>JAEAOA010001570.1:0-600000 GCA_016746295.1 Potamilus streckersoni | reverse complement strand
ATAACGGTAAAGTCACTGATGATAATATTGAAAATTTATCCTTACAAGACGAGTTTCAGCCGCATCCGGTCTTTGATTTATACGAGGCTAACGATCGCGGTATTATTAGAAACAGAAAAACTAAAAAAGTTCTTAGTTCTATGAACAATATGGGATATCTTATAGTAACTGTTAGAGGAACATCGACAGATCGAGTTTGTTATACTGGTCATAGGTTTGTTTACGAGGTGTTCAACGGATCTATACCCAATGGTCTGGTTATTAATCATATCAATAATGTAAAAACAGACAATCAATTGGAAAATCTGGAGCTAGTGACCCAACAGGAAAATGTGAGAAAAGGACAAAACAGTAATGGTATTAATTTTAGATGCCCCATAAAACCTGTTATTTCGTTAAACCTTGAAACGGATGAGGAGATCAAATTCAAATCAATTACAGCTGCGGCGAAATATTATAATATAAATCCCAGAGCAGTAAAATTTGTAGCTGATGGAGCAACAAAATCAGCTTTTTCAAACAAATATGATGCTAGTATTATTTTTAGATATGATGATTAATAATATTTTGTAATTCGGTTTTAGTCAAACAATGATGAGCAAATGCTATAATATCATCGCAATCAAATTTTAGCGTCGTTATTGCACTTTCATTAATTTTATTTTTTTCTGCTTCTGTTAGTAATATTTTATGAGAATCACCTTGCATTACAATAACGTCAACGGAATATGAACTATAACCTGACAGGCATTTTCTTACCGCTTCGGTCAGTTCGTGGTAGTTTATTATATTAACTTTTTGGTGATATTTTACCTTGTCAGTCATCTTATAACAACAAATTAGATAAAAAGTATATAATATGGATATGATGAAACGACTCGTTCAACTATACGAAGAAGATAAGGTCTCCACAATCTCTAATGATATGATAGACAAATCTGTTGGTTATAACGAAGATGATATTTTATATAACAACGAATCTGTTGATGGTGAAATAGTCACTGTTACTGACAGATATAATTATAGCAGACCAACCACTGGAAAATATAATGTCAAGTATCACATTGCTAAAAAAATTATAAAATTTAATTTTACCGTTACCGAACAGCAGGTATTTTTGCAGTTAATCAGACCTTTCTTAAACATTAAAATTCCAGACCGACAGAAAAATATCAAATTCGATTTCATATTTGTCAAGATTTTTAATCTAATGACGATCTCTGACGATCGCAGACAATATCTAATATCATTATGTAAACCAGTAAAATGCAAATCTATCAAACGAAAGTATGAGGAAATTTATAATAGCATTATTTCACAGTCGATAAAATCGACCGGGTTGGAATCCAGCTGTTAAATTTATCGCTATACCCACGCCATTTGACTAAACTTTTATCTCCTTTTTTCCTAATCACTTTTTCGATAACGAAAACATCTTGTTCAGTTTTTTGTAGTTCTTGTTCGTATAAACTACCTACTATAGGTTCCCCTGCCAGATCTTTTAACGCGTACGTTACAGGTATTGTTAAGAGTACTTTATCAACAACAAATACTTCTTCGCTCCAGTTTGGAGTAAATCCTTTTTCAAATATCTTTTTTGTCAAAGAGATTCTAACTTTATCACCGACCTTAAATTTATGTCTGCGGTACATGTTTTCGTTTGCTAATATTGGATTTTTGATAGCGTCATTGGGTGACATTTTGATGGTTCGATGTTTCGTGTTATTATATTCACCTACGATTTGAGAAAGGTCATCGATGTACCTGTTGGTATTTTTAGCTGTCATATGTTTGTGTAATTTTTCGTTTAACGTGCGATTAAATCTCTCGACAACAACGCTTTTGCCTTCGTTTCCTGTAACGTATTTTTTAATATTATTTTGTTCTAGAAACTGCTCAAACTTTTTGTTAAAAAACTCGGCTCCATGATCAGTCCAGATTTTGTTTGGTTTTCTTTCGGTACTCGTTATTATTTGTTTTAGCGCATCAGTGATTGACGTTCCTGTTTTATCTGAAACAGGCACACTAAAAGCGTATTTGCTAAAAACATCTGTGACATTAAACAAATATTTCTTATTATCGTTAAACTGAGCCATATTAGATACATCTACCAAATCTATTGCCCAGATATCATCTACAGCGTTTGCAACAACTTTACGTCTCGGAAACTTTTTTTTTAGGTCTGTGCAGCTCGACTGCAAGATCATCGTATAATTCTTTTCCAAGCCCGAGTTTATATTTTGCTCCTATCATTCCTTGAACAAATCTTCTATCAAAACGTTCTCGTAGATTTGTTGGCTCCATATCATGTAATTCGTCTAACATTACTTTATCACAATCTGCTTTCGAGTTTTCATGATCACGATAACAGATATCGTGACGCATTGCTATTGCATCCACTTGATTATAAGGTTCTTGTCCTGGCAATGGATTGTCGTTTTCATCTAGTTGTTGATCTAGCGGATTGTAAGGACCAGTATACCGATGGCCTGGCAATGTCCAACCGCCTTTTGGTTTTGGTAATTTACCAATAATTTTATGTATATCTATACCTAACCCTATTATTTCTCTGTTGTTACAACGTTGACAGTACGTAATGATTTTATCTTGTTCTATGCAAAGATCTTTGTCACAATCACAATTGCATTTCATTTTATTTTATTTTGTTTCATAAGATTAATCGTCGATCAAGATAACTCTATCAACGCTAGATCCTACTTGTTTTTTCAAAAACATACTTTTCTTTCTACCACAGATTGCACAAATACTTTTTAACATCGTTCTATTATTTTTCGTTTTTTCCGTCATCTCATCCTTGTTCTCTGTTTTAGTTTTGCATTTGAGACAGTATGTTGACATTATTATATCAAGGAGTTTAGATAAAATTGATTGCAATATTATCATTCGCATGAGAAGGATGCTCATCAAATTGTAAAATAAACTTCAAAAAGTTTTTACTTCCAGAGCTTTTACTCTGGTGCATTTGTCTGACAAACATGATACAATAATAACCACAAGCTGATGTTCCAATCGGCTGTAGTTGATTAGACGAATAATTTATTTTATCAAATTTTTTAAAAATATATTTTTTTATGAGATCGCTTGGAGGAAGTCCGAACGAATCAAAATAATTGTTATCGTGGACAACAACCCAGTGGGTGCCAGAGCCATCATTGAAGTTTTCAATATTTACAACACAAGAACCGCCTGTTGGTACGTCATTGAGTTCATCCTTGGAAAATACTCCTCGAAATCCAACAACGTCCTTCAATTTTTCAATGATGTCAAAATTGCTCAATAACGTCTGGTCCCTGGTAGAGTTAATCCGCAACGATTCCTAGTAAGTTTGGCAGCAGACTTCCCGCTAGTCCCGCTAGAAGTGGAGCGAAAGGAATAATTCCTCCTTGTTTTGTTTGTTTGCGTTTTGTTGTTGTCTTTTTTTTCGATGATTTTGTTTTTATCGGCGACTTTTTCGTTGGCATTTTCGGCGACTTTTTCGGCGACTTTTTCGTTGGCATTTTATTTTATACTGTTACATAAAATTAACGATAGATTTGTTTGATACCACAACCTTCGACTGCTTTCTTCGTTGCGCCAGAGACTGCTCCTGACGCAGCCGCAAGTCCAAGTGTACCAAGTACTGGTAAAACTTTGCTAGCTATTATTGATAACGCTGGTCCAAAAAATCCACCTTCTTTTGACATTGCAGTTACCTGAGAAACAGATAATTTCAGCACAAAAGGTTTGTTGCGATCGAGTTTATTGATTTGTTGTTGCGTTAGCATGACTTTTACTGCAATTTTATCTGAAGTTTCAGGAGAGATCATCAAAGAAACAGAGCTTCGTTTAGCAACAGCTGCTGATAATTTTTCAACTTGACCAGATGTTAGGTATATTTCTCGAGTTGTGTATTTGGTTTTCATAATGTTATATCCAAGTTGTTAGATTAAACTTGTACTGTCATTCTTCCTTTGATTGAATCGATGGTCAGAAATCGATCACTAACCAATAGCGCGTATACGTTATACTGTTGACCTGGCACATCGCCCAGTGTCCACGTGACCTCAATATCTGCAGTCAATCCCACAACACGCTCCAAATGTTTTGATACATCAAAGTAAAAGATGGGATAGAGCGATCGAAACTCTTCTATTGATATTTGAGATCCACTGTCCGCGTTCTGATATTTTTGCATTGCTTCCATAAGATACATGTACGGCCGAGAGATGTTTCTGGTGGCGTCTACGGCAAAATTACATTCGATTGCACGTTCGGGATACTGTTTGGAATTTACTCTCACAAATATTCGTCTAACGTCTGGGTTATCGAATACGGAGTTGTTCATTTCCTGATTGTTACGACTTGCTTGTCGTTGAAATACGACGAACAAGTGTCGCGGTAGTTGTTCGCTGGGCGTGGTCGTTACACGCCACGTGTAATCAGTCGCGTTGGGAATGGCTGTTTGATAAATACTGTTCTGTTGGAAGTGTATCTTTTTTGTAAAGGTGGCTAGTAAAGATTCGAGCTCCATCATTTTAGCTAATGAAGGGACAACCCGAGGCATCCACAGTGCTAATCTTGTAATAGAAAACTGTCCCTCAGCCACTCCACCGGCGTGCATTATACAATCGTTTTGATCAGCTCGATCTAATATAAGCGTATGTTTTAATCCTCGAAACACTTGGTTATAATCACGGCAAAATCCAAAGATTGTACTTAACGGAAGCATCATCGTTATTTGGCGAGATTCTGCGGCAAACGCTTTTCGTTTAGCAAATCCTTCGTTAAAATTTAATCGTCGTGGATTTTTATTTGCGCTTCTTATTGCATTCGCTACTATAGTACCACCAGCTGCATCTGCGGTTAATGGTGGAACAGTATGTCGTGCAGCTGCATCAGCTCCAGCTGGGTTTAGAATAAGTCTGTTTTCAACATCAGCATCACCTTGCTCTCCAGTTTTAAACTCGTTCGAAACAGCTGTACCTTGTCCAGTATCTTTGAACCACATCATGTTTGTGGCTATTGATCTGGAATAGTCATCGCTAAACGAAACGATGTTTAGTATTGTACTCGCTATGGGTAAGTGCATCGAAATATCTTCTACGGTTTGATTGGCCAGTTGGTATCGTGCACTCTTAAACAAGCTCCAACCATTATTGACGAGAGCGATTTCTGCATCAGCTGGAATATCACCACCTATCACAGTTAATATTTGACCACGCACTTCTAACATTGCCTTATGGGGTAGTAGAAACACGTCCCCGTCTCTTGTGTTAAAAGTTCTAACCCCAGTTTTATTCGGTTCGTTCGAGTTTTCATCCAAATACTCGACATACTCTAATTCTGTTACAGCATCGTCAGTATCAATTTCTTCTGCAAAGTCGAGATAGTTTTTAGCTGACATTTATTTTATAATCGTTACACAAAATTAAAAGGCAGCAGGGGTCATCGGTTTTGTTTTCTTTACAAGTTTACGTACTATTTCTTCACCACTCGGCGACAATAATTTTTTTGTTGTAGCTATCATAGCTCGTTTTGTTTCTTCTGTTGGCGCAATATCTGATATTACTCGTTTTATTTCAGACACCGTAGGTGTTGTTGAAGGTCCTTTAATCTTATCAGCAATCTTTTGCCCTACTGCAGTGCCTGCTGAAGATGCCGCCCCTGTCGCGAAAGCTTTACTAGCGTCAAGTGCAATGGGCGCTACTTTACGTGCGATTCCTGGAATATTCTCTGCAATTGTTGTAAATATATTTCCAAAAAAATCCACCTACGATTTTTCTTCGATAAACTTTTCTTCGTCTCATTTTATAAAATTATGTACACAAAATCACATTCCTAGGCAGTGCGTAGGTGTAAGTAATACGTGACTATCTCGTTGTTCACGTCTATTTGTCGTCCAGATTGGTCTGTGAGTTGCATTGTAATGCTTGTAATTTGATTCTCAGGTGTTATTGGATAGTAGATAATCTGTCGCGGATTGATTTGCATGAGAGAACCCGGTGGGACTTCTGGTGAGAAACTGTAGATCGTTTGCCCGCGGTTGCCTTTTGACGTATAAGATCCAGATGCGATAGAGCAATTGATGAGTATTGTATTTACTTCTGTAATATCTACTGGTAGTTCTCCATCAAATGTCAAAGATTTATCTTCATCGGTGGTATAGTATAAAACTCTAGTAAAACCTAACATCTTTCCAAAACTTCTTTCTTCAAAGATGACTTTCATATTTCTTTTCACTGTTATCCTAGCTCGTAAGGTGTTATAATTCGCCGCTAATTCGAAATTATCAGCATTCCCACCAGCTTTTGTTAGAAGCTCTTTTATTGTTCTGTTTAGATCAGTAATGTTATAAGCTCCTTGTGGAATCTGTAGTTTGTATTGTATATCAATAAACTCTTTTTGTGATGTTGGAGATTGTTTAACATTAACGATTAAAATTTCATCATCAATCCCAGTTTTAATATTCGGCATGGCGTTCCAACAAGTACAAGAAATTAATCCAATCTCATACTGTTTTGCAGGATCTAGTTCTATTGGTGGGTTGTAATTTACTGTAAAATTCGCGCTGTTTCCTGTTATTTGTGATGAATCAAGCAATAATGTTGTTTGCATTATACTAATATTTTAGATAAGATCGCGGTGTAAAATTTCGTACTCGGATGATGTTAGTAATCCACTCGATCTTAGATTATCAAGTATATCAATAATTTCGTTATCAATCTCTACACTTTCATTACCAGCTTCTTTAGAGGATATCAATAGCATTAGCCGATCGACTATGTCTGCGTTTGATGTAAAAACTTTAACTCCACCTCCATTTTTTTCTGGTAATCTTTTATCTCGAACATCTTCGTATTTATCAAACAATCTTTTAAAATTCCAACTTTTCTTATAACCTCCTGCTTTATTTCGATATCGTTCTGATGTTTTAAGAAAAACATTAGCAATAATTCCTTCTCTTATCTGATCAAGTAATACTAGACAATTCTTTCTATCTTTTTGATCTTTAATTTCTTCATCAGCACGTGAGCCATCTTTTACAATTCTTTTTAATTTTTCTATCAAATCGTTATAGTTTTCTTCTGGCCAATCTCGAATACTATTAATATTAGTGATATCATATTTTCCCATAAACTCGTTATACTCAACATATTCTATTTTAGACCTAGCTTGTCTTCTGTAAAATATGATAATATCCTCAGGAGGCATTATTTTTATCATACTTTCTTGTAACGTTTTTTGTTTCTCAGCTAATTCCTCAGTTTGTTCTGACACTTTTTCCATCATACTTCTTAACTCGTCGGGATTAACAGCCTTTGTTGTTATAGCTTGCTGAAGTGCAAGAGGGTTGTTTATTAATCTATCAAATTCAACCTGTCGTGCAATAGGATCAACAATGTCTCTTACAAGTTCTTCTGCAATTTTTTTATTTTCTTCTTTCGATCTTTCTCCTAGTAAACCTAACAATCCTTTTTCTTTTATTTTTGCTAGTTCTTCCGGAGACAATGTTGGTATTTCTGGCTGCTTGCCAAGCATTGCCTCAGTAACAGGTTTGAAAAATTTGGTTCTTTCTTCTTCTGCTTGAACTTGTCCACGTCGAGCTTCTTCCACCTTTTTCTTAAAAGCCGCTCGAGTTTCGAGAAAATTTTTTAGTAATTCGATTTTCTGTTGATGTTTGTCCATTATTTTTATACGCTTTACAAAATTATATCATAGAAACGTCTCAAGGCAACAACGAAACATCTTGGTTGGATCACGCGCTAGCTTGTCAAATAAAAAGAAACTATATCGATGTTTAGTTGCTCGATGATATAATTCGATAAATTTATCTTTTGTAACATCACCACATTGTTCGTTTGCAATATTTCTCACATCCACATTATCTAGTCCGGGAAATAATATGAAACAACCCGTATTTCGCCTAATAAACCTATCAACATTATAAAAACCTTGGGCAAGATAAACAGAATTACATCTTTTATTACGTGATAGTGAAAAATATGATCTAATCTTGTTCATTTCCTCATTGTTTAGCGGCATATCATCAAAGACGATTATCTTATGCTCTGACGAATCGAGTTCATTCACTGGAACGAGTTCTTCTGGTTGTTTTATCAAAAATATATCATCACCAATGCCAAGGTCATCACGAAGTTTATCATTATACTCACTTAGTAACTCGTATTTGTCTTGTTGGGGGTTGATGGTGTAAATATACACCTTATCATAGTTAAAGTTATTATTGAGTAAAAGATTTAATAACAAATTTGTTTTACCAGATCCAATTCGCCCAACAATAAGATAATGACAGTCTGGAAGTTCATTGTTATGTTTATGCTTCACCAATCGCTCGGTGTCAAAGTTTATTATCTTCGCCATCGTATAATTTTATGTTATATTAATCCAACAATTTTGTGTAGAACGGTATGTATAATGAGCTACTATACAAAATTTGGAACATTAGCAGTAGATTTATTAACAGAAGGTTATCAGGGTGACTTATCCAAGTATGCGACTCTTGATAAGCTCAAAAATGAAATCAACAATTTGTTAAACGTTGCAAGTGTAGATCCAAATGAAGTTGTAGTTTTCCAGGACAAACAAGGACGATTAAAGACGAGTAATGTACAACTATCAGATGTACTAGTACGAAATCCTACTGCAGTTGCTAATAATATTGCTACTTTTAACAATCAAGGTAAGATAGAAGATTCGGGTAGGTCAGTTAACGATTATGTTAGAAAAGCAGGTGATTTATTTACGGGAAACATTGCTATGAACCAGAACAAGATCACATACCTTGGAAACCCAACTAAGGATAATGACGCTGCTACTAAGAAATATGTTGATGATCAGGAATCAAAGTACGTGTCGATGCATGGCGGTATAATGCGTGCATTTCTCAACATGAACAATAATGGCATCAATAATCTTAGAACACCAGAGTTTGATTTTGATGCTGTAACAAAGAAATATGTTGATGATATCAACAATGAAATCACCAAGTTCAAAACTGATTTTACTAATCACATCACCACGTTTTTAAATTTTCGCAGAAACATAAACAAAACCAATAACGAATTTTTTGGAAGTCCGCCATCTGTTGATATTACACTCGATAATATTAACACAAAACTCAACGATATTATTAGTGGAATTCCTAGTATTGTTGAGAAAACGAGTATGATTAAAATTTCTCACAAGCAGATTAAAAATATTGTCTATACTGTTGCTTCTGGAATGTCTACTTGGTCGCCGCAAAATAACACTCTCAAACATACTGCAGAGGTCACTGGTGTGTATAGATTGTCCGTGTTGAGCAGTGCAAAGTTTAATATATTTACATTATTTCCATGGCGTCACTCGACTGATAATTTCTCTGGAACCGTGTCTATTGTGTTAAACAAAGATGTTGAAGAAACTTTTATGCTAATAGCAGATGACAAAAAATTAACTGCTGTGTCATATTGGTATTGTCTGGAATTTGTGGCTGAAACACCTCAACTAGTTACTTAATCAAGCCTGAGATTATGTGAACAAATATTATAATGAAAAAAAGTATAGTTGATTTCAATCATATTTCAAAAGATATTCCAGAACAGGATGTTGACGCACTAATACAATACTACAAATATTATCACAAAAAACTTTGGTGCGTAAAAAAATGCTACAAATATTATAACAAAATACTTCGAGTAATATCATATCTACCCTTGTTAATGACTAGTTCTGGCATAATTTCAAGTGGTATATCATTAAACCCGTTTTTGTTAATCATATCCGGTGTTGGTGTTTCTCTTACAACAGCTTGTAAAAAAGTTGAACCTAAAATTTTGATAAAAAAGCACGGCTGCTTAACATCAATTATAACTTACAAAAAACTACTTGATCAAATAAGATCTTACCTACGAGGAGTAAAATATAGTATGGACGATTTAATACGTGAATTTCGTATTATTGACAACATGTTAACAGATATTATACCCATGAGAATCAGCAAATATGAGAAAGATTATCAAAGGAAGTATGATATAACATAAAATTAAGATATAATACCACTTACCTTATTGGAATTCTAATGCAAAATTTAGTCCACAATCGCCACGCTCTGCTAAATCGTAATGATTTGGAAAATTGAGTCTGACATATCATTTTGCTTATTCTGGAAGATCACTTAATTAAATTTTACCTGTTACCTAGGTATTTTGCAACAGGTGTTCTATTGTATTTGTTTGGAGGTCTAGAGGGGTGGGGAGAGGGGATGTTGAGCTCGGATTCTTAGCGCAATTATTGATTGCAAAAGGTGTTCTATTATGTTACCTAGGTATTTTGTATTTGTTTGGAGGTCTGGAGGGGTTGTTGAGCTCGGATTCTTAGCGCAATTATTGATTGCAACAGGTGTTCTATTACGTTGCCTAGGTATTTTGTATTTGTTTGGAGGTCTGGAGGGGTGGGGAAAGGGGTTGTTGAGCTCGGTTTCTTAGCGCAATTATTGATTGCAATAGGTTTTCTATTACGTTGCCTAGGTATTTTGTATTTGTTGAGCTCGGATTCTTAACGCAATTATTGATTGCAATAGGTTTTCTATTACGTTACCTAGGTATTTTTGTATTTGTTTGGAGGTCTGGAGGGGGTTGTTGAGCTCGGATTCTTACTTTCCCCTACTACTTTAGGAGGGTGCGAGGTGTGCACCATATGATACGAAAATGACAATGCATAAAAAATTTTAATTTTTTTTACATGAAGGGGTTCATGGTGGGTGACATCATGAGTTACCACACATGACTGTCTAAAACAGTTTTGAATTTTTGGGCAGGAACGGGGTCCATGGTGGGTAAAGTCATGAGTTACCGCATATGACTCTAAAATATTTATGATTTTGTTTGCAGGAAGAAGGTCTATGAGGGTGACACCATGAGTTACCGCACTGGGTGACACCAACTCTAGTGATGCCACTGTACATACACACACACACAAGCACGCCCGTATGTGTGTGTATGTTTGCCTGATTGTTTTTACATGTCCATGTATATCTAAGCATTTCAGTCTAATAACGATTTCCCAGTTGTAAGCAATATAGTCGTATTGATATTCACATTCAAATTCAAATCCATATTCGTATTTGCATCTATTTCATTAAATTACATTGAAAGTAATTTTACACTAAAATGTATTGAGATTAATTTTATTTATTTCTGTTCTACAACTAGATAGTACTTTGATGAAGATTGCTCTTTTAGGAGCAAGTGCAAAACCCTTAAAACTATAAAATACATTTCTCTTGTATCCAAAGGTCAGCATTTTTCAGACTCAGTTGTAAGTTGCCGAATAGGTCAGTTCCTTTCGGATGAGTAAACTAAATGATTCACGCTTTTCTTAAAAACGAATAAGCTGATGCAGCAGAATTGTTTGTCTGATGACGTACACAGACGCGGTCAATTTCAGTATGAAAGACGTAAGCCTCGTTCTGATTCGAAATGAATGAACACAATTACCTAGATGAATGTCCATATTTAGCCTTGAGGATTCGTTCAAAATTGTTTGCAGAAAATCAGTTCATTCATCAAGAATCAGGAGATTCAGTCTTTGCTTTACAGGTAAGCATCGTGTTTGTTCGTAAACTTCTTTTAAAAGAATATGGATATTCTAATATTTGAGATTTTCACAGCAGAGTTCAATCTAGACTCAATATGTTTTGCAACATGTTTGTGAGTTTAGTCTATTTTATATTATAATGTAATGAAATGTTTAATTGTTTTAAAAATTTAAATTCATTCGTATTTATGATATTTATTATTGGAAAAGATGGATTCGCTTACAACTTCATGTTTAGATGTAATCTGAAAATAAAATATTCTTTAAATAATAAATAATAATATTTTATTTCCAAATTAGCATTCAAGTTTAAATTTAGTAAAATACATTTCTTCAAAACGAGTATTGCATTGATCGCAACTATTGAATTTTATTTGGCTATTATGAATTTAGTCGAGATTTATTTGTCTATATTATATTCTAAACGGCAGAAATTATACAATTTATTAAGTTGGTAAGCTCGAAGGAAAGTTCTAACTTTATATGTGTTCCACTTTATATGTGTTCCTTGTATTTTAATATAACGTTTTTATAGACGTAATTTTAGAATGAAGTGTGTGTGTGTGTGTGTGTGTGTGTGTGTGTGTGTGTGTGTGTGCATTAAAATAAAATAGTTTTAAAGTGTTGGTATACCTGTACTGTAATATACATATTTACAATGCTACGACTATAGAACTATAGGCTATTACATCTGTATATTGTTCTACATTAGTGACGAATTGCGATTATTTGTTATGAATGGAATAATCCCCTTTTCTAAATGAATTAAACGTGATACACAATGTCACAAAACTCTCTCTCTCTCTCTCTCTCTCTCTCTCTCTCTCTCTCTCTCTCTCTCTCTCTCTCTCTCTCTCTCTCTCTCTCTCTCTCTCGTGCATAAGTGATATAATACACAGAAATCCGTGAAACTTTTGAAACTGATCTTACACTAAGCAAGCTAGAAAAAACCTGACTTGTCTTAACGAAAATATACTTATTATAATGGATATATCCACAGCGTTCACAATCATACAAAGTTACAGTAGCCTGTCGAGACTGCAAGAGTTCACTCACTTAGTCAACACACATACAAGTACAATACCTTTGATATAGCACTTTTAGTATCATATTGTCATTTAAGGCCTCGTTTCTTTGTAATAAAAAGTACATCTCTCTCTCTCTCTCTCTCTCTCTCTCTCTCTCTCTCTCTCTCTCTCTCTCTCTCTCTCTCTCTCTCTCTCTCTCTCTCATATGCTGGTGTAAGTGGTTAGATTTTCGTATGTGATTAAATTACTTGTGTTTAAGGTTTAAAATTATTTTTATTTCATTTTTGTTTCATTGTATTTAATTGCAATGAATATTTTTTTGGGAGTCTGAATTTTTTCTCGGTAATGATACATATTTTTAGAACAAAGTTTGTTTATTCATGACGAAGGTGTATTACGTGAGATTTATTATTTACTCTGTCTTACCCTGGTAACAGTGTCAACATGAAGTTAAAATGATTAGTCAATATCAGGGGCATACATTGTTTGCATGATCACTGTGTGTAAGCAATCTTTTTATGATTGGTTCTTAAGTTTGGTGACTCTGGCGGACGTGTCAAAATTAGTGTAGTAAGAGACCACATGACCAAACTCGCGGGACTTGAAATGGGTTTTAAATACGCACTCTAACAACTAGAAGGAACAATGTGTATTATTTTTAGTTTGTTGCCATGATTGTTTGTTCTTCGTCTGAATTGGATTTAATAATTTATTCCCATGGAAACTCAACAAGTTGACTTTCCTATAAAAACAATTTTGAAAGATATTAATGTAAGTTTATTCTGGAATTATTCGGTAAGAAAAGACTATGATTCAAGCGAGGAATTGTTCATCATGGCCTTCCATATTTGTACGTCGTCGGGACTCTAACTTGGATTCTTATAGGACTATAATAAATTGTTTTAGTAAATTTTACAAAGCTTATTGGATTTCACTCATTTCTTTGTTACTGAGTACGAGCCTTTGTCAAGTAAGAAAGAAAATTGGGGACTCACCTGGCATTAATGAATTTAGGTTAAATATTTCAGAAATTTGTTTTTAAAATTTAAATTCCCATAGTCTCTAATTCCTAATTACTTTTTTACATTTTTTTTTAAATCTTAAGTGAAAATAACAGGCTTTCATTTACAATGTCATCGAAAGTCAAAACTTTTCTTTCTAATCCAAATGAACAGCAGCAGTTGGATTGTCATAAGAAAGATGAGTTGCTTGGACTTGCCAGAAAATACGATCTTTCAGAGACAAAATCTTCCTTAACGAAACGAGAAATTAAAAATATTTTGATACAATATTTGTTGGAAAAGGTGTTTTTGATAAAAGTGTTTCGGCATCTGTCAGTATGTCTAATGCAATTACAAAGAGAGAAAGATGAAAGGAAATTTCAACATACATTGAAAGAATTAGAGCTGGCAAGTTGCAAGCACGATTCTACTTTACATACAGATTCAAACTTTGACATCACAAAAATATCAGGCTAGTGGGGGAACTAGCCTGATATTTTTGTGATGTCAAAGTTTGAATCTGTATGTAAAGTAAAATATTTGTCTACTTCCTTTTCACTGAACGGGGGAGTTCAGTGAAAAGGAAGTAGACAAATATTTTATCTATTTTGAAAGAGTTGCTGCAAATTTGAAATGGCCAAGGGAGCATTGAACTCACTTATTGCAATGTATACTCTTCGGCAAAGCCCGAAATATCTATGCATCCTTGTCAGCACAAAGAGTTCGGATTATGATTTGGTTAAGGAGTACATTTTAAAGGGTTGGCGTTAGTCCATGAGGCTTATCGGCAAACAATTCAAAAACTACAAAAAGGAAGCTGGAAAGATTCATGTTAAGTTTGCTAGAGAAAATGAACAGTTAATTAAAAGACGGTGCTTAGCCAAGAAAGTTAAACATGATTATGAAAGTCTTGAACAGCTTGTGTTACTTGAAGAATTCAAAAACTGTGTTCCTAATGATATTAAGAATCATCTTGAAGAGCATAAGATTGAAACTTTGGAAAATGCTGCTCTTGCTGCCAATGAATACTCTTTAACTCATAACTCATCAAGACTCTGAGAGACTTGATTCAAAATCATTGTCTCTGCCTACGTGTACCTATTGCAAGAAAAAAGGACAAGCCATTTATGATTGCTTCAAATTGAAGTATATGCATCAGAATAAAAAAGACCTATCCCAAATGCTCTTATATCTAAGAGGTCAAGATCACGATCATGTATTGAAAGCAATACAGTTGTTTGGTCTAATATACCCCAGTCTGTTTTTCTTTTTATGGAGAATTATGAACCATTCATGTCGAAGGGTTCTGTATCACTCTTGAGTGATTCGGCTAATCCTATCCCTATCAAAATATTAAGGTATGCAGGGGCTTCTCAGAGACTTTAAGTGCTAGGCGTTTGCCCTTTTTCTGAGAAGTCCTGTTATAATTAGTGTGTTCTTATTTAAAAAGTAGAGTTCGGCATTATTAATGTTCTCTATTATGTAAATTTGTAATCAGACTTAGTTTCAGGACCTGTGACAGTCGGCATAGTGTTTAACCCATTCAGTTGTTGCTAGGCAACGACCTAGCTGGAGACAAGGTTGTGGTTAATCCACTTGTAACTAATAAATTTTCTTTGGATCAGAAACTTGATCCGATTGAAAAAGAATACCCTGAGCTATACCCATTTTTGTAGTTACCAAAGCTATGTCAAAGAAAGCTCTTGAGAATGATTTTCATAAGGAAGATATTCCTTTAGCTGACACATGTACTGGTCAGGCTTTTGATGAGGTCACTTTCACTTCTAATTTGGATCTATCTGCTGGTATTGAACACAGTGAACCTCTTTTGAATACTCGTTCTCTTTTGTCTGATCAGGGTGATAAACGACAATTACTTATCGTCGAACAGGAAAAAGATCCTGAGAGCTCCTGTTTGCTTCAGAGGGCCATTAGTGAAACGGAAACAACTGAAGCATCTGTCTGTTACTTCATTAAAAATGGAATTCTTATTAGAAAATGGAGACCTCCCGAGGTAACTGCTAATGACGAAAGACCGACTTATACCAAAGGCTTATAAAAATCGTAGCGATATGGCTGAAAAAATTCTTAATGCAACGTTAAAATTCCAAATCATACACTTGACCGAAACGTCCTGTACTAATCATCCCGAGTGTACGTAGCGTATGGTTCGAAAAGATACCGGAGCTGTCTCAAGCTCGTTTCGCGTATATATGTAAACAATACTCTTCTTTCTTGATTAACACAAAAGTATCAGTGCGGAAGTGGGCGAAGTAAACACAAGAAATGGAACTTGGCCAGTGCACATTAGAAGGACTGGCGTTAGCTGGAGATGCGGCACACATTCCTGATAAGATATTCCAACCTTTCATTACACGTGCTTGTGATGGTGTATTAGACGTACGGAGCAGAGATGCAATAGCCAGTAATATTTTCATATCTTTCAATCTGTACTCGGTTGTCGACAATATTTTCTGCTCGTCAAGGTTCATTATACGGATCGTGTCATTATAATTGTATTTGGCCATCTCACTTCAGATGGTTATAAAGAAAACTATATATTGCATTGAATTCTGCAAGTTGGGAGCACAGGTACTCGACGCGAGCTTGCTGTTAAAAACCCCACAATAATCTTAAGTAAAAAGTCATACCGAGTGACAAAATTATCTCAAACCCGTTCTGACATTACCTTCCCTGTCATAAGAGATAAGGCTTGTAACTTCCGAACACTTCGTTCCACCCATGACCCTAGATTTCCTTTTGCTATTTTCGTCTCAAACGGTATGTGATCATATTCTATGGCTTGTTTTACTCCTGAGATATTTTTCTATCCATCTCTTATATAGTATGAAAGAGAGGGTCCAATATCAGAACGGGTCATGGGGGTAATCTGAGATATTTTTGTCACTCTGTATGACTTTTTCGTTAAGATTATTGTTTTTTTTTTTTTTTTTTTGTTTCTTTTTACATCAAGCTCGCATTGAGTACCTGTGGTTGGGAGAACATGCGCTACCGAGTGACTATAAACACCAAAATAAACTGAAAAACTGAAAAGCACCGAAATACACGCCCAAATATATTTATAATTACATGTTCTCGGTGAATATATCGGTGTACAAAGAGGAATTATGATTTTGTTTTGTTTGAATAGTATTATGGAGAAAACTAATATATGATTGGAGCAATTCTGATATGGATTATTTGTTTTTCTCCTTGTTATTGCTAACTATCCAATGGCGTAACTATGTCGTACTTGATTTGACAGAAACAATCCACTGAGAGTCCTAGTACTACATACAGAGAATTAAAGTGAATATAATCAAAAGTACTCTCTGACAAAAGATTATATAATTATGTACTTTAACTTTAATGATACAATTTGTGAAAAAATAGCATTTGATTAAATTGTTGTTTAAAAGGTTTCCAAACTTTTGGCAATGCTGCAACTTATATGCTATTTTTTTTAATATGACAGTTGGTTATGAAGGTGTTAAGAAGGATCCAAAATTGATGAGTTCATTGAATGCCCTAAGATACAAAAATAAGTAAACTGGTTTTGAAGTTGAATGTTGGATTCATTAGACGTAATGTTAGATTCCAATAAGAATATGATGCATTTTAATGAAAAAGAATTTTTTGGAGGAGAGTGTTGACTTATTTGCAAATAATAAATATTTGTATGATAAATAATAATTTGAAAGTCTGTCGTTAAGAATCTTTGTTTTCATTGATATATTCCAATAAATCCAACCGATAACAATCATGTGTCTGATTCACATTAAGAACACCATCATCAGGTTTGGATCTTTTAAAAGTCTTCATCGCAGTAGCAGAGAGGGTGAACCCTATAAATTGGATTCAAGTAAAACATAAAAAAAATAAAGATCACACGGAAATTTTTTTTAAAAAAAGGTCAATAATGTCAAACTGAACCCACTAACTTATTAAGATTTTTTTATGATGACGAAGTCAATGGTGATAAGATCACTGGGGTTTAATTTGCCATTGACACTTGTGTTTATAAAATTTTGTGAGTGATCGTTTATGTACTTGTGCACTCAATTTGTGTCATTCACCCTCTCTGCTGCTATAAATTAAACAGCCAGTATAAATATTATCAATAATGAATATTGGAGAACCACACTCAGCTAAATTAGCTAGAGAGGGATTAGAGGCAAAAATTTTGTTTTTTTACCTGTTCATGATTCTGTTAAGCAACAACTACATTCACATCAGGAATCTCAAGTTGAATTTGAAGAGAATACAAAACAATTATTTCAACCTATCACACATACCACTAAAGGTCTCCTACCTGTGTTGAAAAAAAATGCTGCAGCAACTGGAAAAAAAGCAGAAAAAGGGATTTTATGTGGTCTTAAAGCTCATATAGCTGATGCTGCTCAACCTGAAGGAGCTGAAGCACCAGCCCCTAAACAAAAACATTTTGCAGTAGGTAATGCTGAACTGTTAAATAAATATAATGAAGACACTACTAAAGTAATTAAGAATAACATTAAAGACCTACAACAATCAATTCTATTTGCTGTGGATGGTTTTGGTAAAAGAGATAAATTATTGAAACCTGGACACGCTAATGATATTTAAACTCATGAACAATGGCAAAAATCATTATATCACATACATATGGATGTTGAAAAAGTTAAAGTTACTGATCCATTATATCAGGGTTATATTAATGAAATTGACGGTTTAATCGAATTAAGAAGACAACAAAAAAACAAAGTGATAAAAACAAAAGACAAGAAAGACAAGAAAGAAAAAAGCAAAACGAAAAAGCAGCAAGACCAAAACGAAAATATACAAATAGAGGACAAACAGCTCCTTTAAAACATTGGAATTACCACCACCATTAGCACCACATGGAGAAATAACTCCTTTATCACCAAAAAGAGAAAAATCTCCAAGCAAGAAGGAGGAATTAGGGCAAGTTGCTCCCATCTGTACAGACAAATGGTGGAGGAGATATATAGTGAAAGAAAAAGAAGAGGAAGAAGCAAAATTACAGAAAGATATAGGAGAATTAGGACTGTCTAAACCTCCTACTGGAAGCAGTCTTACTATTCAAGGAAGCAGCCTTATCACTTGTCCTAATAACGTCCTTGCTGATGTTGAAAGACTAGAATTTCTGATTGGAGGAAACAAGCTGGTATTAATTCTCCAGATATCATTAATGAAGCAGTTGATATTTGTAAATGATTATTTACAGGTGGTATCGTGTGGATATTAATGTGTATCAGTCTCTCATTAACGAAATCGCTGATATCTACCACATTGATTGAGTATGTAATTAAATATAACGACAATAATATTGTACATAATACTCAACGCAACAATTCTTTTCATCATCACTTTCAATTACCATATTTTTACTTTCACATGATGGAAAAGAATGACTGTGCATTTCAAAATCTCTATTATCATGAATAAAGAGCGGTTGAAGAAATATTGGTGGTTCACCTGTTCTGACTAGCTTTACCATATGTTGTTTGTAACATGTATCTGTCACATGCATTTTGCAAAGCATAAAAGTTTTGTCAGTGCCAAGTACAGTCTGCCTGGAACAACAAGATTCTTAATGTCCGTTATTTGTTCATCTGTGTACATAATTAAACAAGGTGGTTTACTGATGGTCCTGATAACTGATTGTTCAAATGAGTTATTTTCAGTTTCCAAATTTTTGAGGTGTCTGATTTGGTCTGCAATATTGTTGGAGTGTCCTGGAGCTTTTGTGTTCTTTGGTTCATCATATTTGAATTATCTTCAAATATTATTATTGAATACCTGATGCGGATTTATTTTTTCAGTCATTTCTGCGATGTCATCGAAAACATAGTGAGGCTTCTGCAAATATTCTGTGCTTGTTTCAAGTTTCCATCTGGCGTTAAACCTGGAAATGTCCCTTTGTATTCAACAAGTGATAAATTACTTGGAAGAAGTCACTCATTAGCGATGTAGTTGAAGAAACAAACTTTCTTATTAAACTTTATCAAATGAAGGAAATCTTTTGTTAGGCTAACATTTAATACAATTTAATCCATATAGTTTAGCTTTTGTAAATAAATAAGCATAAAAAATCATTTAAAATCTAGTCTTTTGTAATATGTCTTAAATTTCACACATTTTTATACCTTTCCGCCAATATTGTGTAACTTTTATAAAATTTTGCAACATTTTGTTACTTTGCTCAAATTTTCGTAACTTGTCGCACTTTAATCATACTATTTATCTATCTATTGAGAGAATATAGAGTTGTATTACCATTGTAAGGCTTTTCTAGCATCATACTTATTCCCATGGAAAGAACACTTTGTGCAAAGAAACTCCAAATAATCGCTTTAACATGATCTCAAGCCTTTTGCACTCATGGAAATACATTCTCTCTGGACCCATTGTCTGCAATTTGTACATTGCAAAGTGTCAGTTTTACATTCACTGGAACAAATAACACATGGATATATATCCATCCTTGCTGCACATGTCTATTTATGTGATAATATAGGTATTGTATTGAGTTTTTTTATCAAAACATTTACTGGTCATTTTAAATGTGTGCATAATGAAAGTCTGGGATGATTTCCTAAGGAGCACAATTAGAAAATAATGACAACGTTTAGCAAATGGTGCCGTTTCTTTAATGTGCATGATATATTGTTTTAGCTTGAGCTAGAGATTATCTTCATTCCGGAACTACCAGACTTTATCATACCAGAACGATCAAATGTTAATCAAGTACAACCGTTTGATAAGTGCTATAAGAAGAAAAAAGTAAATAATTGGAGTCAAAATCACTCAAATAATATTTTATTTTGCTCTGTAATACTATTCAAACAATAACAGATCATAATTTTTGTGTGCACAACAAAATTTACACAGAGAACATGTAATTATAAGTGTATCTCGGTGTGTATTTTGGTTTTTCAGTGTATTTCTGTGTTTATAGTCACCATACACTACTTTATGACCATTACAAGTAACAATATTAAATTTTAATAAAGGCAATATCCCCATGTGGTCCCCAATTGTGTATAATGTAAAGTTAGATTTGTTTGTTTTAGGCAAAATTTATACCTGTATTGGCTTAAAAGTTTGAATAAATTTTTTTTATTGTTTTTAAAAAAATGAAATTAATTGAGTCTGATTTTCAGATTGTGCTTTACAGAGGTAGGGGTAGATATCAGGTGTGAAAAGGACTTGCTTTTTGCGAAAAGGACAGCATGCTTTTGGTAATGGTGTCAATCAGTAATTTTATTTTACAGATGAAATTATATTTTGTAGTAACTCATTTTGCAGTGCATTTAATATATCCTTTTTAACATAAAGTGTTCAAATTTAGTCTATGTTGCTAAACGTGTCCATTTTCATGAAAAGGACATACCATCTATGAAAAGAATGCAGTACATTTTCACTCACATTATCAATCAATATTTTTATTTCAAAAATAAAATAATTTTATGTCCTAACTCCTTTTAGGTAGCAAATAATATATCTTTCTAAATATAAAGTGTTTAGAGTGGGTCGTCCTCTATTACTTTTCATGATGAGGACGTATCAGCAAACTTGAGCCAGTACTTTTTTTACTAACAGTTTTGATCAATATTTCTGTTTCACAAATGAAATTGATTTCTATATTAACTTGTTTTAAAGAGCATTTAATATTTTTTTTCAAGACGAACTATTAAAAAGGATCCTTTTCTCAAAAAAGGCTCAATGTCCATGAGAAGGACACAGTGGTTTTTACTCACAGTTTCAATCAATATCTCTGTTTCACAAAGGAAATGAATTGTGTGTATACAGATTTATTTCTTTTAATTCAATATTACAATATTCTATTACAAATCAGATATGAACTCTGAGCTGTTTTTTTTTTTTTTTCACACAAGTTTCACAGAGAAGAGAGCTGCAGTACTGCCATGTAGATTCTTTGTATTGGTATTATACCTTTACTTGCCTGGGAATGTCTCTTAACTAAACTTTATTGTTCAAATACAGCTGTATATAATAATCAAATGGTTGCTTTTGAATATTTAACTACCAAATGTGAAAATAGCTCTACATTGATGATTTAAAGATGAATAGCTGCAATTATAGTGTGGTTGGGTTGTGGATAGCCCAAGACAGAATTGTATTTGAACTAACTATTCCTAGGACAGTAATGATATAGATGTATTTTTAAGATGAAAATGTTGAAAAAGTATTTTAAAAAAAACAATTAAGATGAGCAAGTTTTGTAGAAGGTGTAAACACAAAGATACCATCATAACAATTATGGCTATAATGACATAGCCTTGACTGACATTTGGATAGGTTAAGACTACGACCTATAGTTGCTAATGCAGCAACAAAATTATAGTTCAAGTTACCAAGCAATTTGTATCTTTTCTTACAAATCAAGAGCATCTTTATGACTTGAAGCTATATAACTTGAGCATCTTTATGACTATGATGTGCTCAGCCAGTCAGAAGCCATAAGGTGGCGCTCACCAGTTATTATGTACTTTTGAGAGAGTGATGTATGTAAGGTGAAGTTGTTTGCATTTTAAACATGCACAGTGCAGAGAATGTTGGCATACCTATATACTACTTTCATGTAATGTGGATGAAATTTCTTTGGATATTGTACTTTTGGAAATTCTAAATGATCTTGGGACACTGCTAACTAAAATGACTGCTTTCTTGTGCTCCAAAAATCAACCTAAATTTGTCTAAAGTACACTATTCTTGGCAGCTATTAAAATATGGAAAATGAATTTTGCCAAACTAGATAATACCAGCTTCTAAAAGTGCAATGACTGAATTACCAAATACATAAAATGTAAAAAAAAGTTATCAGCTCTTTTTTTACAATTTACCTCTGAAGTTCGAGAAGTGAAAATGAGCAAGTAGAGCTAGCACGTTTTTGAAAGGTGTACATCTGGAGTAAGGCCAAGCTGTATATTCTCTAACCCATATTACACCCATCAATCATACATCAAAATAAAGGGAATTAAAGGTTCTTTGAACAACACCTAAAATATACAAAGTCTCTTTTAAATAACCTGTATAATTAGTGAGGCAACCCGGGGAAACTCGTTTTCTTTAAAATTTTAACCCTATGCTAAATACGAAACTGTAGAGCGCCACCTAAATAAAATGGCAG
The DNA here is from genome assembly GCA_016746295.1 of Potamilus streckersoni. Taxonomy (NCBI): domain Eukaryota; kingdom Metazoa; phylum Mollusca; class Bivalvia; order Unionida; family Unionidae; genus Potamilus; species Potamilus streckersoni. The sequence continues at coordinate 577,216 of JAEAOA010001570.1, read as the reverse complement.
CCTAATCTTGAGGGTATTACAATTTAATAGATTAGAGTAATTTTTTGTAAGATCTTGAATTTGGTTTTAGTTGAAATAAAACTAAGAAGTTTTGAATCTGTAATAGTATGTATGCATTGATATGAACAAAGCAAAATTGTAAAAAATACTGGGATATGAAGCACACCCAGCTGGTCTATTGATGGATATGGGATAAAATTAGTACTCTGCCAACTGATCCATTGGCTTAAGTGGTTAGAGCATCTGCCATAAATGCTAGAGGTCTCAGTTTTGAACCCAAGTCTAGTCATACCAAAGACTTATAAATTGGTATTAGCAGCTGCCTCACTTGGTGCTCAGAAATACATGCCAAGATTACACTATCACAATAACCATGATGGGATTTTTTCCACCAAATTATTTCTTATGCTAGACAGTATATGGTTATGCTTTTTTGTGTAGTAAAAAATAAAAAAAGGCAATAAAATGTTGTTTTCATATTTATTATAATCTCATTTTTTCCACTAATATAAATTTGAGAATATTCTTAAACAGTTGACTACTGCATAAGAATAGCCTAAAAGTACTTTTCTTATTTGTTGTTTTTAACAACTGTATATGAACCATTTCTAAGAAAACAGACTGGTTTCCAGGCATGTGAACTTTTCCTCATAGATCCATTTTATTAATATATTAGTTAGTGAACTATTGTGTACTTTTAAAGAAAATGGGAGCAGATGTTAAGTGAAATGCTTTACAGTGTGAGTTGTAGCATTTATATGATGGAAAATGTTAGTGCAGATGGATCATTTGAAACTTCAAAACATGTCAGATCAGAAATAAAGGACAGATCAACACTGCTTTGCAAATTTTAAAAGAAGAATTTGAAAATAATGGCTTACTGCACTTTGATTGCCAGACTATGGTCATTATAGTATTCCAGATCATGATCATTCAGAGAATTTACTTATACCTATAGACTAGTTAAAATGATTACTGAATGTAAATAAGTTTTCAATATATTTATGCTTGTATTCTGATTCCAATTCATATGTATTTTGTCCTTTGTGATAAGAATTTTGACCAGCTTCAGAACCAGGTTAGTTTAACAATGTATGTTATTTCTTACATGCTGTAAATTGTAATTCTGGCATGTAATAGATTGATTACTCTTTTTACATCCAAATTAAGCCTTTTTTGCCACCCATGATAGCAATAATTTATTAATTTATACCATATTTTCATGTATATAAGATGCATCTTATACAAAGTTTTAGTACCCTGCACACAGTGTGCATCTTACATATGGGTGCGTCTTATGTAAAATATTTTTTACACAAATCATCAAACCCCCGTCTTATATACAGGTGCGTCTTATAATTAGGTGTGTCATAATCACGTAGATATGGTTTTAGCAATAATTATGATTATTTATTGGGGGTAGGGTATGTAGGCTCTCCGCATTAAAAAAATTAGTGTTAGGTTTTGTTGGCCTGGTGTAAAGATGATGTAACTGGTTGGGATTTGATGCTACATATTTGTAGCATGCTGCCCCAGTACTAGATGTCTCTATAAAATGTACAGAAGAGTAAATATGTTGTTGTTGTTGTTGGGCTTAACACCATTTTTCAGCACACGATAGGCTATTCATGGCAGCCAGTATTAATGGTGGAGGAAGAAACCGGAAATCACCAGAAAGAAACACCGAAACACCGACCCACAGAAGCTACTGGCAAGCTTTCTCACTTATCTACATTATCCCACAGACAGGTGAGATGGCAGTGATCCGTAATGGACAGCTGGACAGCGCTTTAGACCACTCTAGACCTGCCACTCGAGGCCCCTAGAAGAGTAAATAAACAAATATCTTTGCACTATGATTCCCCACTGCTAGACATCACTATAAAACTGCCATGCTGCAGACATCATAGTGATATGAATGTAAAATTGTTAGAACAAATATGTTAAAATCCAAATTACACACATAGTTCTGCCAATGAATGATGATTGGAGTATTAATATTAGCCCTACTACAAACTGTGTGCAATTTTCCAACAAATCCTGCAAGCTCACAGGGCCAGTAAACTTGAAAATGCTATTTGTCTTGTATATTGCCTAATTTTCCAACATACAAAAAGATAAAATGTAGTCAATGACTGTGGTGTATCAGCCCATAGAAAGGTTGCTTATGTAATGAGACATGGTTCATAAATATACCCACAAAGCCAGATATACTATATACCAGCTTTATTAAATTTTATTCAGTTCAAAATAACATGGCCACCTTAATATGTCCTTGGCTGTTTTGGGCTTTTTTAGCCCCTTGAGGTATACAGATTTCTTGACATGTTGATATTGGAAATATGAAGTACATTTAGCATGTGTCATGTGGAAATGCAGAAGTAATTTTGCTATATTTTCAAGCATCAGTTGAACTCATTTTCGTAACACAGATTTGGGAGTGGTAATCAGAAGTCAGTATTGATTATTTTTTTTTCACTTAGTTTCAATTAATTCTGTTATTATTATTATAGAATATTAAATTTGTAGATTAAATTTACTTTATATACATAAAATTTCAACTGGCCAGATGGACTGGCTATTCATATTTTGCCTCAGTCTGCCATGCAATGAGCTGGCATTGGATTGGTGGCAATTTTGCATTGAGACTACAACCAGACTCTCTTTGATCAATTTCCCCTTGTACAGAATCATCTCTACTACCATGATTGTACTACTGTTTAGAAGGACCTGGACAATCATCAGGATTGGGTATCAAAACAGCAGATAATTTTCAATCAAAAGACAGATAGCTTTCAATCAAAATGGCAGATAGCTTTCAATCAAAAGGACATATAGCTTTCAATCAAAATGGCAGATAGCTTTCAATCAAAATGGCAGATAGCTTTCAATCAAAATGGCAGATAAGGTGTCAAAGGTGTCTAAGAAGCAGTGCCCAATTATAGTGTGAAACTTCAAGTGACCTGTCCAGGAGTAAGTATGTTGACATCACCAAAAAGACCAGTTCAAAGGCATAACATAAGATCTAGTCCACTGCTAGCTAAAGCACAGCCTTTCAAAACCATTACTAGACCTGCTTGAATATATCTCTGCTACTCAAACCCCATAAGCAAAATGGGACACTAAGAACAAACAATGAATGTCAAGAATATAAGCAGTCTGATTTGTTATACATGACTACTGGTGGACTAACCATGTAACATTAGTACTGAAATATCTGGGATGGGAAAGGCCATAAAAAAGAGAAGTATAAGTCTAAAGTAACCAAGTAGTACTGGATCACCCATCATCTAGCTGACATACCTTTACAATCATATCTTGCAGGATATCTTCATCCTTCATTAGAGGGCACAGTAGGAAAGTACCAACAGTTCCAAACAACCGAGTCAGCTGTCTTCATAAAAAGCTTCTTTCCCAGCATGACCACTCTGGTGGTCCATGTGGTTAGAGTGTCTGACTTGGATATGGCAAGTCATGGTTTTGAACCCCAGTTGAATCATACCAAAGATAAAAATGGTGTTAACAGCTGCCTCACTAGGCGCACTCAGTATTAAGAGGTTGCTGTTAGAACAAGTCAGACTAGAGCCAGGATAATGTGACTGGGTGGGATATGATTATTGATGCTACATGTCTCTGGCATGATGCTCCTGGGTGCTCTACATCACTATAAAGTGTAAAGGAGAGCAATTGCATATCTATCTTTATCTTGGTAATGGTTGGAGTCCATACTGATTAGTGGTCACTGATAAAGTGGGTAACCTCAGCTTCACAGCAACATATTTAAGGGGCCAGTTGAAAAATGGTTGTACATGGTTGAAAAATGGTTGTACAATTTTGGTGAAGTCTTTGAAGTCATTTGGTCAAACTACATGGTGTAGTAATCAAAGTATTATCATGAGGCTTAAGGTTCCAAGGTTCATCAAAACATTTTCTTCATTAGTGTATTTTGACCATACAGAATCAGGTCATATGTAAGTAGTCACTTGAGTAAGAAAAGTCAGCAGTATTTAGCAAAGAATGATTTCCAATGATCTCTGCATAAATAAGAATTATTCTGTTATAAGGATCTTTTGCATTATTGAGCATAATGACTGCATAATTGTCATTAGAATCCATACCCTACTTGAATCTCAAAGTATTTACCTGGAACATTTGGAGCCATAGTTCATAATTATTTAAACCCTTCATGCCTTACAAACTTTGAATCCTGCCTTGCCCCATTTCAAGTCATACCTTGCTCCATTTCAAATCATGCTTGCTCCATTTCAAATCATACCTTGCTCCATTTCAAATCATACCTTGCTCATTTTCAAATCATACCTTGCTCCATTTCAAATCATGCTTGATCCATTTCAAATCATACCTTGCTCCATTTCAAATCATACCTTGCTCCATTTCAAATAATACCTTGCTCCATTTCAAATCATACCTTGCTAGATTTCAAACCATGCCTTGCTCCATTTCAAATCATCCCTTGCTCCATTTCAAGTCATGCTTGCTCCATTTCAAATCATACCTTGCTCCATTTCAAATCATACCTTGCTCCATTTCAAACCATGCTTTGCTCCATTTCAAATCATGCCTTGCTCCCTTTTTATAAATCATACCTTGCTCCATTTCAAACCATGCCTTGCTCCATTTCAAATCATACCTTGCTCCATTTCAAATAATACCTTGCTCCATTTCAAATCATACCTTGCTCATTTTCAAATCATGCCTTGCTCCATTTCAAATCATGCTTGCTCCATTTCAAATCATACCTTGCTCCATTTCAAATCATGCTTTGCTCCATTTCAAATCATGCTTGCTCCATTTCAAATCATACCTTGCTCCATTTCAAATCATCCCTTGCTCCATTTCAAATCATCCCTTGCTCCATTTCAAATCATGCTTGCTCCATTTCAAATCATACCTTGCTCCATTTCAAATCATGCTTTGCTCCATTTCAAATCATGCTTGCTCCATTTCAAATCATACCTTGCTCCATTTCAAATCATCCCTTGCTCCATTTCAAATCATCCCTTGCTCCATTTCAAATCATCCCTTGCTCCATTTCAAATCATACCTTGCTTCATTTCAAATCATACCTGTTACATTTCAAATCATACCTGTTACATTTCAAATCATCTGTTGCTCCATTTCAAATCATGCTTGCTCCATTTCAAATAATATCTTGCTCCATTTCAAATCATCCCTTGCTCCATTTCAAATCATACCTTGCTCCATTTCAAATCATACCTTGCTTCATTTCAAATCATGCCTTGCTCCATTTCAAATCATGCTTGCTCCATTTCAAATCATCCCTTGCTCCATTTCAAATCATACCTTGCTTCATTTCAAATCATGCCTTGCTCCATTTCAAATCATCCCTTGCTCCATTTCAAATCATCCCATGCTCCATTTCAAATCATCCTTTGCTCCATTTCAAATCATACCTTGCTCCATTTCAAATCATCCCTTGCTCCATTTCAAATCATCCCTTGCTCCATTTCAAATTATCCCTTGCTCCATTTCAAATCATACCTTGCTTCATTTCAAATCATGCCTTGCTCCATTTCAATTGATACCTTGCTTCATTTCAAATCATACCTTGCTCCATTTCAAGTAATACCTTGCTCCATTTCAAATCATACCTTGCTCATTTTCAAATCATGCCTTGCTCCATTTCAAATCATGCTTGCTCCATTTCAAATCATACCTTGCTCCATTTCAAATCATGCTTGCTCCATTTCAAATCATCCCTTGCTCCATTTCAAATCATACCTTGCTCCATTTCAAATCATGCTTGCTACATTTCAAATCATCCGTTGCTCCATTTCAAATCATGCCTTGCTCCATTTCAAATCATACCTTGCTTCATTTCAAATCATACCTTGCTCCATTTCAAATCATACCTTGCTCCATTTCAAATCATGCTTGCTCCATTTCAAATCATCTCTTGCTCCATTTCAAATCATCCCTTGCTCCATTTCAAATCATACCTTGCTCCATTTCAAATGATACCTTGCTTCATTTCAAATCATACCTTGCTCCATTTCAAATCATACCTTGCTCCATTTCAAATCATGCTTGCTCCATTTCAAATCATCTCTTGCTCCATTTCAAATCATCCCTTGTTCCATTTCAAATCATACCTTGCTCCATTTCAAATCATATCTTGCTCCATTTCAAATCATCCCTTGCTCCATTTCAAATGATACCTTGCCCCATTTCAAATCATGCCTTGCTCCATTATAATCATCCCATGATCCATTTAAAATCATCCCTTGCTCCATTTCAAATCATCCCTTGCTCCATTTCAAATCATGCTTGCTCCATTTCAAATCATCCCTTGCTCCATTTCAAATCATTCCTTGCTCCATTTCAAATCATCCCTTGCTCCATTTCAAATCATGCTTGCTCCATTTCAAATCATCCCTTGCTCCATTTCAAATCATACTTTGCTTCATTTCAAATCATTCCTTGCTCCATTTCAAATCATGCTTGCTCCATTTCAAATCATACCTTGCTCCATTTCAAATCATAACTTGCTCCATTTCAAATCATTCCTTGCTCCATTTCAAATCATGCCTTGCTCCATTTCAAATCATCCCTTGCTCCATTTCAAATCATACCTTGCTCCATTTCAAATCATAACTTGCTTCATTTCAAGTTGTACATAGTTTCATTTCAAACCATACCTTTCAGATATAGTGGTACATTACTCCATTTCAAATCTTATATTGCTCTTTATCAAATCATAACTTGCTCCATTTGCGCAGACTTTCTCATTTTGGAAAAAGCAGTAGTTAACAATGAGTGCAATGTTAAATCCATGCTATTTCTGGAGCCAGCTAAGAAGCTATGGTTGTATATATATATATATATATATATATATATATATATATGTATATATATATATATATATATATATATATATGTATATGTATATGTATATATATATATATATATATATATATATATATATATATATATATATATATATATATATATATATATATAGTATGAAGGAATACAATAATTCTGAGCTAGATATCATTTATGCCAGGTAATTAGTTTATGAGCTTCAAATTGGAGCATGATTCAGTTAGGGTCAGATCCTGAACTTAGTCTGAAATTTTTTATCAATGTCTCTGTTTTTTAGATTCAGCCTTAATGAATGTGAACACTGATCTCCCTGACTTGTACCCAGTTTCCCTGACTGAACACTGATCTCCCTGATTTGGATCCAGTCTCCCTGACTTTGAAAACTGATTTCCCTGATTTATAATCATTCTCCCAGACTGTGAACACTAATCTTCTTGATTTGGCCCCAGTCTCCCTGACTGTGAACACTGATTTTTTTGATCTGGCCCAAGTTTCATTGACTGAACAATAATCTCCCTGGTCTTCCTTATTTGGATCCAGTCTCCCAGACTGTGAACATTGATATCCCTGATTTGGATCAAGACCCCCTGACTATGAACACTGATTTAGCCCCAGTCTCCCAGACTGAACACTGATCTCTCTGATTTAGATTTTGTCTCCCTGACTGAAAACTGATTTCACTGATTTGGATCCAGCAGTCCTGACTATGAACACTGATCTCCTTAATTTGTACCTAGTCTCCCAGACTGTGAACACTGATCTTTCTGATTTGGCCCCAGTCTTCCTTGGTTCTTGTGTCCCTGACTGTGACAGAGAACTTGGCATGTGTGATTTCTCAGAAATAATGTAATGCTGTATCAAACTGGGTGCTGTTTGAATTTGAGATTTAGCTGCCATAAAACGAGTAAGACAGGATTCAATACTGAAAAATATTGTAAGAAAAATCTAGCAATCTCTTTCTATACATGTACTAAATAGTACATAACTATCAACATTATTTGATACATGTACTAAATATGACAATCAACATTAATTGATACATGTACTAAATACGACTATCAGCATAAATCATACATGTGCTAAATATGATTATCAGCATTAATTGATACATATACTAAATCTCAAATCTCCTCCATGGTAACAGTTCCTTTTATAAAGTGTTTTTCCATTTCATTAAATGGTTTTATAAAATTATTTGCCCATTTAGATAGAAACCTGAAACTAGTGAATGCATTCCCTCAATCTCCTCTTACAGAAGACTCGTCATTCCAGTCGGTGGATTTAGCGGTCCTGAAGGAGGCATATGCTGCAGTAGTTACCTTACTGCTTGAGGCTGCCAAGAATGATGTAGATAGCAACTCAATAAGGTAAAGCTCACAGTGCATTAATTCTCAATGAAATACATGTTGTCATTGGTTCTGTACAGTCTTATAATTGTTTATATGCTTACTGATAATGCATAGAGCATTGGAAAAAGAATGTTTTTGCAAGTTTTTTCTTCTTTGGCTTGCTGACACCTGTTATAGCCTCTACCATAATGACTTTCCTAAGCCATATGTAACCAATGCTTGCTTAGCAATTTTATTAGTCTTACATGTGACCAGTTATGGTGGTTGAAGCACTGATTGGTATCAGGAATCCAATGGAGCCAGAAACACAAAAATGTCCATTTACCCTGACACTCACAGATATATCTATCTGTGTGTGTGTGTATAAACTATAGTTTTTTTGTATATTTTTCCAGTATTGATAGTGTTTTCAGTCAGAAGTGTCTTGTTTAATCTCAACAGTTATACTGCTAGTAGTCATGTATTAATTAATGCTGATAGTCATATTTAGTACATGTATCAATTAATGTTGATAGTCATATTTAGTGCATGTATCAATTAATGTTGATAGTTATATTTAGTACATGTATCAGTTAGTCATATTTAATACATGTATGATTTATGCTGATAGTCATAAGTAGTACATGTGATGTTATCAATTATTGCTGTTAGTTGTACTTAGTACATGTATCAGTTATTTTTTTACCATTGAATGAAAATATTAATAAATGGCATCAATCATATTGCACCACATCTTTTATATTGTAATATATGTTTAAAATCCATTTCCTTTGATACACATAAACTGGATTTTGTTTTAAACATTTAAAATATTTTCTTGTATCAGGCTAAAGTTTAATTGATACATTTTAATTAAAACTAGTCAGAAAATCAGATGGAAGACAACTCATACTTTAAAATGTCACTGGCATGTATATATAAAAAATATAAAGTGCTACATGGGCAGCAGTTAATAATAGCTCCAGCACACCTGTTTTAGTTGACCTAAGACAAATGTAGCAACTCTCAGTTGTCTGTTGGATATTGCATACAGTCAGGAATACAGTGGATCACCTATGCATTTTCACTATATCAATAATTATTACATGCTCATTTTTTTTCTGTTAATTTTACATTGTCAGCATCGTTCAGTATTTACTGATATTGCTCACCTTCATACTGCACTTCTCTCACTCAATTAATACTTAATGAACTTGACTAAAGGAACTATTTTCTAACGTAAATGATTTTTTATGAATGAACTAAAGCAGATATTATATGGACTGCCACATACCAGCAAATGTTTCATAGACTGACACATACAAACTGCTGGCACATTCCACATTTACTTTTTTTATCCAATGTTTCAGACTTAGGCCAGCTATACATGCCATACAGGGTCCTCACAATAATACACAAGTTATAGCACTTAAACTGTCTTCTTTAGCTGGTAATAAAAATGGCAAAATATATACTTAACAATTTTCATCTTGAATTTCCACAAAAATTTACTTTCATTGTTCTGCAAATGCAAAATACATGAGCCATGTCATGAGTTCTTAAGGTTGATTACACATGTGCAGTTACATCCTCCTTACTGCATCCAACTAAAATAAACATTAAATTCCACAGCATCTTTTTGATAATTGCAATTGAAAGGCTTCATAATTTTCCCACATTATGATCTGAATCACTCATTGACAGACCAGAAACATGCATGCCGATGTCAACACACTTCATTAAATTGGCAGATGCTGCTGGAATCTAATGCAAAAATCTTCATATAGATAAATCCAGACAATGATCACAATTGCATTGAATGAAGTTGTTGCAATGCGTATTCCTTAACAATATTACTCGAAATTTCAATTTTAAGTAGACCAAATGCCATTTACATCTAGTGCGCAATCAAATTTATCTGGGCGAAGTTACACATTCATTAATAATGTTGTTGTGTAATGATTTATCAACTCTTATGTATTTAGTTTGGAATATGGCATACATTTAGTTACTTTGTTTCTTGTAGTGTATTTTTAAAAATATATTTTAGCCTTGGGAAGAATAATAAAATGAGCATATAATAAAACTTGTTATTATTTTCCTATACATATGCAGTAACCTATGATATATTCAGCATTTCATTCTAGTTTTCATTAAATTTCAATGTTGACCATATTCTTGATATTCCTGTCAGTCACTAATTTTTCTTTTAAAGAGAAAAATAGTAATATGGGTGGAGCATTTTTCAATATTTTTTCAATATTCGTATTGTTTCACAGAATTGTAAGTGCATCTAAGTAATGCTACTTGCAATTTGTTATATAATTAATTTTTTTACTGAGCCTTTGTAACAGTCATTTTGATTGGTTACAATTGCTCCATGTGATGCAGACAAAATATGTATTTGGTGCATAACACCAAACTGAAGTAGGTATGTTTTGATGCACTCTTGTTTGCTTTGGAAAATATTGTAATCAAATTCAAGATTATTATATTATGTTATTTACATAAAATAAGTGTTTGCAATGACAAGAATTTAACTTCATATACATATTTACAGGATTAATTAGTCAAGAAGCTTGAAAATTGAGTGCTTTTTATGCATGAATAACTTAACGTTGCTGAGGTTTTTTACTCTGTGTAATCAATTTTCAAGTTTCATGCCTTCACCAATCCAGTAAAACATGAAATTCAATTTTTAATTATCCACACTGAAGAAAATGATATAGTTACAGGGCTGAGCAAATTTCTTTTAAAGTGGTTTCAGAAAATTCACTATCCCTACCTTTCTCTTTACTAGTCCCACCTTACGTTTTACTAGTCCCAAAATGGTAACCACTTAATGAGATTTGATGAAATGCATGCACTTAATCCATAGAAAAAAACAAATGAAATAATATACATCATTATTTCTTAAAAGAATTTAATTTTTCAAAAACATTGGTTTTTATACATTTGACTTCTTCAAGTTCATGTATATGTGCTTTTGCTGATGGATTTGAAAATATGCCCATGTATATGTCTGCCATCTGCACCAACACTAAGCCAGCAGTTGATAGCTGTGTCCAGATTCAAGTCCTCAAGCTCTGGTCCATTTGCAGAAATGTTCATCTAGGTGAATCTCCTACCTGTGCCAGTTTTGGATATTGTTTGCAGTAACTGCAAAACGTCTTTCCTTCCAAGTCAATCTATTCCAGCTAGCGATAACAATCAACCCAAAGTGGCTAAAAACTTCTGTTTCTGAGTAGTGTCATATTTGACATTTTTTGCCATCACAGATTGTTGCTTATGTCACTGGAGAAATAGCTAACATACACTCAGTGTCCGTCTTATGCTTTATCTGTCCATTTTGAAACAAAAAATTACCTTCTCCAAATTGCCGCTATTACCTTCCTTAAATAGTTTAGCAGACTCATTTTATCCACAGAGTATCTATCACCTTGCTTGATAACTACTTCTAAAAGTGATCATAACATCAATTTTCTTTTTTAAATATAAACTGAAACTCATCATTACTTAGTGTACTTGTTTTGCTTCAAACACAATATTGCACACGGAAGTTAATCATCTGTATAATCATTTATAAATTAAAGAATCATTACTGTCATTTAATCAGTTCATAAAGGAAACCGACAGTGATGTCAGTAAAATACCTATCATTAATTTAATTACACTGACTCTCTGAATTAAAATCATAGAGAGTCACTTGTTATGATCTAGTCCTAGTTTCCTCTGACCCGTGCCACCCAATTTTTGATTTTGGACATTTATGTTTGGGTGTAGGGTCAGAGTTCATTCCTTATGGAAAAGTTGGAATTTGCACCATTTGGTGTTGGCATAGGGTAGCCGCTTACTAACTGGCCTAGCAAACTTGACATCCTTTCATCAAGATATACCTGCATGAAATCGATAGGGATTTAAGTAATTTTCTCAAATATTGTGAGTATAGCATTCATTACAGCTTTAATCTGCTGACAGACTAGCCGAAACAATAGCATTGATGAAATTTGACCTGAACTCACCATCAACATTCCGAGTCACATGACTACACAAATCTTGTGACCCACATGACTTCGGTGGCGCTCTACAGTTTCGTATTTAGCATAGGGTTAAAATTTAAAAGAAAAAGAGTTTCCCCGGGTTTCCTCATTAGTTATACTGGTTATTTAAAAGAGACTTTGCATATCTTAGGTATTGTTCAAAGAACCTTTAATTACCTTTATTTTGATGTATGATTGATGGGTGTAATATGGGTTAGAGAGTACACAGCTTGGCCTTACTCCAGATGTGCACCTTTCAAAAAAAGTGCTAGCTCTGCTTGCTCATTTTCACTTCTCGAACTTCAGAGGTAAATTGTAAAAAAAGAGCCGATAACTTTTTTTGCATTTTATGTATTTGGTAATTCAGTCATTGCACTTTTAGAAGCTGGTATTATCTAGTTTGGCAAAATTCATTTTCCATATTTTAATAGCTGCCAAGTATAGTGTACTTTAGACAAATTTAGGTTGATTTTTGGAGCACAAGGGAGCAGTCATTTTTAGTTAGCAGTGTCCTAAGATCATTTAAAATTTCCAAAAATACAATATCCAAAACAATTTCATCCACATTACATGAAAGTAGTATATAGGTATACCAACATATTCTCCACTGTGCATGTTTAAAATGCAAACAACTTCACCTTACATACATCACTCTCTCAAAAGTACATAATAACTGGTGAGAGCCACCTTCAGGGTTCAAATTGTCATGTGATATCAACAATTAACCATTTCTAATGTTGCTGTGGGAAAACAAATATAAATGAAAGTCATGTAATATTTACAACACTGCTAATTGATCCTACTGGCTTTTATTTTGTTTGACATGTTTTGATTTAACAATACTATGGCCACTTAGCCCAATATGCAGTCAAACGGTAATAGGATGTAAATGTATACACCAAGAAGAGCTTTAATAGAATCAAGCGTTCAGTACACCCGGAGGGCCCGACACACAAAAATAAGGACTAGCCTGACTTTTTTTAGAAAGCACTTGTCCTGGACTAGCATTTTGGAAATTTTACTTGCCCAACTTCAAAAATGAATAGTCTGGGATGCCAGACTATGGGATTTGCTCAGCCCTGAGTTATTATTTTGGAGCAGTATGTTGTACTTGTTCTTGTTTGAATCATGATATAAATATATTTCATTCTTCATACACAGTACATTTTAGTACACTGAGATATCCCACAGACTTTAATGCATACACAAATGTGTGTTCCATATTTTTCTTTAGGTAATGTCCAAATAATGGCTTCCGTTTGCTTAAAAATCACTGATGTATGACAAATGACATGGAGTTGTACTCAGTCATTGTGATGTGCTATTAGCATTAAGATGTTATGCTTTTATACTTTTCTAGAATCACTATCTTGATGAATTAACTGGTGTAACAATATCTATGCTCTTGGCTAGGGTTTTAGGTGTGATTGTAACTGTGAAACATTTATTCAGTTGTGCTTGTTTACAATTGATGTACATGTTTTGATACTAAGATGGAGACAATTCAAGCTTTACTAATGCACAAATTTGTGAGTTCTGCATGTCATCTTGATTTATATTAGAATACTACTATCATTTTTTAAACTTTTTGGCTTCTTAACATCCATTAATATTAAAATCTGTCATATGAATGTTTGTGTAGGACAAAGAAGATTATAACTGTTATTTATCAACAAAAGTTCCCAGAGGTGCTGCTTCTCACAGCTGTCAGTGTTAATTAACATTTATTTTCCTTGCTATCTTGTGTGCTTAATTATGTTTCAATTGATGCTTATGGACCTTGAGTTATCAAGGGAAAGGTTTATGAAACAAATTTATTCAGATATGCTTACCATTAAAACTAATAAGTCAATTCCATTAAACTTGATCTGCCATCTTATGAATTGCAGGAAGATCAGTATTGGTTTTGTTTGTTTTACTGATAACTTCCACTAAACTGCATCAACATATGTCTTGGCATATTATGCGAAGTTATATCTGAGTCTGTGCAGTTTGCACTTGAACTTGTAAGGGAGGACATAAAGTATTTTTATTTTACTTTTACTTTTCAGCAGTGTCCTAGAAGACTGTAAATTTACCTCGGATAGAATAGACATATTTAGCAAACTTTATAAAGTAAGTAATATTTAAGAAAAAGAGAGAGAGAGAGAGAGAGAGAGAGAGAGAGAGAGAGAGAGAGAGAGAGAGAGAGAGAGAGAGAGAGAGAGAGAGAGAGAGAGAGAGAGACAGAGAGAGAGAGAGAGAGAGAGAGAGAGAGAGAGAGAGAGAGAGAGAGAGAGAGTTTTGTGACACCCCTCAATTTTTCCATCTTAAACATTCTTGAGTTTCTAAAAACTGAAGCTGATACTAAATTTTACTTTTACACTAAAAATTTACTCCATACCACACAACTCACTTCAAACTTGCACTTTTGTTTTAGGTGCTTAAATTTTTGAAACACACTCCCAATTTATTTAAAGTTAGCAAATACTGTTGGGGAGCTTATTTGTGAGAAAATGACATACAAGGTGAAACAATAATTGATGCATGGCAAAAGAGATTATGGTAAACAGTAGACCAATCTTAAGTTATTTTTGTTTTTAAAAAGAACTAGTTTTTAAGAAAAAATTATTAAGAACTTAATGTTTGTGGATATACCATTTCAGAAAGATAATGCTTATTTGTTCTTAGCTAATTTAAATTGATGATATTTGTTTGTATAAACAATAGATAGAACATTTGTTATTTGTTTTTTTTTTTAATTATTAAATGCAGTATTCTGAAAGTCACAGTATTTCAGTTGACCTTCAGAGGATAAAAATAGTCTTATGTATTTAAGTCACCATGACTTCAGTTGTCTTCATTTACATGTCAAGAAGAGACAACAAGTATGATGAAAGAGTATGAATTTTTGTGCCAAAACCTATGTTGTAGACCCTAGGGGAAAAATTTAGCATAGTAACATTTAGTTTTAGATATTCTAAAGAAAATGAAATTCTACAGAATGAATTTGAAAACAACAGGGATTCAGTCAAATGTCATTTCAGTAATGCCTGCAAATTTGACAAAATAAATGATGTTTTGTAACACTGACCAAGAGTGCATGATTTTGAGATGTTCTGTGCAGAAGAATTCCAATGATATGGGAATAAATTTGCATATTTGTTTCATGGTTTTGTGAGAGCAATAACATCAATAAATAAAGTGATGAATATGATAAAGAGAATGTATGTTATTGGTCACCTGGCAATGATAAACCCTGAAGTTTTAGCTCTTATACAGATATTTAAAACTTTGTCATTTCTAAGGATGAATAATATTTGACCTTAACAGAAGAACTGGAATCATTATTAACACAAGCCAATTGTAGTCGAACAAAAAGGTTTGAGAACTAGCTGATATTGTCATATGCCTTTCTCAAGTCAGGCACTTGAAATGTGAACATTAAAAAAAGTATATGGAGTATTTAAACATAATGGACTTGTAGTAAAGTTAATAAAAGTGTCTTCCTTTAATGTTTCTTCAGACAAGGACTGTATTTTTATATAGACCAACTTTATTTAGTCATTTGACCATATGTGATTTTCAGGAGTTTTATGTTGTTTAGCTAATCTTCCATAACATGTTTTAGAAAAACAGCATTCCTAATTTTAATTGTACTATTACATGCACAGACACTGATGTTCTCTCATAATTTACATTCTGTCTCATTGAAGTCGCATAAACACTGATGAAAATGCATATATTTCATCTGCAAAACCCTCATTAACAAAGAAACCTCTCAAAACCAAAAATTTAGATTGATTCCTAGGGTTTTAAGTTCATAGGTGTTTCACTTCACTGTACATGTGAAAGCAACAACCATATTATTTTGTAAATAAGCTAAAAATGTTTTAACTGTGTTTATAATTTATTTTATTACAAGTTTTATTCACTATGCCATTGAGCAATTGGAGCAAAGCAGCACATTTTTATTACTAAAAAAATTTTATGCATATTACTAACTGCTCCATGAGCATTCTGCAGATCAGACATGTTTTTGGAAAGCTAATTTTTTTATGGTTGTCAGAGGTGTTTTGTCATGTTTAGGGATATTCCACTTTGTGTGAATTGACGTAAGCATACATGTCTCAAGATCTTATCCAGAATGCATCTCTAGTACCTTTTTGTTCATTCAGTTGTGCAGTAACAAGGGCTATGATATATAAATCCAGGAAATGCATACATATGGAACAAATAGTGGTATGATGCCATTTTCTCTTAACTGAGTCACAGCAGCATGCTATCATGATGTGCTTTAAAAACATCAAATAGTGATTGTGTTGTTAAAGTTTCTTACTTTTTGACCTTTGTCTTAAAATCTTTGAGAAAGTGAAACTCAGCTCAGAATTGTTTATATAAGTAAAGTATAGATTTGGTTGCTGTTGTTAGCTTTGTTGTAGAGTCCAGTCCCTTTTTTTGAGACTTTTAAGTTATGACAGTTATCTTTAAGAACACTAAATAACTAACTACAGCCTAATAGTTAATGGAATGAAAGTAGTAATAGCCTTAATAGAGGTAATGGAATGAAACTAGTACATGCTTTAATACAGGTAATGGAATGAAACTAGTACATGCTTTAATACAGGTAATGGAATGAAACTAGTACATGCTTTAATACAGGTAATGGAATGAAACTAGTACATGCTTTAATACAGGTAATGGAAATGAAACTAGTACATGCTTTAATACAGGTAATGGAATGAAACTAGTACATGCTTTAATACAGGTAATGGAATGAAACTAGTACATGCTTTAATACAGGTAATGGAATGAAACTAGTACATGCTTTAATACAGGTAATGGAATGAAACTAGTACATGCTTTAATACAGGTAATGGAATGAAACTAGTACATGCTTTAATACAGGTAATGGAATGAAACTAGTACATGCTTTAATACAGGTAATGGAATGAAACTAGTACATGCTTTAATACAGGTAATGGAATGAAACTAGTACATGCTTTAATACAGGTAATGGAATGAAACTAGTACATGCTTTAATACAGGTAATGGAATGAAACTAGTACATGCTTTAATACAGGTAATGGAATGAAACTAGTACATGCTTTAATACAGGTAATGGAATGAAACTAGTACATGCTTTAATACAGGTAATGGAATGAAACTAGTACATGCTTTAATACAGGTAATGGAATGAAACTAGTACATGCTTTAATACAGGTAATGGAATGAAACTAGTACATGCTTTAATACAGGTAATGGAATGAAACTAGTGCATGCTTTAATACAGGTAATGGAAATGAAACTATTACATGCTTTAATACAGGTAATGGAAATGAAACTATTACATGCCTTAATACAGGTAATGGAATGAAGCTAGTACATACCTTAATACAAGTAATGGAATGAAACTAGTATGAGCCTTAATACAGGTAATGGAATGAAACTAGTACATACCTTAATACAAGTAATGGAATGAAACTAGCACATGTCTTTTAATACAAGTAATGGAACGAAAGCCAATCCCAGTCAGAAGTTTTGGTATGTCTTTCAGAGAAAATGTTTAGTTTCCATTTCCTAAGAATGGCAATGTGTTAAACATGCCATTAAAACTAACAAAATGCCCAATAAATTATAAAACATGGTATAGCCAATAATGTGTTAACCATGCCTTCAGAACCAACAAAATACCCAATAAATTATAAAACATGGTATAGCCAATAATGTGTTAAATGTGCCATTAAAGCCAACAAAATACCCAATAAATTATAAAATAAACAACTCCAACGCATAGACTGTGTGACCAGTTTAGCTTTATTGTTTCATCAGACTGAATTAAAACTGAATTTAATATCATCGCTTACATCATTAAATATACTGTTTCTAAGTGATCAATAATGTTATCAACACCATCTTTTATGAATCATTACAATATATATATATATATATATATATATATATATATATATATATATATATATATATATATATATATATATATATGACATTATGCTCTATATACACAGCATTATAATGAGGTAGTGTAGTACACATAATTATTGTAAATAAAACCTGACTAGGATTGGCCATCATATTTGACTGAAATTGTAGCAGTAATAGAACAATAAAGTGTTTGCTGTGTCAGCTACTTTGTTGGGTTAATGTTCAGTGTGTACAAGTTCGAGACATGCATAGTGGGAAAATCATATCCAGTTTACTATAAATGAAATTACAGCAATGGCGTTATCAATGAAAGAAGCAAACATCATTGGATATATTTTTCAAGAAATGATGAAATTTAAATTTGTAACCACACTGACTTTGCGCAATGATTAATTTAGCAGTTTTCACATATTTCTTTTGACGTTCACAAAATCTGAAATAAAAGTTATTTGTATGCAGAAATCATGCATTGATTGTTAATTATTCTTGCAGTTGTCGCATATGATAAAATTTTAGCTTTATGAAATTTGTACAGACACCGTATTTAGACCTGGGAATAGCCGCATGCAATGACCGTACAATATCAGACGGCAAGTAAATGGTTCAATATTTTGTTCATCCTATATTTTACACAATGAATTCAGACTATTACAAAATTATTGAATATTATAATCTGTACGATTTTCAATGAAATTACATCCATTATGGATGAACTGCATGCCTCGATGGCATGGTAGCAGATGGTGTTGATACACTTTTCATGATTTAGCGATAGTCTAGTATTATCAGTCAATCTGTATTATCGTTCAAACAAATAAAAATTAGTAAATGTTTTTAATGCACAGTAATAACTTATAAATATATTAGCCATCGATTATTTTGAATATATCTTTATTAATGCATTCCAGTTAATATTCATTTGATGATAAGCCGACTTTTGATCATTGTACATGTATACACGTATATGGTCTCAGAAAAAGTTAAATATTGTTAAAACCCAGCTTTATCTCGACCCCGCTTTTAACATGATCCGATTTTATGGACCCCGATCATCACATCGCGTTATAGCAGGGTTCCACTGTATATAATGGCATCTATAGTTTATAGCAATGAAAATACATATAGTACAAGTAAAAAGGTAGAGCTTTTTCATCTGCCAAGTGACTTATTGGTGGTTTTAAAAAATTTTAAAAATCCACACACCTAGTTGGGTAAGTAATAAACATTTTTATTTTATGCTAGAATTTAGTGGATTTTGCAATATAAATAATTTTTATAATTGACTGGAGTGAATTATGAAAAATATTCTCTCACTGCACTTAATAGACATCAGTAACATTGTTTGATCAGCCATTTTGTCACTTGCTTGGTCTTGTGATAGGTATGTCAACCATCAAGCAAGAGTGCCATGTTATAATTCCACAACATAATCATGTTTTGTTTCTTCAGTTTTTATGGGTTTATATACCAAATGCCTTGAAAGGGAAATAGGTTACTACTGATAATTTCCATGTCAATGTACATAAAACACAGAACATAATGTTAAACAGCTGACATTTTCACATCAGATAATGTAAGTAACAAATTTCTTTACTTTGTTATTACTATTGCTAGCCAGTATGTATGAGCATAAAATAAAAGAAAATTGAAAGTCATATCTATTTATCTGACTCTTGGTTTAGTCCAGTCAAATTATAACAGTAAACTTCATCAAATATATTAAAATTTGAGTGGACTTTGTGTTATTTATAATCAAATTATGTTTACTGGTTTTAAATACTTTGTATTATTTTTCTTAGGATAGAAAGCCTTATCTACAAATTCTACTGGGCAGGTAGGTACAGCAAAAGATAAAATCTAATGCTTCACACATATTTTTCTAGTTGTAGTATTAGTCATTTTATTATTGTAATGATTAGGTTTTTCTTTTTTATTGTTTTATTGTTGTTACAATGATATTTTTTACTGTTGTATTGTTGTAACAATCTTATTTCTCATTGTTTTAATGTTGTATTGTTATAAATATTAAATATTTCTCATTCTTTGATTCCTGTTTGTCAGGAAAACAGAAAGTTCTGAAACTACATGAAACCCGTTATCATGGAAAGCTAAAAGATTTTCTTGCTTACTGAATATTTTCAACTTGTTCAAGTCTACCAGGCATTGAATGTTTTGATCCCAGTGCAGAAATTTAATGATGTGTAAATTAGTGAAAGCATAGCATATTTTGGTTTATAAGGAGAAGTCATTTGATATAACACTTCATTCATTTTAACAAAAGTCTGCATTTTGTTAATTGATGGACAATCTCTCAATGTCAGTACATTAAAATTAAACATACTTTTCAGCAGTTCATGTTATTCAGCTAAACTGCAAGATTTCAATTCATTATTCTTTTCTTCTAATCACTCTTGCATTTCTTATATGCTAATCCTTGGTTTTCAGATATTATTAGTTTTTATTGGTATTGATTTCAAGACTAATTTTTGTAGCAAGATTCAAATCTGATTATGGTTATTAGAAATAAAACTTGAATAGTTTTGCTTTTCATTTAGGATTGGTGATTCCTGTCCTCATATAGTCGATGTAGACTGGAGAATGGATTACTATATAAAGGTATGTATCTGATGGAAAAGAGATATAGATCCAGTCTATTCATTTCAATCTTCACATTGTATAATGTAGAACCAAAATCTTTAACTATGACATGTATCACTATGTTGTTAATGTTTTTGTCATGCTGACATCTATTTTAAGGTCCTGTTTTAAGTTTTTGAAAGTCATATGTTTTCTAAATCAATGGCTGTATCCATCTGCAAATTAAATGGTAAAATATTATTGTGTGTCTAAATTTTATACCCTACTGTAGTGAGTGTTCCAGACTCACCATTATAAGCTGAGTTACAACACCATTTACAGATGAGATACCACATTCCATAAAACCCTTCTTTCAGATTTGGTGCACCATTTTGGTGACCAAGTGGTTAGAGCATTTGCCTAAGATGCAGGAGGTTACAGGTTCGAAACCCTGACTGAGTCATACAAAAGACTTCTAAAAATGATACTAGCAGCTGCCTTGCTTAACGCTATTATAGGTTAATGTCAGAACTGGTCGGCTTGGTGTCAGGATAATGTGACTGGGCGGGACATGATGCTAGATATCTGTGGTATGATGACTCGGTGCTAGACATTGCCAGTGACCTGCAATTGAATATGGCAGCCTTTACTTGAATAGAAAACCTTTAAAGAAATTTTTCAAAACAGTTGCTGAGCAGATTTTGACAAATTTTGACAGAAAGAATCCAGATGCAAAGGACTTTCAAATTGTTCTAATAATGCCAATCAACCATTATGGCCATTGTTACTAAAAATAGAAAAAGCTTTAAACTTCTTTTTGTTTCAACATAGTTTGACCAGATTTGACAGAAAATATTATGTCATGAAGTGCATACAAATCTTTACAAATGATGTAGATCCACCATGGCAGTTTTTACTAACAATAGAAAAATCTTGAAATACCTTGAAATGGCTTAAAAAAAAAGTGCTCAACAAAATTTGACCAAAGTTTACTAGAGCATTTTGGCTTATGGTAATTTCAGATTGTAGAGTGATGAGAAATCACATTAAAATATGACCACCATTACTAAAAATAGTAAAACCTTTAATCAACTTCTCAAAAACTTCTGAAGAGAATTTGACCAAATTTGACAGAAAGCATTCAGGCAAGTATTGCTGTACAGTGCTGTTGAGTTGCCATCAGATTTGGCATCTGTTATTAAAAATAAAGATGTACTAGCAGTGTTCAGAATTAAGAGGCTAGTGCTAGCACTGGTTGGTCTGGTTTCAGGATAATGTGACTGGGTAGGACATGATGCTATGTATCTATGGCATGATGCCCCAGTGCTAAAAATCACTATAAACTGTCACACTGCAGACATTATTGCGATATAACTGGAATTTTTTTTAAAAGGTACGTTAAAAATCCAAATCACACACACACTCACTCATGCATTAAAAAAAGATAAACCTTTAAATTACTTCTGAAAAATGGCTCAGCATAATATGACAAAATCTGAAAGAAGGCATCCTGGTGTGAGGTGCTTCGTGTTTTTACAAATGATGCTGTTCTTCCTTCAGTTGTGACAGCCGTTACTAAAAAGAAATAAATAAAAAAAAATTTAAAATAAAATTCTTCTCAGTAAACAGAATTTTTCAAATTTTAACAAAATTCATTTAGGCCAAAATGGTTTGCAGGTTTATACAAATAATGCTATGATAAAAATGGCCACCACTGCTAAACATGACAATAAATGCAAGTCTTGGGACACTGAAAATGTTGGGACACCCTTAATTATTTGAAAATGATATATGTGTAGTCTACAAAATTTGAGACATAAAATCTCAATAATTTTTTTTTATGTTACTCTTACTAAGTCTAGGGACACCTTAGACATTTTTCTTTTCCTACTGATCAGCTCATTCTGTGGATCACAAACATTATTAAGAACAAATGGATTTAATTTTTATCTTATTTCTATTTAATATATATATATATATATATATATATATATATATATATATATATATATATATATATATATATATATATATATATAATTTCCTCATTTGGCAGTACGATGATGTTGCACCCATGTTAATAATAAATTCTACCAATTTTGCTTGGCTGAGTAGAATAAGGCATATTACTTTATAGATTAATGACTTTTCACCAGCAGGGGTTTAAGTCTTTGGCTGAGCCAACAAGGATATGTGAGATAACTTGCCAGTAGATTCCCATAGGTTGGTGGCTCTTAACAACATTTTTTGTCTGAGGTCTTTCCCCACCATTGCAATAAAAGTTTTGAAAGTCACCAGCAGTTACTTTTTTTTTGCATTGAAAACTTAAATACCTAACTCATTCAAATGTGGCACTGGTATAACAGCAATGAAAATAGTGCCTTGGCCTGGTTTGTAAATAATATTTAGTTGACCTTATTTCCATCATGATTGCTCTGGTGACCTAAATGTTAAAGCATTTGCCTTAGAAATAACTGCCTACCCTCACAATTTTGGCGGAGGGGCCCCGAGTGGCCGAGTGGTCTAAAGCGCTGTCCGTTACGGATCACTGCCATCTCACCTCTGTCTGCGTGTGTTCGAGTCTAGGATACGGCTAATGTAGATATGTGAGAAAGCTTGCCAGTAGCTTCTCGTGGGTCGGTGGTTCTTTCCGGTGATTTCCCGGTTTCTTCCTCCATCATTATACTGGCCGCCATGAATAGCCTATCGTGTGCTGAAAAATGGCGTTAAGCCCAACAACAAATCACAATTTTGGCATGAATTTCATGGCTTTTTCAGCGATTCACATATTCATGTTGCAGGCAACAAAATCACTAATTCCTCAATTCTCAATTATCTTAAATCTTTAATAAAATTACAGATTTTCCCCCTTAAATGCTAGTCCTGATATCAGCAGTTACCGAAATGGTCCGAGGTTGCCGGTTGCGATATTAGTAGAACTATAGCCAATTGATAAAGTTTGCTTAGTAGAAAGCATTTTAACATATTTTGTGTATAAGATGCAGGAGGTTGTTGGTTCGATCCATGGTCGAGTCATACCAAAGACTTACACAAATGGTACTAACAGCTGCTGCACTTGACTCTCATCATTAAAAGGTTAGTGTTAGGACTGGTCGACCAGGTGTCAGGATAATGTGACTGGGTGGGACATCATGCTACATGCCTGCAGCATGATATCCAGTGATAGACATCACTATAAACTACCACACTGCAGACATGATATCAATATGACTGAAAAAGTTAGATTAAAAATCATACTCACATCACATCACAATTGCTTTTGAGAGTAACTGGGGCCTAACTAAAATTTTGCTCAGTACATGCGCCACCAATACTGATTTGAATTACCATCTGGCATCGTTGTTGAAAATGTATTCACAACCAAGGAAAAAGTAATGTATTGCACAAAATTGTGAAGTTTAGTTTGGAATATACTAAAAATTGGCCATGCAGTCAGCCATCAAACACTGATATACATCATGCTTTTTGCTCAGTGTGCCATGAATTTTAGCATTGGGCATGGTGGCAGAGATGATGTGAGAAAGTCCATTGGTAGCAAAAGGCACATAAAGGTTTGGAAAACTAGAACACAAGCAGATTTTAGCTCTGGAATATTTCAAGTCATCAATGGAAGACCTGCAAGCTACCAACACTGAAAGAAGACTTTGTGAGTTTTCTTGTTGAACACAATCTGCCTTTATCGGTTGGATGCCATGCTAAACATTTGTTCCAACAAATATTCCTAGACTCGAAGATCACTTCACAAATTCATGTAAAAATTCATTAATTTTTTTATCCCTATTTTCACTAATTGCAAGCCTGGAGAGTTGGTAGCTATGCTTAGATGTGGGAAGTTGTTGGGTCGAACCCCAGCAAGTTATACCAAAGACTTTAAAAAAAATGGTAGTAACAGCAGTAGTATAAGGAAATGAGGGTTTTGGCTCACTTCATTTTTTTACCCTCCAAACAAGTATAAATTAAATGAGGGTTTCCAAAACAGGGAAATGAGGGTTTTGGCCCACCCACCCCTCCCACACCTATTAGAACGTTTCAGTTAACAAGGCGGAAATTAAACTAGCATTAGAATGAAAATGATATTATTTTATATCTCGTTACCAATGATTAATGTTTCAACTGTTGATATTAAAAATATTTCATTATCACGATTATAGATACTAAATTTTACTTTACCGCTCACGCAGCGACGGGACTCAAACAAATCTTTTATTTCTGGTTTGTTCAGAGGATATTTTTTGTCGATAAAATACACCTTTGACCGATCGAGATCAATTGTAAGTTTAGTATATTTTTGTTGGCTAATGGGGCTATGAAAGTTTTTAAATTCCGCTAGAAACTTTTGATACAATTGTTCGAGATAATTGAAATACTCGCTGTTATCAGATCTGATGAGCGAAAGTTTTAACTTGTCATGTGTTCCATTAAAACATATACCTGATGTTTCATTATTAAATTCAACTGCCAATTGTTTACCGTCCATCATTAAATATTTAATGTTACTATTGTAGCTATTTGTCATTATCAAATTTTCAAACATTATTTTATAAGTTTAGATAAAATTTCAGTTGGAAAAGATAATGTCGAGTATAGATCTATCATCATAACAATACCCAAGGGCAAATGTATCTACCCCATTTTCACAATAGCGTTTGTCATCAAAATTATACAATCCACGTTTGATAATGACATCTGTTTCGAGTTTATGATGATTAGTTCGAATTGCCATAGCTCTCATAAAACTAACACCACCATCAAGCGCATACCTGTAGTCATCAAATTTCATAAACTTTTTAACAAAATCACGAGGCAGACCTTTTGCTTTTTTCGTTATTTTATTATTATTTTATTATTATTATTATTATACGGCATACATTTTGCTGCGTAATCTGATAAAGTATTTGATAGCGCTCGAGTTCATTTCATCTTTAAACTTACCAATAACCTTTTTATTTGTGTCGTCATGAAATTTAGTCACGTGGATAATCGGAAAGATCAAACAGATGTCGATTATTGTACATATCCTGATAGATGTCCTCGCATTCGATTTCATATACGAGCGAATCAGTATCAGTAAACAATAATCTACTAGCCGGCCACTGATTTTTAACAAAATTATAATGAAAATCGTACATCAGCCACTTTGATAAATCTAACACGGCAGCTCCAACATAGATCGGCTTGTTTAGTTTTAGATTTGTTTTTCTTCTTTGTATCGCAACAAGATTTTCATTAAATATTTTCATACTCACAAAATCATCGTCTGACACAAGTTTGTTTCTGCGATTGACATTAACTATTTCAATATTTACGCGTTTCCTAATATTCTCCATCGTCTTTCCAAATACGGAATTGTTCATCAGTTTAAAAAAGTTTTTCTCAAACTCTGTTTTTGCTGCAGCCCTTTTTGAAGTGTTTGAGTTAATATAACCTCTCATCCACGGCGACTGATTAAATTTTAGTACAGGATGAACTTTTCTCAACACAAGACCAGCATCGACTGCTTGTTTTAAACTTTGTAATGCAAAACGTATTTTTTCTTATCAAGTAAATTTGGTACTAGTTTCTTGACCATGGAATGTTGCCTTGGTGATGCTAACGCTTGTTGTTCTTTTGATAACAAACTATAATATATTACCATCGATTCCGCACAGAAAGGGTAATCATTATGTAATTTGTGTAGCGAATTTGGATAATCAAGATCAACTTCAACGAAATAGGAAACATCATCGGGTATCTTTTTTTCTGTCTCTGATAGAAATCGATCAACCGTGATCCAATGAAATCCGCTAAAAGGCATTGGTTCTGCCATCGAACCACCGTAAAGATTATTACAATCTAGATAAACTATATACTTCGAAGGAAGGTCAGGGTTATACTGTTTCAGGTATTTGTTGTTTGCTTCAGCATATTTTTTTTGTTATCACGCTAATACCACCTCGGATACCTTTTTCGATAAAATTGAACATATCAACATCAGTCAGTAATTCTAACCTTACCTTACTAAACTTTAGCAAAGCATCCCATGACAACCCAGGGGCAGAATAATACCAGCAAGGATCTAGTCCATAATTATTATAACTCACTTCACGAAAACTTTCAAAAACATCTGCTAATAATAACACGTCAGTTTTCAGGTATAAATCATGATAATCACCAAAAGTCTCACAATCAAACTCTTTCCAGATATCTTGTGCATACCTGTACTCATCATCAGTTATATTTTCATGTTTAAGTTGTGAGTAAAATTTGTCTTTGTCAGATAAAGATATTTCATCAAATTTACTCCAGTCGTCGAGGTATTCGTATGGAAAGACTCCTTTTTAGCTAGTAGATTAAATTTATCTCCAAAACAGTCTCTTAGGTTATCAAATTTACTACAACCTTTCACTAGCTCATCTAACGAGGCTGCCATAAACTGCAGGCTGTCAATGAAACGCAATTTACCTAGCGTAACTGACATGTACTTTTCAAAATTATTTGGGATGCATTTGATGATGTTATCGAGTTTTAGATGAGATTTTATATCAGAATCACCAAAAGCTTCTACTATAATATGGCTATCATATCCTCGAAAATTGTGAAGAATAACCGGAATAAAATCTGGAGCATGAAATTTTAAATTACACTGATTATGAGCCGCTCCACGATACTGTCCAGTCAAATGACAATGGTCATGTACTTTTTTGTCATCGTCAAAAGCTTTTTCACAAATATGACAAATTTCTGCTTGCTCGTGAGCGGATTCTTGTTGAGGTGTTAATTTTAACATTGGCGTTACTTTTTTCAAACGATAAGTAATATTATCAATTTCATTAATCAACTGCTTGAGAAGCCAGATAGCTGGATTTTTACCACGATATAATTTGATCGGTTTAGATAATCTCGAATCAGTACAACAAACTACCTTGTACGCTACTCCACACGGAACATGATTTTGAACTTTTCTTGTACTCGATTGATTAGGATTATTTTCTACGCCAAGTACAGGTTGAAGTAAACACTCAAAATCAGCGTATATGACGAAAGGAATTTTTAGTTTGTGATTATGATGGACAAACTGTAACACACTATCTCCCTTAGATGGCATTGTTATTCTTTGCACATCACTACAGTACTGCAAATGCTTTTGTAATGTTTCATTGTTAGTACAACCATGCAAGCAGCGGTAACAAAAGAACTTTTTGTTTCTATTTTTATTGTACTGTTTACCAACTAGTCCGTTAAAGTTTTTAATCCAAACGTAATGATTTTTGTAAAACAGTAAATTTATAGTCGATTGTGAAGCTTTTTCTGAAATATATCTCGGATATACATCCTCTTTTTCATCTAGTCCGAAAACGTTAATTGAAACATTATTTTGCTTTTCAAATTTTGGTATTTGATTTTCTGCCACAGGAAAGTTAATATCTTTAAAATTTAATCTAGACACGTGACTGATATATTTTTCAACACGAGTAGCGTTTTTTTTTCTGCTGGAAATAGTGCGGAAAGAACAGCCCATTGGAAACATTTATTATCTATGTTTTTGATGTTTATACAACATCTTTTACTTTTTATTTTTGGTGGCAGGTCGACGTATGAACTACCTCGTATTACATTATATTTCATCGTGTGAAACAATATTCCTTTGATCATTTCAAACTTACAACCCGAACCTAATTGAGCGAATTCCTCTATTTTTTTTTCCAGATTTCTTGGTGTATTTCATCAGATAGTGATAACAGATCAGTCCCAAGCAAAGCACGTCTTGATTTTGCGTTAATATAAGGTTCTGCAATTTCCTTGTTAGTTGATTCTTCCGTTATAACTAACTTTGAAAATATAACATGATATTGCACAAATAATCTAATACTTTTATATTTTTCGAGCTCACGTTTTACAGTTGTCTGTAGTAGGTGGTAAAGATTCGTTGCATTAAAATTTACTAAAACAATTTGATTATCAAACATATCTATTATCAAAACCTGCAAAAGCAGTCGCTATTTTATTAGGTTCTCCCATAAGGCTTTTCTTAGCTATATCACGTAATTTTAACATTATTATATTAAAATGTAATATCTAATTAATAATTTTTTCACACTGCGCATGCGCTAAAAATCAATTGAAGATAAAAAAAAATCTCCTATAATATAATGACAGCAAATCTAACAAACACATGTGAGCAAGAGACATCAAGTTCACCCAAAGTATAACTTTACCTCACACTGCGCATGCGCTAAAAATCAATTGAAGATAAAAAAAAATCGCCTATAATACAATGACAGTAAATCTGACAAGCGCACGTGAGCAAGAGATTTATCAAATTCACCCAAAGTATAACTTATACGCTGGAAATGTATTAGGTTCGGTTATTAACATTAAAACTAGAATACCTGTTGGCAAATTAACGTCAGCGGGTTATAATATTAGTGTAAAGGGAGATAATGCCGAGAGGATTGTAATGTTTAGAAAAGATTTTATTTACACGTTATTCTGCGATGATATTCCAGAGGGACAGCGTGTATATCATTATAACGGTAAAGTCACTGATGACAACATTGAAAATTTATCCTTACAAGATGAGTTTCAGCCGCATCCAGTCTTTGATTTATACGAGGCTAACGATCGCGGTATTATTAGAAACAGAAAAACTAAAAAAGTTCTTGGTACTATGAACAATATGGGATATATCAAAGTAACTGTTAGAGGAACATCGCCAAATCAAGTTAATTATTATGGTCATCGTTTTATTTACGAGGTGTTCAACGGATCTATACCCAATGGTCTTGTTATTAATCACATCAATAACGTAAAGACTGACAATCGATTGGAAAATCTAGAACTAGTTACCCAACAGGAAAATGTAAGAAAAGGACGAGGTGGTGGTATTAATTTTAGATGCCCAGCAAAACCTGTTATTTCAAAAAACCTTGAAACGGATGAGGAGATCAAATTCAAATCGATTTCAGCTGCAGCAAAGCATTATAAGATAAATCCCGCAGTCGTAAAATTTGTAGCTGATGGAGTATTGAAATCAACTTTTTCAAGCGAATACGATGCTAGGATTAGTTTTAGATATGATGATGAATACTATTTTGTAATTCGGTTATAGTCAAGCAATGATGAGCAAATGCTATGATATCATCGTGATTAAATTTTAGCGTCGTTACTGCACTTTCATTAATTTTATTTTTTTCTGCTTCTGTTAGTAATATTTTATGAGAATCACCTTGCATTACAATAACATCCACACTATAACCCAACAAACATTTTCTTACCGCTTCGGCTAGTTCGTTGTAATTTACTATATTAACTTTTTGGTGATATTTTATCTCATCAGTCATCTTATAATAATAAATTAGATAAAAATATATTATAATAATGGACTTGATGAAACGACTTGCTGAACTCTACGAAGAAGATACTAGCGATAAAGTCACCAGCGATAAGGTCACATTTTCCAAAGATTTTATAGACAAATCTATTGGTTATAATGAAGATGATATTTTATATAACAGCGAATCTGATGATGATGGTGAAATAGTCACTGTTGCTGACAGATCAAATTACAGCAGACCAACAACTAAACGATATAATGTCAAGTATCACATTGCAAAAAAAAAAATAATGAAATTTAATTTTACCGTTGCCGAACAACAACTGTTTTGGCAGTTAATCAAACCTTTCTTAAACATCAGGATTCCAGGCCGACAGAAAAATATCAAATTCGATTTCATATTCGTTAAAAGTTTTAATCTAATGACGATCTCTAACGATAGTAAGCAGTACCTAATATCGTTATGTAAACCAGTAAAATGTAAATCTGTCAAACAAAAGTATGAGTTAATTTATAATAGCATTATGTCATAATCTGCTTAGTTGGGATCCAACTGTTAAATTTATCGCTATACCCACGCCATTTGACTAAACTTTTATTTCCTTTTTTTCTAATCACTTTCTCGATAACAAAAACATCCTGCTCAGTTTTCTGTAGTTCTTGTTCATAAAAACTACCTACGATCGGTTCCCCTGCCAGATCTTTTAAAACGTACGTTACAGGTACTGTTAAAAGTACCTTATCAATCACAAATACTTCTTCGCTCCAGTTTGGAGTAAATCCTTTTGCAAATACCTTTTTCATCAAAGAAATTCTAACTTTATCACCAACCTTAAATTTATGTCTGCGGTACATGTTTTCATTTGCTAATATCGGATTTTTAACAGCTTTTTTAGGTGTCATTTTGATGGTTCGATGTTTCTTGTTATTATATTCACCTACGATTTGAGAAAGGTCATCGATGTACCTGTTGGTGTTTTTAGCTGTCATATGTTTGTGTAATTTTTCGTTTAGCGTGGGATTAAATCTCTCGACAACAACGCTTTTACCCTCGTTTCCTGTAACGTATTTTTTTATATTATTTTGTTCTAGAAACTGTTCAAACTTTTTGTTAAAAAACTCGGATCCATGATCAGTCCAGATTTTATTTGGTTTTCTTTCTACACTTGTTATTATTTGTTTTAACGCAT
Organism: Potamilus streckersoni; assembly: GCA_016746295.1. Taxonomy (NCBI): domain Eukaryota; kingdom Metazoa; phylum Mollusca; class Bivalvia; order Unionida; family Unionidae; genus Potamilus; species Potamilus streckersoni. The sequence continues at coordinate 545,955 of JAEAOA010001570.1, read as the reverse complement.
CAGTCATTGAAGTCCCTGTCTTATCCAAAACAGGTACACTGAAAGCATATTTGCTAAAAACATCTATAACATTAAACAAATACCTTTTTGGAGCGCCATCAGCGCCAACATTAAACTGAGCCAGATTAGATACATCCACCAAATCTATTGCCCAGATATCATCTACACCATTAGCGACAACTTTACGTCGTGGGATTTTTTTTTTTTAGGTCTGTGCAGCTCGACCGCAAGATCATCGTATACTTTTTTCCGAGTCGAGACTCACCGAGTCCAAGTTTATATTTTGCTCCAATCATTCCCTGAACAAATTTTCTATCAAAACGTTCTCGTAGATTTGTTGGCTTCATATCACGTTATTCGTCTAACATTACTTTATCACAATCTGATTTCGAGTTTTCATGATCACGATAACAGATATCATGACGCATTGCTATTGCATCCACTTGATTATAAGGCTCTTGGCCTGGCAACGGATTGTCGTTTTCATCTAGTTGTTGATCTAGCGGATTCCACGGACCAGTATACCGATGACCTGGCAATGTCCAACCGCCTTTTGGTTTTGGTAATTTTCCAATAATTTTATGTATATCTATACCTGACCCTATTATTTCTCTGTTGTTACAACATTGACAGTATGAGACAATTTTATTTTGTTCAAGACACAAATCTCTGTCAGAATCACAGTTGCATATCATTCTATATTTTTAATCGTGGACTAAAATAATATTAGGGTAGCCAGATCCGAGCGAATTTTTCGCTGGCGACATCTCTGAGGATACTGTCGCTGGGGACACTTTCTTTAAAAACATATTTTTTCTTTTTCCACAGACTACACAAAAACTTTTTAATATTATCCTGTTGTTTTTTGTTTTTTCTGTTGTTTCATTAATATTTTCTGTTTTAGTTCTACACTTGAGACAGTATGTTGACATTATTATACTTATAAGTTTAGATAAAATTAATTGCGATCTCATCATTAGCGTGAGAAGGATGCTTGTCAAACTGTAAAATAAATTTTAAAAAGTTAAGATTTCTGCTCATCTGTTGGATAAACATAATACAATAATATCCAAAAGCAGACGTTCCAACAGGTTGGAGTTGATTTGATGAATAATATATCTTGTTAAATTTTTTGTTCATATACTTTTTTATTACATCGCTTGGAGGAAGTCCAAACGAGTCGAAATAATTATTATTATAAACTGCTACCCAATGCGTGCCGGATCCGTCATTAAAATCTTGTATATTAATAACACACGAACTTACAGCTGATGGTGATTTTATTGCTGCGAGTTCATCTTTAGAATAAACTCCGTGAAATCCAGGAACCGCTTTTAACTTATCAATGATATCAAAATTACTCAACGGGGTGGTCGAGTTCCCGGTAATATTAGACCACGTCCGATTCCTAAAAGATTTCGCAGCAGACTTCCCGCTAGTCCCGCCAAAAGTGGAGCGATTGGAATAATTCCTCCTTGTTTTGTTTGATTGCATATACATTTGCATTTTGGTGTTGGCGATTTTGTTTTTGTTGTTTTCTTTTTTTTGTTGTTGGCGATTTCTTTTTCTTTTGTGGCATTATAATATATTATTTACATAAAATTTACAATTTTTTTTATTCCACTTCCACGAATGATACCATTACCTGCGACTGCTTTCTTCGTTGCGCCAGATATTGCTCCAGACGCTGCTGCTAGTCCTAATGTGCCTAAGACTGGTAAAATTTTAGGTATTTTTGTACTAGTTAATACTGATAATGCTGGACCAAGAAAACCACCTTCTTTCGCCATCGCTGTCATTTGTGCAGCACTCAAATTTAAAACAAAAGTTTTTTTACGATCATACTTTTTTACTTGATTTTTTGTTAGCATTAATTTTGTTAAAATACTATCAGAAATATTAGGATTGATTTTTAATAATACCTGTTCTCGCTTTGCAATAGCAGCTACTAATTTTTTAACTTGGCCATCGGTCAAATATACTTCTTTTATAATATATTTTGCCATTTTATATAACAACTGTAGATTAAACTTGAACTGTCATTTTACCTCCAATAGAATCTACCGTGATAAATCTATCACTAATCACTAATGCGTATACGTACAACGGTTCTATTGGAACCTCTCCAAGTGTCCAAGTAATTTCAATATCCGCTGTGCTGTCTACAGCTCGCTCGTTATGTTTACTAACATCAAAATGAAATATAGGATAAAGTGTACGAAATTCCTCTGCTGATATTTGAGATCCATCTTCAACATCTTGATATTTTTGCATTGCGTCAAGCAGGTACATGTACGGTCGAGAAATATTTTTATTAACGTCATCAGCAAAATTACACTCGATAGCTCGTTCTGGATATTGCTTTGAATTTAATCTAGCGTATATTCGTCTGACATCAGAGTGACTAAATATTGCATTATTTTGTTGTTGGTTACCTCGTCGGTTTTGCTGTTGAAATACGACAAAGATATTTCTCGGCAGTTGTTCGCTTGATGTTGTTGTGACCCTCCATGTGTAGTCAGTAGTATTTGGAACCGCTGTCTGATATATCTTATGCTGCTTAAAATAAATTCTGTTTGTATGTTTATCAAGCGTACTATTTAGTTCTGACATTTTAGTGATTGATGGTGTTATACGTGGCATCCACAAAGCAAGTTTGTTTATGATAAACTGTACATCAACCCCTCTAGATCTAAACAAGCAATCGTTTTGGTCTGCTCGATCTAAAATAAGAGTATGTTTTACTCCGCGAAATACTTTATCATGATCGCGACAAAAGCCGAAAATTGTGCTTAGCGGAAGCATCATTGTAATTTGACGTGATCCTGCTGCAAGTTTTCTTCGCCTAGCAAAACCATCGTTATAGCGTGGATTTCTCACGTCAAGTGTGTTAAGAAGCAAATTTAACATCGCAGTACCGTTTGCATCTGCAGCTGGTGGTGTTATATTTAGATTATTAAAAGCTGTTATAAGAGAAACTCTTGTGGCGTTTGCATTAGCATCTGCAACAGGTGCGGCAATACCTAGCGCGTCTGCATTAGCAATGAGAAAATCTCTCACAATTCCAGCATTTGCATCAGCATTAGCTCCGTGTACTATAGCGCCTCTCTTTAGAAATTCTGTTGATTCAGCTATACCCCGTCCAGTATCTTTAAACCACATCATATTAGTTGCAGTTGATCTCGAGTAATCGTCGGAAAACGAAATAATATTTAAAATTGTACTTGCAACTTGTAGATGACTCGAAATATCTTCTATAGTTTGATTGGCCAGTTGATATCTAGCACTTTTGAATAAACACCAGCCGTTATTTATAAGAGCTACTTCTGTTCCAACTGTAATTGCAGCAGGTGGATTGGCTACTGTCATAATCTGACCACGAACTTCTAACATAGCTTATGTGGAAGTAGAAATACATCTTCGTCTCTGGTGTTAAAGGTTCTAATACCAGCTTTATTTGGTTCGTTAGAATTTTCATCAAGGTACTCAACAAACTCGAATTCTGTCACATCGTTGTCGATGTCATAAGTTTCTGTTAACTCGAGATAATTTTAACAGACATTTTATTTTATTAGATTATATAAAATTTTATTGCGGCACTGTTACTTTAAATATTAATTTTTGTATGATCTGCTCGCCCTTTGGTGATAATAATTTTTTTGTTGTTGTTATCATAGCTTTTTGAGTTTCTTTTGATGGAGCGATTTCTGAGATAGCTTGTTTTATTTCAGATGCAGTCGGTGGATCACCTTTTATTTTATCAGCTATTTTTTGTCCCACCGCAGTCCCAGCGGCAGATGCAGCCCCAGTTGCAAAAGCTTTACCAGCGTCAATAGCAATTGGTGCAACTTTACGTGCTATACCCGGAATATTTTCAATAACTTTAGTAAAAATATTTTCAAAAAATCCTCCTACTATTTTTCTTCGATAAACTTTTTTTCTTTGTTTCATTATATTTGATGTTGCATAATTTTTACTTTTGCTCACGTAGATGTAAATAATAAGTTACAACTTCATTATTCAATTTCAACTGTTTTCCTGACTGATCTGTCAACTGCATTATTATACTTGATATTTGATTTTCAACATTTAAAGGATAATAGATAATATCTCGTGGAGTTATTTGCATGAGAGAACCTGGCGGAACTTTAGGTGAGAAACTGTAAATCGTTTGACCTTTGCTGCCTTTTGATGTATAAGAGCCAGAAGCAATAGAGCAATTTACTAATATTGAATTTACTTCTGTTATATTTACTGGCAGTTCACTGTCATATGTAATAGGCTGATCAAGTGCAGTGTAAGTTTTTTTCAGTAAATCCTAACAGTTGTGCAATACTTCTTTCTCTTGGTTCAAGACTGATTACTATATTTTTCAAAGTTATCCTAGTTCGCAATGTGTTATAATTTGCTGCCAATTCAAAATTATCAGCCACACCGTCAGCTTTTGTGATGAGCTCTTTGATTGTCTTGTTTAGATCAGTAATATTATAAGCTCCTTGCGGAATTTTTATTTTTTTTGTTGTAGATATTGGAGATGTTGTAATCATAGTAAAATACATTTCATCGTTAACATCATTTTTCACGTTAGGTCTAGCATTCCAGCAAGTACAAGAAATTAATCCAATTTCATATTGTTTTGTAGGATCTAGTTGGAGAGGTGGAATATAATTTACTGAAAAATTTGCGCTATCTATCGCAGACTCACTAGAGTTTAGTAATAATGTTGTTTGCATTCCTTTAATATTATATCATTTTACAAAATTAAGTCGCGGTGTAAAGTTTCATATTCGTCAGATGTTAATAATTCACTCGATCTTAGATGATCAAGTATGTCAATGATTTCATTATCAAGTTCAACACTAACATTCCCAGCTTCCTTTGATGATATTAATAACATTAATCTACTTATCATTTCAGTATTTGAAGTAAATACTTTTACACCAGTTCCTGTTCTTACTCTACTTTTTTGTATACGAGATTTATCAAAAGTAAAAAATTTCCTTCTAAAACTCCACCCACTACCAAAAGGTTTTGCTCTACTATTTTCTGTTGTTTTTTTAAACGTGAGAGCAATGACACTGTTTCTCATTCTATCATAAAGTGGAAGCATATCATCAATTTCTGTAACCGTGTTTAATTCATCTTTAGCAGCAGCTCCGTCTTTAAATATTACATCTGATCTATCGAGTAATGTTTGATATTCTACATCAGTCCACTTGCTTATATCATCAATACCCCTTATATTTTCATTCCTTAAAAAATCATCATATTCAATACCTTTTATCTCATCATTTGCTCTTTTTATAAAATGAAATCTTTGATCTCCAACTTCCATAAACTTTACAGTAAGCTCACTAACTCTCTGTTGCTCCTCTTTGATATCTTTTATATCTCCTGATAAATCTGTTATAATATTTGTTATTCCTTGTGTTGTTAACTCTGCTAATCTTCGCTCAAGTTCCAGTGGATTGTTTATCAATCGATCTGTTTCAGCTTGTCTAGCCGCAGGATCAGCTATATTTGCTGTAAATGCCTCAATCAGTTTTCTTTTTTCTTCATCAGATCTAGTAACAAGTTTTTCAGCAGCTGCTTCTTGTTGTTCTCTAACAATTCCAACCAAGCCTTTATCCTGCAGTTGTTTAAGTTCTTCTTCTGATAGTGGTTTAGTTTCAGGTTGTTTACCTAATAGTGCTTCAGTAACCGGCTTGAAAATTGTAGCTGTTGCTTCTGTAGCAGTTACTTGCCCACGTCTTGCTTCTTGTACTTTTTGCTTAAGTGATGCCTGAGATTGAGCAAGTTTTTTTAGATCTTCTATGTGTTGTCTGTATCTTGCTCGTTTGTCCATTATTATAATTATAAATTTTATAAAATTGAAACGCTTTACTGTAAGTAAGTGTCAATACAACAGCGAAACATTTTAGTTGGATCATTTGTAAGTTTATCAAACAAGAAAAAGTTAAATTTATCTTTTGTAGCATTACGGTAAAGTTCAATAAACTTATCTTTTGTCACGCCACCGCATTGCTCGCTTGCAATATTTCTAACGTCAACATTATCCAGTCCTGGAAATAAAATAAAACAACCCGTATTTCGCCTAATAAATCTATCAACATTATAAAATCCTTGAGCGAGATAAACAGAATTACACTGTTTGTTACGTGACAGTGAGAAATATGATCTTATTTTATTCATCTCCATGTTATTTAGAGGAATATCGTCAAAAACTACTATCTTATGTTCATCTGCATCAAGTTGATTAACTGGAATAGGATCTTCTGGCTGCCTAATGATAAAAAAATCTTCACCAGCTTTAAGATCATCACAAAGCTTGTTATTATATTCGCTTAATAACTCATACTTATCTTGTTGTGGATTGATTGTGTAAATATAAACTCTGTCGTAGTTAAAATTATCACCAAGAAGCAAGTTCATTAGCAAATTTGTTTTTCCTGATCCAGTTCGCCCAACAATAAGATAATGACAATCAGGAAGTTCATTGTTATGTTTATGCTTCACTAGTCTCTCTGTATCAAAGTGTAATATCGAAGATTTTGCCATTTTATATAATATTAAACTAGTGTTGATAATTTTATCTAGGATAGTAAATAATGAACTACTATACAAAATTTGGAACACTATTAGGAGATTTATCCAGAGGTGACTTATCCAAATATGCAACTCTTGATCGGCTCAAAAATGAAATCAATAATTTACTAAATCTTACCAGCGTAGATCCAGATGAAGTCGTCATTTTCCAGGACAAAGAAGGACGATTAAAGACGAGTAACGTAAAACTGTCAGATGTAGTTGTACGAAATCCAAGTGGGAATATTGTTATGACACAAAACAAGATTACAGATCTTGGAAACCCAACTGAGGATGGGGATGCTGTCACTAAGAAATATGTTGATGATCAGGACGTTCCAATCAGTGATGAAATAACAGCGCTCAAAAATGAATTTACCAGTCACGTGAACACATTTTTAAATTTTCGCAGAAACATAAACAAAATTAGAGATGAATTTTTTGGAAATCCATCAAATGTTAGCATTACACTCGCTAATATTAACATAAATCTCAATGATATTAACACAAAACTCAATGATATTATTAGTGGAATTCCTAATATTGTTGAGAAAACGAATATGATCAAAATTCCTCACAAACAGATTAAAAATATTGTGTATACTGTTGCATCCGGTTATAGTGGATGGACATCACAAAACAAATCTATCAAATATATTGCAGAAGTTATCGGTGTGTATAGATTGTCAGTGTTTAGCAGTGTAAAGTTTAAAATATTTACCACATATTCATGGTGTTATTTAGATGATGACATATTTGGAATATTATCTGTAATATTAAACAAAAATTCTGAGGAGGAATTTACACTTGAACCAACTGATAAAAATTTTGTAGGTCCTTATCGGTGGTGTTTGGAATTTGTAGCTGATTTATCATAACTATGTAAACAAATATTATAATGAAAAGAAGTATAATTGATTTTAATCACATTTCAAAAGATATTTCAGAACAGGATGTGGACGCACTAATACAATACTATAAATATTATCATAAAAAACTTTGGTGTGTTAAAAAATGTTACAAATACTACAACAAAATCCTTCGAGTAATATCATATCTACCCTTGTTAATGACCAGTTCTGGTATAATTTCAAGTGGGGTATCATTAAATCCATTTTTGTTAATTATATCTGGTATTGGTGTTTCACTGACAGTGGCGTGTAAAAAAGTAGAACCAAGACTTTTGATAAAAAAGCACGGATGTTTAACGTCAATTAAAACGTACAAGAAACTACTTGATCAGATCCGGTCTTACCTACGAGGAGTTAAATATAATATGGATGATTTATTACGTGAATTTCGTATTATTGACAATATGTTAACAGATATTCTACCAATGAGGGTTAGCAAGTATGAAAAAAATATCAAAGAAAATATGAGTAACGTACAATTTTATCTAAACTTAAGATATAATATAACTAAAATAATATCATTTTCATTCTAATGCTAGTTTAATTTCCGCCTTGTTAACTGAAACGTTCTAATAGGTGTGGGAGGGGTGGGTGGGCCAAAACCCTCATTTCCCTGTTTTGGAAACCCTCATTTAATTTATACTTGTTTGGAGGGTAAAAAAAATGAAGTGAGCCAAAACCCTCATTTCCTTATACTACTACAGCTGCCTTGCTAGGCACTCAGCAATAAGAGGTTAGTGCTAGGACTGGTCAACTTGATAATGTGACTGGGTGAGACATCATGCTATGTGTCTGCAGCATGATGCCCCAGTGCCTGTCCATTACTGCCAAACTGCAGATATCATAGTTATTTAATGGAAAAATTGTTAAAACTACATTAAGAATTCAGTTCACACACACACACACACACACACACACATTTTACATCATTTTGTCATCTCAGATACATTGAAGATTTAACTTTCACTGAATGAGGAATATCAGTTGGTTTGAATTACAAGCCCTGCTGCACTAAACTTAATGATGCTAAAAATGCCAGTGAATTCCCAGAAATAGTACTTTGAAAATACTTACAAAAATATTACAGCTGTAGTTTGCTATGACCTTAAGTAAGCACCCTGTTTACATTGATGGCTATAAATCCACGATAGATTGTAAAACAGTTGCTTGGTTTGGATTAATGTTGTAGAACAAAGGGGTGTTGGTTTGTCTCCAAATAAAATTACCTCTTCACCCAAACCAGTTTCAGGTCTCAAACATTTAACTGGTTTGGATTGCTGTTAGAGAACAAAAAATGTATTACTGCCAGACAAATCCCAATTTTTTATGATCAAAAGGATACAATTGAAACATCCAGCTTGCCGAAAATAAATAGAGAAATGAATTGTGTGTTGAAATTAAGATTTGTGTTAAGTCAAAATATGAAACTCAAATGGATTGATGATGATCTAATTAGATCTTGATTCAGCATTTTAGCCTCTACAATAGAACATCTTTAAAAAAACCGTAACCTTCAATGCCCATTCTTCTGCATTTACATAATATACATTGTGATCATTTCAATTTATTATTAATAAAATCTAAGTGAAAAATAGTAATACTAGCTTAAATATTTGACTTTGCATATTTTTGATGGTTTAGAGCATATACCTAAAATCTTTTGTGCTGTGCTGAGATGTAAAGAATTTATCGTAGTGCATTCAGAGTTGTGTCCCATTATTCATTTGATGGATTCATCCAAGGATTTTAGATGTTGAACAGTTTGTGTTGAATCAATAAAACTTGATCATACTACCATATATTAGTATATAATAATCATTGTTGCTGAAATCAGAAATGTAAATTGAAGTATTCATTGTTGGCATCAAATATATAAACTAAACATGCCATATTTGAAAGTTTTAAATGGAAACTATATTACCTGGTATGATGAGTAATGTAGTCTTTATTGATTCTTTTTTTTCAGAACAATCATTTGGAAAAGGTTAATCAAGCAGTCTACTTAATAACATTAAAGACAGAAGTGAGTTACATGTTTACTTAATATTTTATTTTGCTTCAATCAGAAATTTTCAAGGGAGATTTAATTTGGTGTATTGACGACACTAAATTCCCCACAAAAAAATACAATTGAGATTTGGTAAACAGTGTAATCCCACAAAATTGGATCCTCGTGACATCTTCCTATTTCCATCCAACCATGAAACTTAATCTCCAAGAATATTCCTGACCTAATATTTTGTCAGTTATAGTTGGCATTATTTAGGCATGTAGGGGACTATGAGTAAGTAATAATTTTCAATTGATAATTATAGTTTATTTTAATTGAATTAGCACATTTTTGGGGGGGCAAAAAAGGAAATTGTAACTACAGAAAATTAGATTTGTGTCAGTTTCAAGACTTGTACAGTGTACTTTAACATAAAGTATTGATGTACAGTACTGTCATTTTTAGTTCTCTCACGACAATGTGATTGATGACATGATGAGATAATCCTTTAATTTTAGGAAAAAGAGTCTTTTGCAGCTTTTTTCTTGTGTTTTTGTTATAAGCAGACATTGCTTTTCACTTATGCAAATAATACTAAATTTATTCTTTCTGTTAGGTCCCAGGCCAGAAAGATTTTAAGGAAGTACAGTTTTCTTGTACACAGGAACAGTTACAGGTAGTGTTATCAAAATACCTAAGGAGATTAGAAGAGATTATTTGAGACTTATTTCAAAACAGTGTTGGTGCTATTGTATTAACATTATTCACTTGTCTGTGTGTCTGTATATATTTTATGTTTAGGTCATGTTGTGGTAACTGTAGTACCTAATTTGGTAGATTATTGCACACATAATCATAGGTATTGATACCTGCTTAGGCCATTTGGGTCATTTATCTTTATTCCCTGAGCATATTTATATTTCTCTTTGATTTTACATTATTGATATATATTTGTTGCACCTGTAATTTTTAATAATATAGTTAGTCATGCCTGAACTGAACTAAAGTTTGCATTCAGTATAGGTATCTTCTTTTGAATTGCATTTAAAGTAGAATTAGGGCTGTTCAAGTAAAACATATATCCCTTCCCCAAGGACATCACTTCAAAAAAACATCTGGTAGGAGGTTCAGTTTCAAACTATTTTGATTTTGACAGTGGAAGGTTGATTAGGAAAATCACGATGGTTGGGTTAACAAAATGAGAAATCGCTGGTGGGGTTGTCAGAAAAAAGACTATATATTTAAAATTGCATCTAACCCCCTCCTAGTTGTCTAATGTGAAGTCATGAATAAAACATTTGGTTGGTAAATGATGCAGTACATCAAGTGCATCTAATTTTAATGAATTTGTATACTTTTAAAGCAGTAATAAGTGTTTCATAAATTATGTCAACATCATGGATATAAAACATTCTTGCACTGTATGCAATTTTGATTCAACTTTTAAATTTAAAAGAGTATTTCGCGATGTATTTGTACTTCATGTAAGCACTTGCAGCGACATGCAGATTCAGGAAGGCGAATGTTAAAATAGCTGGATACTTGGTTTGACATGAATGGCAGTTAAACTAAATTTGATTGGTTCAATGGGCACTGGAACAAGCATTTTTGAGAGTTTTAAACTTACTTTCATCTTGGAAGTTTAGCAAATGTGTGTTTCATAAAAGGGCCACACAGGAAACCAAAATGGTTGAATCTTTATAGGGCTTGTCATCAGACGACATTCTCAATCAGCAAATACTGGCTTGTGATAGCTATGATGACAATGAATTTCAAGTATATCAGTCTGTTAGACATTGGGAAAATGTCACTGGAGGTAGCAATGTTTGATTCTGAGCCCAAAATTAATGTTGAGTGCAAGTCCTATATACATGTTGGATTGACAGACCCAGTTATATTTATTCAAGATACTTGTATCTGAACAAGCAGACTATGGGAATGTTGGACTTACAACCCTAATACAGCATTATGGAATTGAAAAAATCTGGCATAAGAGGCAGTAAAGCACTGATCCATGGAAGTGAATCTTTGGCAGAGATATCGAAGAGAACACCCATAGGGCCATGCCCATCCATAAAGATCAGTAACTTGTTCAGGCCACAGGGGTTTGTTACAAATAAAATTGTGAGCCTAACCTGCAATGATATATCATTACAGGTTAGGCTCCCAATTTTATTTGTAACAAACCCTTGTGATTCAGGCTAGTTATGTATATGCACTTCAAACAGCAGACAATGAAATAGAGTTCTAAGCACCAACTAATAGTCATACACAGAGGAGGAGGATCATCTTCGCAATCAACATATCAATGCTCATAGTGTACATCAGAAAACATACAACATAATTAAGTGTGTGTAGATCTCAAGTAGGCAGAACCACTATAGTAACAAAAGAATAATGAGGCTAACTTTCATATCATGCAGATGTATTACCAAATGAAGTACATGCTAAGTGCAACAGTTAAATGATTTTAAGCATAAGAAACTGAAATGTGTAAATGCATAGCAAGATGGATAAAATTTGCTCCATTTGTGTTTGGTTATTACTATTTATATTTTGAGGATGTTTATATTTTCTGCAGACCTTTTGGCACTTAGTTCCAAGTTATCATTTGGTATTTGTATTACAACAAATTACTGTTATCTAGTACATAACATTTTGAAGCAGTTTCATTAATTAATAATGCAATTGATGAAAAAGTACTTGATGTCATTCTGATATATGGATTCTTTACTTCACTACTAATCTGTTCATACTGATTCTTTTTTTACCATCTCCTTTAGTTTTACTGGTACCAATTCTTTTAATAAAATTGTATTTTCTTACGATCTAAATATTTGTAATCATATATTAAAGTTGTGATAAAGGTAAAATGTAGATAGTTTTGTTGTAAAATCTAAAAGTTAATTAACAAGAGACTTAATTAAAATGTGGGTCAACTTTATGTGTGCAAAAATTATTGCCATATTACAGAGTGTTGTTAGAAACAACAAAATAGTTGTACAAGATGTATGTTACAAAGTTGTAGAACCAGCACTTGTATTGTAACCATATATTTCATTTAAAAAATACTATCATTATTTTTGCATATTCCTGTCAGTGTTTCCCAAGTGATAGCAGTTTCCTGATCTGAGGTTGTTCATTTCTTGTGCAATTTTTACACATCAAGAATTCTCAGAATCATTAAAAAACAATGAAATCTGCACCAAATTGAGATGTTTGGGAAGAAATTCATTTTTTAGCCTCAAAATCACTGAAACTATGAGTTTGTGCTATAATGTTTCACATGAAATAACATTTAAAGTATCCATGATAGTAAATGAGGATGCAACTGTTCTAATTTCACCTTGGGTATATTCAAATCTTAAATGTGATGGAGGGAAATGGATCCAAAATAGACACATAAGTTCTAGAACCTGTTCATTGACCATGAATCAAGTAAAGAAGTCTGAGTCCAACTGAATTGTTAGAAAAACTTTAATTCTTTTGGCACTATCATAACTAGTTTTAAAATATGGAGTAAACCTATGATGTTTCTGCCATCCCAATCAATACACCACCACAACCATGTGAAATCACAGTAATAATCACTATACAACTAGAGATGACATATCTTTGAGTATTTTGATTTCAGTAGAGCCTTAACAGAGTGGAAAAGTAAGAAATAGTGACAGATATTTATGAGTGAGGGTAAATATTTAACGATCGCTATTCCCCACGCCACCACTTCCTCAATGGAGAGCACACACACACATTGATTAAATCCTTAAATCTTGGCAGCATACATGCAGGGTAGATAACTTGACCATTTTATTTGATGTTATTGGTCTCTGGTTATCCCATGCTATTCCTGTTACTTGAACATTACCTTACAGTGTGTCCAGTCAGCACGGTCAAAAAATGCATACAACTATTGACAGTTGTTGAAGGACTAGCATTACTACAGATATGAAAGTGCAAGAACCATACTATAAATCAGTGAAAATAAAATAGAGTATACATCGTTTGTTCCTGATTGGTTGATATTGAAAGTAAGATTTTAGTAAAAAGGAATCTTTTGAGAGCTTGTCCTACTTGTAACTGATAATAATCAGAAATATTGTTTTATTAACATAATTTCTGTCACTTTACAGACCTGAGTTTTGAAGACTTTGTTACAAACAGTAGCAGTTGACTCTTAGGTGTAGTATTGAAAGCACACATTTCAAATTTGTGTCAATCCAGAAAATGGTGCAGCTGTTATGGTTTTCTTTTCACAAAAGCTGTCTTCATAGATGTGTCTATACTGACACAAATGTGATCATGAGCATTCAATATTTTAAGTTCTTGAATTTTAATATCATGGTGCTTGCACAGGTTTACAATGGGAACTAAATTAATACATAGAGTAGTGAACTCTTGAGTTTTGTGCAGAAACATGGAATCCAAGGAGAATACATCCAGAGCTGTAGATGTTTTCTATCTTGGATTTAGTCACCCCACTGCATTTCACATTGATATGTATATTCGCAAACAATTAGTATTGTAGTAGGAAAGGAAAGTGACAAATTTAGGTACATATTATAAATAAGACAATTAGTATGTGGGGGGAGGGGCAATATCGTAAGAACAGACCTGAATGGAGAAGTATAATAACAAAAATAATGAGTAGAATTGTGCCTCTTTATATGATGTGTGCAACATAATTATTCAGTAAGAAATTTTACCAAAAGGAAGACAATAAAGGGTGTACAGTTAACTAAACTACATTAATTTAGCTGCTCAAATCGGTTTTTAAACCTTCTGGTTATATCTGTTTCAGTCTGTTTCTGTCCATTCTGGTGATTATGTCCACTGAATTGGTATGATTGGAAAAAATTTGACAAATTTAAAGAATGAAAAATCTTTTGGCAGATTATGATTTTACACTGTACTTCTGATGTGATTAATTTCATTTCTTGGTTTGTTGATTCTGGATATTGCTCAGTTCAAATGCATCATTGAAAAGCACTGATGCATTCTCATTTTTTAAGTACAAATATTTATTACAGATGTACATCTCCAGATATTAGCGAATATAGCTTGAATAAGTTATACAAGTTCTGGTTGGAACAATGGACATTGCTAGAGATACTTGAAGTGAGCTAAACTGTAAACTTTATGGCAGTGTGTGATGCAGGATTGCTCAAGTTTTCTCCATCTCGTACCTTTACCATTAAAAATTCATTTTTACCATTTTATGAGTACTTTTAGGTAAATATCAGAAATGCATTGTTGACAATATTCAAAGGTCTAAAAACATTATTAGAGTCAAGGTTTATAAACTCATACAGCTGTAGCAAAAATGATGGACTAGTACCTTTGCTACTATTGTTATAGTTGATTGGCTAGTTGATTGAGTTTGGTTTGTTTTGGGGTGAGTGGGTTTAACAGTATAATATGTATAGGAAAACCCCGAAAAACCATCAACCCAAATTGTTTGATCTGTGACAAAAGCTGACTCAGTGAGATGTGCAAGTGATCTTTAAAAGCAAGCATCTTAGTACATTTGGGCCTCTATTGATTTGATGTTTATTTTAACAGCTAAAGTCATTTACACATGAGGTCTCAGGTTTCGGTAGATCATTATGGCCTTTACACCATTTTCAGATGAAGAGAATCTATATGGCAGCCAATTTTATTGTTGGAGAAAATCCAAGTACATTTGAGACACCAAATACCACTTATGTAGAACTACTGACCTTCCACAAGTAACTATCAACATTCTAATTTACACATTGGAATCAAGTAATCACAAAACAAACATTTTGTACCGCTCACATAACAAACATCTTGTACCGCTTTGCCTTGGAAGCCCTTCAGATTTGTATCACAAGACAAGCATCTGTACAACTCTTGTATGAAAAACTAGAAGTGGGAGATAGAACCTGTGACAACTGGATTAAAAGTGCAGAATGTTACTGCTAGACTATTAGTGATGATGATGATGCTGTTGACAATACAGTTAACTGCAATGACACTGATTTTATGAGTTTTCTGGGAAAATATGATTCCTTGACTTTCATCCATTTTTAAAAATATGATTTATGATATAAAAATGTTTGACTTACTATATTTCTTTTTTTTTAAAACTTTATATTAGTCTTGTAACAAGGCATAAAAAAGACACCAGTAACTGAAATATATGTTATTAGGGGTTGTCCATTAAGGACATGCACAGATAATACTCACACCCTTAATGTCCACTTTTGTCCTTATGTGACTTACTCTCCACCCCAACCCCAGCTGCAGACATACCTCACTAGCAGGGCTGATATGTGGGCCATGTAATCAACATCAGGAACTGGGGGCTAGACCTATGTATTAATGCCAACCCATTCATATATATTCTGTTGCGCAAATTGTACAAATTGAAATTAACAAATAATTTATACTTAGGGATCACCCATAAAGGACATCTGCAAAACATACTGGAATTCATGCAGTGGGCATAAAGCAGCTGTTCAACACAAAATATGAAAACAAAAATAATGTCCTTTATACCCCCTTTCCCTTGTCTGCATCTGTCCACATTTAAACAACCCCCCCTTCCCCCAACTTTGTGGACATCCTTGATGGATGATCCCTTACAAGAAATGATATAGTGTAAAAGTAGGCAGAAATAATGTGAAATCACTTTCATGGGCAATAATGATTTTGTCTGATAAATCGTGTATTATACGTTTACCAAAACATTTATTGAAAACAAAAATAACAAGAGAATCATAGTATTTGACCACACATTTAAAGCAATACAAAATTTAATTATTATTTTAATCAAAAGCAGCTTGTCTGATTGTCTGAGAACAAAAAAAAATAGCAAAACATAGTGATCATTTTAGTCAACACACAGTTTAGTAAGGATACAAATTCATGATTTCTGTATTAGAAAGGAAATTCCTAATATAAAATCTACATGTATATTCATGTACATTAAATTTTACTGAATAATGACATCTAGAAATAATAAACTACCAAGAAAATATGTGATTTCATTGTGTCAGAAACATACATGGCTGACAGACAAACAGGACAGTTGTTGTTGGGCTTAACGCCATTTTTCAGCACACGATAGGCTATTCATGGCGGCCAGTATTAATGGTGGAGGAAGAAACCGGGAAATCACCAGAAAGAACCACCGACCCACCAGAAGCTACTGGCAAGCTTTCTTACATATCTACATTAGCCAAATCCTAGACTTGAACACACGCAGACAGAGGTGAGATGGCTGTGATCCGTAATGGACAGTGCTTTAGACCACTTTAGACCACTCGGCGACTCGGGGTCAAACAAACAAACAAACAGGACAGAAGATTGATTATAATGAATGAATACAAATAAAAATATGCAGTAGATTATATGATCTATAAGAATTCAGTAGATTACCTCCAGCCAGCTGTCACTTAAATCGATTCTGCCCCCAATATTATAATCGAATCTACCACCTGTTGTGGGTTGGTTGATTTTGAAAGTGCCTTCCCCCTGGGGTGGGGTATATATTTTAATGGAACAGCCCTTATATATTTTCTAAAGGACACACATTTTGACAGGTTGACACAGACCAGCAAACAGTATATGCTAGACAGGCAGAAAGACTGTCCAACATTTATGCAAGCAGTTAAAAGAACGGTTTTCATTATGTGTATTTTTTTTCAGGACCTGGTTGGAAAATTAAGAGATGCAACTAAGAGCATGGAGAAAGCTAGTCAGCTATGATTACAGGGGGAAACAACTCCTTCAAGTGCAATTATTGTGAAAGTTTACAACTAGAGTGAATATAATATCTACATAATTCATTATGATGACAGTCATCTTCAAGGAGAATTCAAATACACACTTCTCCCTTGATAACTTGTGCTCATTGTGGTCCAAAAACATAGACTGCACAACACACGAGAGCAGGAATTACCAAAATCCTTCCAAAAATTGGCTAGACAAAAGACATCCAGAGAATGGGGGGGACTGGGCTGTTTACTGGCTGAATCTTTGTTTTATAATTGCATCAAGAATAGTTGTCAATAAAGCACTTTTTCTGATGATTTTATTTATTATACTGCATAAAACACATTTTTCAAAATGTCCAATATTTGAAAGATTGATGTTTCCAACTTATTTCAACAACCAACATGTAATGCAAAAACATTCATGTATTATGTCATCACGTCTTTGTTAATTAGTCTGGTTCCTGGAATGGTATTGGATTTTTCTCGAAACAAGGAGTCTAAAAAGCCATGAGCTAGACTAAATGTTATACACCACCAAATAAGATTCCTTTTTATATAAAAAAAACGCAAACTTTTGTGAGACAATCATCAATGCCAAAACTGAACTTTTTAATTGTTCAGTTAGTGAAATACTGTTGCCGTGATTTCATTACAAGTAACAGTGAAACTTTTTATCATTCTTGAGAATATCTCTGTGTGAATTCAGAAATTCTCAGAAATTCGTTTTCCCTACACTGTTCAGTATTTGTAAAACAAAGCTCTTTGTTTTACGAAGTACTCATTTCACTTGGTTGCCTTGCTATCCTTAATCACAGTAATTGTTGAGTAAGTTAATTTAAGTTTGTTTAATTTGATTAAGTACAACAAAAACATTTATAATGGTGATCATTTTATCATCTAAAATGAGTTACCTGACATACGGCCGGAGCTGCTGGTTCATAAACATGTAGGATTTGTATGCCTTTTAAATTTTTTATTTCACCGCCTTTATTTGATTCAAGAGACATAATTAAAATGATAATAAAAAAGCCCCACTGTTTATTTAGTGCAACAATGCAACAAATGTTTCTGCTAGTCCGAGGTTAAAACATGGTTGGCACTTAATTAGGTTTTCAGAGAAATGCTCATGGACAGCTGTTATGGTAGATTGACGCATTCTATGTTTAATTACAACAGGACATTTTGCATTTACAATGATTGCACTTAAAAGGAACTAAAAGATAGAACTTAAACACGCATTTCAGTTGATACAAAAAATTATTTAATTGGTATTTATTTATCAAACTAGGCATAAGTGACATTTTCATTACTTAAAATTTCCTTGAGTATTGATAATTACAATGTACTGATGTCATTTGGAAAGAAAATGTAACAAATGTTATGAATTCTTTTTAAAGTTGATATTTCATTATCATTGATTAAAATTTTCAGGTCCTATCTACCATTTTTGACAATGAAACAAGCAATATATCAGTTTCTGTTACTAATTTTGATTGCAATTTTCTTCAAGATCAACAAATAGTAATAAAATTTTTGGTATTTTCTGGTTTTTAAAATGTGATTCATGCTTGACCCAACATTATAAGCAGGTTCGTGAGTTGTCAGGATGCAGGTTTTTGAGGGAGTGGTGTACTATGACTTGTTAATAGGTTTTAGTTTTGTTTCATATTATTTTAATAAGTATAGTACATTCTTATTTCCAGATATAATCTTTTATGATCATGGATTAATTCATTTAAATTATGGATGCCTGGGAGATTAATACTGCTGTTTCTTTTGATTTCATATCTGATTTTAGATTAGCACATGGGGATACACTGCTTTCTATGCTTTGCCAGCTACAGGATGAGTTAACTCCCTTTACAAAGTGAACATTACAATAACCTGTTAATGACAGTGGGTGAGGTGCAGAGCAAAAATGATGGTTTTGCAGTTGATGTATTTTGTGTGAGTCTGTAAAATATAAACCAATTGCATGTAGGTTTTCCTTTGGATAAAATAGTTGTTTTTTTTTATAAAAGCACTTGAATTGGACATTTTGGTTAGGAAATACCAAAGGGAAGTTTTGTTGTAATGTATTTCCTTCATTTTCATCATAGATAAATTTATGATCTAAAGAATTTGATGTATTTATAAACCACAGTTTTTGAGATAATTTAGTAATGAATATTAAATTCAAACAATTGATTTCTTGTCTTATTTTTATTAAAATAGATTGCATGAAGCAATAAATTATTTGGTGTATCTACTTTTAGTTCTCTTTTTCTTTGCAAGTACAGCCAAAATATGAATTTTGTTAATGCAACTGACATAAACAATGCTATTCATACATGCCAACCATTATGCTTTCAGTGTAATCATTATGCTTTTTTCACTAGATTATGTGTTACACATTTTCATTATATTCCACTAAAAAAAATAATAATTTGTTTTCTCATTTTTATTAACATCCAAAAAAGCCCACTTGCCATATTCTAGAAAAGATGGCTTCTACCTAACTACAAGATAAGAGTACATTTGTCTGTAGACTGTCATGCACTTAAAGTATGTAATCATACCTGTACAACAGGGGGATATTTCATGGATTCAGTTGAACTGTATCCCCACAGAGGCTAGTAACAATAGCACACTTTACCTAAAAAAAGAAAACTCCAACCACAAACAACCCCACATTATAAGAATCCTTGATTTGCTCCTTGACAATAAAACTTCACGGAACTGGGCAAATGAACTAAAAGTTTTGCCTTGATGTTGTTATATGGTGTAGTTAATAATGAATGGCCTTATGGGAACCATACTATGTATCCAGTCTATAGAGATGGTTGGCTTATTGATTGTTCACTCTATAATGGAATATTAGGCATGAATATTGTGAAGTCAGAATACATTGACAGATCTACAAATGTAAATGAAAGATATCCATTGTGTCAGTATATAGTCATGACTGTTCACAAAGGAAAAGCTTTCCATTTCTTTATTACATTGGATTGGCTATTCTCTGTCAGTCTCAAACTAGTTAATTTCCAATGCTTTCTTCATTCTAAGGATAAATGTATTAAAATATTCTGTCAAAGATACTCATTAGTACAACATTTTTTTTCTGCGGTAATAAAACTGTTGTTCATTTTTTCATAGATATTCCATCTTAGTATAGTCAATTGTCAAATCTTACCGTAGATGTTCAGTCTGATCACATGTTTAGTGTGTGTGTGTGAGTGATTTGGATTTATGATGTATCTTAATCATATCATAACGATGTCTGCAGTATGGCAATAATAACGATGACTAGCACTGGGGCATCATGCCACAGACATGTGACATGATGTCCTACTGAGTCACATTATCCTGACACCAGGCTGACCAGCCCTAACACTAGCCTTTTCATGCTGAGTGTCAAGCAAAACAGCTGCTGGTACAATTTTGTAATCTTTAGTATGACGTGATGCTCATTCTTATCATGGTCAGATGTTCAGCCTTATCAGTCAGATTTTTAGTCTTAGCCGGATGTTCAGTCTTATCATAGACATTTATTTTTATCATCATCAGATGTTCAGTCTTACCATAGTCAGATGTTTAGCCTTACTTTAGATATTCAGTCTAATTATAGATGTTCAGTCTTACCATAGTCAGATGTTTAGCCTTACTTTAGATGTTCAGTCTAATTATAGATGTTCAGTCTTACCATAGTCAGATGTTTAGCCTTACTTTAGATGTTCAGTCTAATTATAGATGTTCAGTCTTACCATAGTCAGATGTTTAGCCTTACTTTAGATGTTCAGTCTTACCATAGTCAGATGTTTAGCCTTACTTTAGATGTTCAGTCTAATTATAGATGTTCAGTCTTACCATAGAAATTCAGTCTTACAATAAATGTTCAGTATTATCATAGATGTCCAGTCCTGCCATAGATTCTCAGCCTTAAAATAGTAAGATGTACAGTCTTATAGTAAGATGTTCAGTCTTACCATATATGTTCAGTCTTATATTAGTCAAATGTTAAGTCACTTTGTAGACATTCAATTTTTTTATGGTTCAATGTTCAGTCTTACCTAAATTGTTCAGTCTTACCATAGTCTGTTGTTCAGTCTGACCATAGATGTTCAGACTTACTATAGTCAGTTGTTCAATCTGACCATAGATATTCAGTCATACCATAGTTTAGTCTGACCATAGATGTTGAGTCTTACCATAGTCAGTTGTTCAGTCATACCATAATCATTTGTTGCAGAAAAATTAAAAACTATTGATACTGGATGTCCATTGATAAACTTGTATTTTGTAAAGAAGGTCCTAGAGGAGTTCTACTTAACCAAATTGAAGGTGTTTCTGAAATAAAAATGGCATAGTAAGCATAGGTCGTTGATTTTGAATATTTGTCAAGACTTAGTCATTGCATTGGTGCAAGCACTTGTGAATTATCTTTCTAAAATTAGTATACTGTAATCCATTCAAAATTAGAATAGCTATTTCTCTATATTGTTTTAATTTCTCTGAAATTTGAATAAAAATGTCAGTGAATTACACAGAACATAGAAGTTAAAAGCTTGTGATGAAAATTTCATGAAAATTTGATAAGAGATTTTATAGTTATAGAGATAAGTTGTTTATAAGATACAGTGACTCACTGGGCTCCTAATTGACCCAGCACATGGAGTTAAAAAGTAATTTGGTAATTACTCAACCTAACCTTGTGATTAAATTGGTATGTGAGCAATTGGAATTTATGTTATTCAATAGCTGATTGACCGTTACAGGGTAAAAGTGCAAGGTCACTGGTACCAGTTGGGGGCTTCATACTTTTGATAAGCCTTCCATTAGGTGTGGAAGATTTCATTAGGTGTGGGAGAAGGTATGTATATGCTTGCTCAGTTAGTGAAATTATTGAGGGTTATACACAAAATGTGTAAGTTTATTGTTTTTATTTTATTGGGTTTTTTTGTTTCAATTGGCTAGCATTGTTTGGCATCATCTTTTTGCACTGATAGCTTGTAGCAACCAGTTTTAATAAATACACACTACTGTAAAAATATTACTGTAGTAGTTCCACCTGCACTGCAGTGGAGAACACTTTCACAATAAACAAAAGCATTATTACTGTGGTTGCTGCAGGTTCTCTTCAATGAAAACTGCTACATGTATTGTGATATGGTTTATCAATGTAATTTTCTATAAAAAAGAAACACTAGTGAGTTATTGAAATAAATGAATAGTCAATACCTTTGATGGTAGTGTTCCACAGCTGTAATAATATTAGTCTTGATTAGACTAGAAATATTATTATAATAAGTTTTGGCAGATAAAAAATATTAACAAGGAACATAAGTCAGTTGGATGATTTTATTAAAATAGGTCAGATAAATTAAGACACAAAATTAGGTTAACAATTAAGTAGTGTTTCAAATTGGGTTGTTCAAAAACTATTTAGAAATGGATCTGAAAAAGCAAATTTCTATATTAATTTGCTAAATTGGATTAAAGCTTAAAAGCCAGCCTGAGTGTGATAAATGAAGGCAAACAATGCTATTTTTATACTACTGAATTTGTTAGTAATACCCTAGAAAATAAATATGGACAGTCAGACCTTCCCATTATGACCCAGAAGACAACTCAAGTTGCTTTATACAAATGAATAAGTTCTAATTAAAGATAACTGAAGAACAACAGAACAAATGAGAACAAGTACACAAGTTCTCAACAGGTTATAAAATTATAGTATAAGAGGTCACAACCACCTAATTAGTAAAGTAGAGGACAAACATACAATGATTTTAATTGAAATTGTACAGATATCCTGAATTTGCTCACCTTTGTCCACAGTTTATCTGAATAAAGTTTGCATCTGTTGTTAAAGAAAATTTCTGAATTAAAGTCCCTTTTTTACCAAACAAATGATGAAAAATGTCATTTTTGAAATTTTGTGCATGATAACAGAATATTGAATGGAAAAATAAATAGTTTAGAAGAAATTGTTTTATGGATCAAATTTAAGACCTACTTGCAAAATGTTTACATGTTCATAAATTCTTATAACATCAATAAATACTAAATATAATTTATCCCATTTCCAGTTATAGTCCTGGATGTTGTGAAATCTCTTAAAGGAGGAAAATATGCATATAGTATTACACAAACACATATTTGTTGAAGTTAGGAAGCCACTTTCATACATTTATATATTTTGAAAACTAACAAGTGCTTTGTTTTGTTTTGTTTAAATTTAATTTCTAAATTGGGACATAATTGTACAATGAATAAATAGGTATCATATCATGTGATGTTATGTATACTTATTTTAATTGATTATCTGAAATATTGTCTGTAATTCAACAAGAGACTGTTGACTGAGCATCACTTCGCAGACCACAACTTCAATTTAGGAATATTTTGGAACATGAACTCAGTTTCTTTCAGGATTTTTTATTGCTAGGACTACTAATTTTAATGGTTGGATTATTACTGGATATCATTCGTAAAACTTTAAGTTTTCTATACTTAATTTTTATTTTTGTATTCTAGGAAAATAAATCATTGTTAGATTTTGAGAAGCTTGGTGTCTCCACTCTTCTATGATACTTATATCAGAGCATAGATTCGTAACAGAAAATTGGGGTGTTCATTCAGGTGATAAGAATTTGGTTGAAATATTTCAGAAAACTTTGTTTTTTTGAAATTTATATTTTTCTAGTTTCTGAATTCTTTTAAAATTCCAAACGCTATTTAACATTTTAAAAATCTTTCGTGAGATCAACAGGCTTTTTTACGATGTCATCAAAAATGGAGATCTTTATTTCAAATCCTACCCAAGAACAGTTAGATTTCATTTAAATACTGAATTGGTTTAGCTTGCCAGAAGATATGATCTTTCTGAGAAAAAGCTTCTTTAACGAAGCAAGAAATAAAAATCTTTGGTCCAATATTTGGTGGAAAAGAATGTTTTGTATAAAAGTGGTTTGGTATAGATTAGTAAGTCTGTATCAGACTCTAACATAAAAATAATTGAATTAAAATCAAAATACAGGATGGAATTAAATTTAACAAAGCTTGAACTTCAGAAAAAGGTGAAACAGATGCAGGTACAATTAGAAGAGAAACAAATACAGCTGCAATTGGAAAAAGAGGTGAGAGAAAAACAAATACAGAAAGAGAAACAAATGCAATTAGATAAAGAGGAGAGAGAGAAAAACAAATACAGTTACAATGAGAGAGAGAGGGTTGCAAATGCAAAGAGAAAAAGAAAAAATAATATCAATTTAGATTAAGAGAATTGGATCTGGCAAGTGAAGAGCACATTCTAACTTTACATACAAATTCATGTTTG
The DNA here is from genome assembly GCA_016746295.1 of Potamilus streckersoni. Taxonomy (NCBI): domain Eukaryota; kingdom Metazoa; phylum Mollusca; class Bivalvia; order Unionida; family Unionidae; genus Potamilus; species Potamilus streckersoni. Next base: position 521,409 of record JAEAOA010001570.1, on the reverse strand, counting down.
GATGTTACTAAGAATATTAGGTTAGCCTTACGTTTTAGAGAAAAAGAAGTAGACAAATAATTTCCTCATTTTGAAAATAATGCTAAAAATCAAAATGGTCAAGGGAGCATTGGACTCTATTATTATAGCTTGCACTTTCTGGTAAAGCCCGAGACATCTATGCATCCCTGTGAGTACAGCAAATTGACGACGACTGCTCTAGTTAAGGAATGGGTCTTAAAGGGTTATAAGTTAGTCTCTGCCACTTATCAGCAAATATCGAGCAACAGTAAAAATAGAAGTTCGACAAACGTAGAATTCGCAAGAGAAAAATTATAACCATAATGTCATTAAGACTTATCTTGATAAGCATAAGGTCTAAACCATGGAAAATGCTGCTCGTACTGCTGACGAGTATACCTTAGTTTATAAAAGTGTCTTTTGTAGGCAAGTCTTCCACTCAGCAGTCTTCTGGTAAAAGAGTATTTCAGCCTATTACGAGCCCTTCTGAATTTGAATCTATCAGCGTTTAGAAATTGAGTTTCTGATAAGCTTGATCAGAAATCCCTATATCCTTATTTCTGATTGCTTCAAATTGACAAATATGCATCAGAATCAAGACAGACCTATTCCAAATGATCTTATTTCTAAGATGTCAAGACCATGGTCATATATTGAACGCAATACATTTGTTGGATCTAATAAACCCCAGTATGATTTTATTATGGAGAATTATGAAACATTTGTGTCCAATGGTTCCATATCACTCTTGCGTGATTCGGCCAATCATGATCCTGTTAAAATTTTAAGACCCACAGGAGCTTCTCAGAGTCTTTTATTATCAGTTAATTTGCCTCTTTCTGAGAAGTCTTCTTTTAATAAGAGCGTTCTTCTTCAGGACGTTTAGTGGGGCTTTGTTAATGTTCCTCTCCATTCTCTAAATTTGTCATCAGACTTGGTGTCAGGACATGTGACAGTCGGAAAAGTGTTTTATTTATCTTATGAGGACATTCATTTATTACTAGACAATGACCTACATGGAGATAAGGTTGCGGTTAATCCACTTGAAACTGACTAGCCTTATCTGGATCAAAAATTTATCCTATTCATAAAGAATTATCTGATTTATACCCATCCTGTGCAGTTACTAGAGCTATGGCAAAGTAAGATCTTGTGAATGATAGTGATCAGGAACGTATTCCTTTACCTGACATATGTATTGGCCAAGCTTTTGATGATGTCGCTTTCACTCCTTGTTTGGATCAATCAAAGAGTATTATTGATCACAGTGATACTCTTTTAACTACCCATTCTCTTTAGTTTTATCAGGGTGACAAACGACAATCACTTGTCATCGAAGAGGAACAATATCCTGAGATCTCCTGTTTGTTCGAAAGGGCCATTAGTAAAACCAAAGCCACTTAAGTACATGTATGTTATTTTTTAAAAAAATGGAATTCTTATGAGAAAATTGAAACCTCCCAAAATACATGCTAGTGACGAGTGGTCAGTGAACTTTGAAACTGTAGTTTCAATATCTTACAGACAGAAAAATTGTGAGTTCGACCTATGAAAGTCCATTGGCGGGTCAGCTAGGGAATAATAACACGTATCACAAGATCTTGAATCACTTCCATTGGCCGAAAATTAAAAATGATGTTTGCAAATACTGTAGATCTTGTCATAGTTGTCAAGTGGCAGGAGACCCCAATCAGAAGATGCCTAAGGCTTATTTGCAACCAATTCCTGCATTTAATGCACCATTTAGCAGAATAATGATAGATTGTGTTGGTCCCTTACCTAAGACCAAATCGGGTAAAAATCAGTACTAGCTGACTATAATGTGTACATCAAAAATAAATTCCCAGAGGCAATTCCTTTGAGGAATATTAAAATTTAAACAACAGTAAAAGCTTTGATAAAGTTTTATTTACTCAGTTTTGCCTTCCCAAATCTATCCAATCTGATCAAGGTTCAAACTTTATGTCTGCAAAGTACGAATTAGGCATCCAATTGTTCAAACCTTCTGTCTATAACCTTAGAACCCAAAAAGTTTTAGAAATACTTCATCATACTTTGAAAAATATGATTTGTTAATGTCGTTTTGATACGGGTAAAGATTGGGACGAAGTCATTCGTTTACTGTTGTTTATTGTTAGGAAGCAGTTTAAGAATCTTTTGAATTCAGTCCCTTTGAACTAGGTTTTGGACACATTGTCCGTGGGCTTTGAAGTTGTTGAAAGAGAAACGTCTTCTTAATGAAGATACTGGAATCAGTCTTCTCGATCATGTATAAGTTGTCAGATCCTTGTGAAGTTGAAAGAGCTAATCTACACTCTACTCAGTCAAAAATAAAAATAAAGTATGACAAAAATGCAAAGAAAATGAGTTTTCAGCCTGGTGATAGAGTTCTGGCTCTCTTGCCCATACCACAAAATCCTTTTCAGGCCAAATATTATTTACAGTTCCTACACAATTAAAAAGAAGGTAAATGATTTAGCTTACATCATACATACTCATGAGAGGCGAAAATAAAAAAAAGAACATTGCCACATAGATATATGAAAGGAGTATGTTGATAGAGAGAGAGCCAGGTAAATCTTACACTTAATTTAGATGTACATGTCCCACTCAGAGAGGATTTTAGCAATATAATGCAATCGGACACTATTGATTTTGGAGTAACAAATCTTTTATAATTCAGAAATTATGAATAATGTGTACCATAAACTTGTACATTTGCAACAAGAAAATAATTAACAGTTTTATATTAGTATTTATTTCCAGATCTTCCTCCAAGAACAAACAAAATCCATTATAATGTTGAAATTCTAAATTCCAAACCTGTGAAACATCACCCATACAGAATGAACCCTCTCAAATAGGAATAATATAAAAATAAATTTAGTATCTGATGGAAAATGTTTTCAAAAAGACTGAGTAAAAGTGATAGGATTTCATCATGTATACTGGTTCCAAAACCAAATAAAACTTTCCGTATATGCACTGATTATAAAAAGATAAACATTGTGGTTAAGAAAGATTTATTTTCATAATCTAGAATCGATGACTGGATTGATAAAATTGGAAATGCAAGGTTTCTCAACTCATGTTTGACCTTCTGAAAGGATTTTGGCACATTGCATTGACGAAAATGACCAAGGAAAGTTTGGCATTTGTGACTCCAGATGGACTTTATCAGTATCAAGTGATGTCGTTTGTGAATAAAAGTTCGCCGAGTATCTCTGAATAAAACTGATTATATCTGGTCTAGATAATTGTGATGCTTACATCGATGATGTCATCATCGACAATGACCTTAGAAAAAAAAAAAACATTTATCAACAATTCGGAGACTTTGACAGACTCCCTAATGCAAGTTTGACAATCATTTTATCCAAAAGTGAGTTACGCCGTGCTTGTGTAACATTTCTAGGATATATCGCGGGATATGGAGAAGTGAAACCGAAAGATACTAAGGTCAAGACATTTGAATTCCCTTTGCCTATCAGTAAAAAGCAACTGATACGATTTTTGGATGGATACTATCGGAAATTTTCTTCCAATTTTTTCGTAATTTCGGAACCCCTGACAAATTTATTGAGCAAGAAAACCAAGTTTCATTGGACCGAATATGTCAGAAAGCTTTTGACAAGTCAAAGGCTATATTTGAGTGCACCCGTTCTTACAGCTCCAAATTTCAGTCAATCATTTAAACTGTCTGTTGATGCAAGTGATGTTGGGGTTGGAGCGTTATTGATTCAAGAAGATAAAAATCGTGTTGATCATCCAGTGTTCTATATTTCCAAGAAATCAAAAAAGCACCAAAGAAATTATTTAACAATTGAGAAGAAATGTTTGGCTTTGATTGACATTACAATATTTTGAAGTTTACATTATTTAGCTCGATCAAAGATTATTGTGTTTAGTGATCACAAACCCTTACTTTCATCGGCCAGACGAAAAACAAAAATCAGAGATTATTAAGGTGGAGTTTGTTACAACGAGATTGTAATACCAACATCAGACACACCAAGGAAAAAGACAATTTAATAGCAGATGCACTTTCACGTGTATAGAAATATAGTATTTCATGTATACCTTGTATCATTTATAAGATTTCTTCTTGGGTTGCTTTTTTATAACCTCATGCATGAGTGACCTATGGTAAAACGAAACCTTTATTATATAAATATTTCTATTCGTTTATAGAGGGTTTTGTGCATATTTAAGATTTTGTTTATTAGTTTTAAATTCTATTGTAATGTAACATTGTTTACTGAATTTGACATTATTCCGAATTGATTTCTTTTTTATTTTTACAAAGAACTATTAATATAAACAATGTAACTAGTTCTTGACCTTGTTCCAAAATCAGTAAAAGTTTTGGTAAGCAACATTTTAATTTTTTATCTTTCTCAGAGTAAAATCATTAAGTTGAGTCAAAGTCATTCCTGGACTACGTACAAATATATATTTTTTCCCAGAAGAATGAACTTTTGACCTTCATCCGGGAATCTGTTTTGCGTCTTAATTAGTCATATATTTGTTTTTTTCGATAAGGGCTTATTCAGTGGGTGTTAAATTGCTTGACACGATAAGTTATATTATGCTGTGACCACTTTGGGTCAAAATTAATTTCTTCAAACAATTGATTTTTTTTCCCTGGAAATACAAAAGTGTTATGACAAAATTATTGGGTTAATACATTCGTTGTAATTTATACTGAATTCAAAACTGGAATAACAATTTCTGGGATTCAGAAAAAGACCGCTGATGCAGCAGGACTTGTCTGACCACAACAGACGTCATCGCCTTCAATTTCGGATTTCTTCATGACTCGAACTCAGTTTCTTTCAAGGCTTTTTATTGCTAGGCCTTTTTTTTAAATATTGGAAGTGTTTTAGATTTAATTTGTAAAACAGTAAGTTCTTGTTTCTTAATTTGTCACTTTGTAATCTTGGGAAAAGTATTATTTGTTAAATTTTACAAATCTTGATGCATTCACTGTTTTTTGGTAATAGCCTCATAACAGAGAGAGAGAGAGAGAGAGAGAGAGAGAGAGAGAGAGAGAGAGAGAGAGAGAGAGAGAGAGAGAGAGAGAGAGAGAGAGAGAGAGAGAGAGAGATGCAAAGTTTAATAATTTCAAAATTCCAAAATTCTATGCAGATGAGTGACCTTGGTGGCCTTATTGATAATTTTACGCTTGTCAGATTTAGCGATGATTGACCAGTTTTTGTTCCTGTAAGTTGGTACTTAAAAATCCATGCTATGTACTCCATCTCCTTCGTTTCTTAATTACTTTTCATGCATGCTTATCAGCTTGCGTTTTTATTCACGAGTCACCTGATCATTTAATTACTTTTAAAGGATTTTGTAATTTTATTGAATTTATGGAGAGCTGATGAAGGCAGTTTTACTGCTGTCGTTTTATTTACAGGATATGCAATACAGAAAACAAGAAAGATATCGAGCGAAGTAAATTAAGTTTACCCCATGCTTTGCATTCTTGCGCTGTCTGCATTCTGTACACAACGATCATCTGTCTCGTATAAACAATTTAGCCGCATTGGTTTTATCTTTAATATGAGGAGAATAGATACTTTCGTGCTTGAAGGATTAAGTAAACGTTCCTGAAATATCTCATCTTATTTCTGAATGGAGGATCTGGAAATTTACGACATATCGTGGTGTCTGTTAAACATTGCTTCTAACAGAACCACTTCCAGATTTGTGGGACTTTCTTACCATTAGAAATCAACAGTAAGTTAAATTTTAAACATTTTTCTTTTTACATTGTATCAGGATAAAAAAATTTCTAAAGATCCGAATCGATCGCTGCCTGCGAAGGTCCATATTAATAACATGCCAGAGTCAATGCATATAATGACTCTGTAGAATTCACCTGAGGATATATATATATATATATATATATATATATATATATATATACAGGCTATATATATATATATATATATATATATATATATATATATATATATATATATATATATAGAGAGAGAGAGAGAGAGAGAGAGAGAGAGAGAGAGAGAGAGAGAGAGAGAGAGAGAGATGTACAATGAACACGTACTTATGTTAATAAACCAAATCTTTGATTTGTTTGATATTTTTGCTGTCAATAACACAAAACAGTGTTGTTTAAACATTTTAAGACCGTTTTTAAAAAGTTTTTTCTTTTTCCCGAGTATTATTTCTTGATTGCATTTTTGCACTGTCTTTCAAACATGTGTCTGTCATACATTGTTCTTAGTGTTTGTTTGCGGATATAAGTTTTCCTTCCACTGACGACGACCTTGATTAGCCCGAACATTGGAATATTGTTTCATACTTGCACCTATATCTGACAGAAATACAGCAACGATTTCGTACTTGAATATTTAGACTCGTTAGTTCGACAATTTTAATTTTCGACCCCGCCACAGTAACTTGGGCACTCGAAACACTAACCCAATGCAAAATATTGTATCCGGTAGACGGGCAAGAAGATAGTATTTCTATTAAAACACAACTTTGATCCATCTAGAAAAAACACTGTACGCATTTATGCTTATTTTAAATAAAATTGACAAAAGCCACTGTATTTGTTTGTACATTTTTCATGTAGGAAAGAAAGTTTGGAATTATTATCCTTGATGATGGAGCTTATTCTCAATTGTTTTAATATTTTCTTATTATTAATTTATATTGTGGAAACATTAACCAAACAGTTTTTGTCGTCTATACTGTTTAGACTACTACACATACTTTCACATACATTCATCCCACGCTCATTTTAAAGTTCTTTTTCTACTGTTTTTCTGCCCCATTGAATTTTACTGCTATTTATACACATTCAACACAGCCACAATATGTTTCTCATTCCATCATATTAATATCTTTCTAAGAAAATTAAATTTTCAGTCTTTTTATTTTTAATTTTTGTTTTTCTTCAATATTCTTTACATGCCCTCATCACCCCACCACTATCGATATGCTTTTATCAAGTATCATGGTACTGTATCGTTTATCAGGCATTCGCGTTCATCAGACAATTTTGTGTAAACCATATTTATTAGATAATGGAGGCTAGACTGTACCGACATTAGCGAATAATGCAAATCAACATTGAGACCTCACTTTGCTGTTAAGATGCCGGACAAATCTTGCACTTTTTCAAAAGTATAGAAACTACAACGGTGGTTGGGCTTCTTTTATGTATTTACGTAATCAAGTATGACAGCAATGACGTTTGTGTACTTTGATTCCTATTCGTATACATCTGTTTTTAAATAATAATAATAATAATAATAATAATAATAATAATAATAATAATAATAATAATAATAATAATAATAATAATAATAATAATAAACAAAAGGAAGCAAGGTAATATGTAGTTTGATGCAGTTGACTTTTATCAATAAGAAAGAGAGTTTTACTTATGTTTCATACCTCCACCACCTCAGTTCTTTGTTATTATATACTATAAGGAACAATAAGGTGGAGAGTTTGCATTGATGCCTTCTTGTTTATTTTTATTTCGATCGTCAAACGAAGTTTAACAAATTCAGCCAAGAACTCTTGGCATTTTAAAAGTGGCACAATGAATGTACTAGATACACTATGGTCTTTCATATGTTATGCTATCGTCGGTTCCTTTGATGTGTACGGTAGTTTGAAGGTAACCAGATTTTACACATTGTTTATTATACTCATCACAGCTGGAGATTTTATGATTTTACCAAAACCTAAATCAACTTAGAAAATTCTGCGAATCCTTGCAACATGTCTCCATATTTGGAAGTTACTTTTATAGTCGTAGTGTACTGGACTTTGAAGCAAGTATTTTTCTTGAAAATCAATGTTTACATATCAAACAACTTTTGGCTTTCTCCTTGAATCAATTTAGAAAATCAAAGGAATACACTTATGTTATTTGGCTGAAAATTTAAATAAAAATCTATCGTTTAGAAATTGTGTATAAAGAGTCAAAAAACGATAAGTCTGTTATATTTCTCAAAGTGAAGAAGCGGCTTATTTTTCGCAGAATAATCAATCAATTAAGCAGGTTCCCAAGTACTACATGGTGAAAAGGTTTTCGTGTTAAAATAGTTTAACAATCTTCATATATAATTCTAATCACGCGAAGAAATCTTTCTTTTTAAACTTTCAGATGACATTGAAAATTTATCTTTGTTTTAGAAGTGTCGGGGATATATATAGAGCGGCAACATGAAAAATTATATAAAAATTATATTTATATTACACCGTGTTTCATGTATTATCTCCCTTTAAAATGAATCTGATTTGCACAAGTGTGAGTAAACATCTACATACAGTTTGGATGAGCTGATTATTGAACGATATTTTGTGTGCATTATTATAGTCCGGTGCTACTTCCACGTTGGTTTGTAACCTCCCTCCTCCCACCGATTTCAATATCTAAAACGTTTAACGTGATAAAAAGTGCACAGAACTAAGTCAACTGAATCATTGGTTTATAATTTCTAATCTGACTGTGACCAGAATGGCACTAATACTGGTATCCCCTTGTACCTTTCATGCTTAACGGACTTTCAATACTAACACGACGCCATATTCCGTACACTATGGAGTAGTTTATTTCCATGCGACAACAAAATGATGTAATTCATCATATTCGGTAACTTAACTGCCGGATAATTCCTTAAATTGCCTTAACGTTCAGTTTGGGAATATATTCTTTTGCACACATGAACATATTAATGAAACCACTTATTAAATTCAAGTGAAAGGCATTTTTTTCCCTCATTCTTTTTCTTTGCTTAATTAGACACTGTAAATATGGGAAGCAGACTAAATATCTTTAGTCGCACATACTGAAAATGGACTTGTCGAGGAACTGGAAATGGGTTTTAGGCATGTCCGTCTATAAGATTGAAAATTTCCATTAAGGTCTCACTGGATAGTTTCGTATTTTGACACACACCCCCCTAATTTTTAAGGTAGAAGGCATGAGCCTGATTATCACAACCCTAGCATTTATAAACTCACACATAAGCTAAATCTGTAATGTGGTTTACATTTACTTTGAGTTAGGCTTGTAAATGGGTTGCCTTGTTGGTGACTGCCTGTCACAGTTAGACTAGCACTGGAGATCAAATGCGTAACGTAGTCTGCAAATGTGCATCCGACTTGGCTTACGTATTTACATGTGTCTGCTTCAGAGGTAAATATCTAAAAATCTACATGGTTATGGGGTGATGAAAAGTATGTTAATTTATTATAGTACTAGTGAACTTTCAAGATCAATAAGGTACATACTGACTCTGTGAGCCTGCTTCTCACAGGAACAGGTTGAAAATAGCTCTTTTCTGTCAAAAATGAATGTAAAAAAGAGGGGTTGGTGGTAGTATAGGTTCAGTATCAAAACCACCAGTTGCATAAGGAATTAACCTTAATACCTTAGTCAGAATCTTACAAGCATCCTTTCAACAAAAATCATTAGTTAGTTTTTATTTCTATCTTTATTGTAAAATTATGATCATTTTTCTGCAATAGGTCATTGTCGGATGAAAATTTGGCAAAACAACTGTCCGGTGAGACCTAAGCATGAAACGCGCAGACAATGAGGGTGTTTTAGGCCATTCTTCTCACAGTCAGGTTAGAAAATATAAATCAATGAATGAATTGACTAAGTTCTTTGCACTTTTCGTCAAATTAAAGGTTTCCGTTATTGAAATCGGCAGGGGGTACAAACCAACTGGTTAGTAGGCTCGGACTTATAACTATAAGTTTATGTTAAATGTAAAATAAATTGAATGGAGTTATACGGAAGTCCTCATCTTATAGAGCCACTCAGGCCCGGCCCTGGGATTTGCAATGAAGCGCAGGGCCCGGGCCGGCTGGGACCACTCCTGCGATGAAAATGAGCCCCAGATGATCAATGGTTCTGATGGATTCGAAAATGACCTACCTTATTTCAGAATACAAGTCTTTCATAATGAGTAACCTCTTTTGAAGAGATTGGGGTGCGTCGGAGGATTTAAGATGGAAACCATAGGCATCTCACGTCCGCTTTATCCACACATATCTGGCCAAGTTGGAAAAGAAACATGATAAATAACGAAAACCGGCTTTGTATGTGTGGCCATTGACTACATTTTGTGTCGTTTTCATGAATCGAACCCCGAAATGATAGCTTTGTAAAGCTATATTTTAGGAACTGCACTATCGTTTCCTCGAAAATGATAATGAAGTGGAAACAACGGAAATTCTACAAAATGATGCCCGGTGTCAAACAGATTTATTTAAGGAGCATTATGTATATAAAGTTTATGATCATAAATGAACTGTTTCATTCTAATACGCTTAAGACTTCTATCGTAATTTACACTTTAATGAAAAAGCTACTAAATTGTTAAATGCATAAATAATATATCAAAATACATAAGAAAATAAATACATTTTATACTGATGCTTAATTGTATTAACTTCTCATAATGAAAGTCACTGGGGATTGCATTGTTCACAATTTTCTGGTCTAATTTTTCGAGTGCTTTCTGAAACCGTCTTTTTTATATCCAATAAATATTTACATGATTAACATAATTTAATTTTGTCATAAAACATTTTTAAAGGTCCTGATTCCACCTGCCTTTGTCATTTATAAAATACAAAAAGGGCCAATTACTGTATAAGTCTATGGGATTTAATATAAATGGTAACACATTAATGACACATACGGTAGACTTTATAACGTCAGAAAACAGTGATAGGCGTACATTGCGTGAAGCATGGCAACATTGTATTGAGAAACTGATCTTAAACACCTGAAACAGCGACCGGCTCTTTCATCAGATAATTAGAATTTCTTCTAGCAGTTTGCTTTTTTGGGGATGAAAATAGAACCTGTTCCAAGAATGCCGGCAATGTCAAAATAAAGGCCCTGAGAAATGTTCACGTTTCACCAAGTTCTTCTCTCAATATGTTTAGATCGCATTAGTCAACTGAACTTAGAGAAATATGCGGAAATATTGTAAGGGTATTACATCAAGCGGTCTTTGGGTCATAGAATTATTATTATTATTATTATTATTATTATTATTATTATTATTATTATTATTATTATTATTATTTGCATCATAACAGTGATAAGATGTCAATTAATTAATTAATTAATTAATTAATTAATTAATTAATTGTGATATAATAACAATTGACGAATTGCCACTTTCTGGTGGCCTACACATACTGCTGGCAGGAAATGGTAGTTTGCTAAAAATGTATCGACATGTACTGAATGCTCTTTAATCTTCTATTTATGTGACACTTGCTTAACATGTATATTGTCCGAAATTTATGCTCCCATTTGTTTCCGGTTTTCTAACGTTCAACTCAAAAAGTAGTGATCTTATTCGTCAAAAGTTTTAAAATATTCATTCGGTAAATATATATAATTAGTTGCTTCCATTTTATGTAGAAGCAATGGAAAAAATGAAGCGACAAAATGGAAAACTACTGCTTGTGAAAGTTGCTTGAGTGAAATTTTAGGACTATAGCATCAATATTGACGGACAAAGTCTACATATGCCGGTTTTTTTTTTTAAAATAACTTAATGAAAAGGAACATATAATGTTCTGAATCGGATATTTTTAAAGTTGTAAACGTAAAATCCAACATTAAATATCATGGCACTATACAGAGGGTAATATGTACAAATAATTTCAGGCGCAAAATGGCTAAATCAAGCACCTTCATTCCTCCTCATCCCCTTTTCTTTACGTCGTTATAGTCCAGAAGTGAATCTGTTTATATAACTCTAGAATGGATTCAGACTGAAAGCAGATACAGGTGATACCTGTAAGAAGAAATACTCATACTGAACACCAAATGAATGTGTTACGACCATGTAGTTTAATTACTTGTGTGTTAAAATTTGAATTCCTTTTTTTCATTTTTGTATCATTATATTTTATTATGGTAACGATTATGTTCCCGGGATCTAGTATTTTTTGAAAGAAAGATTGTGTTAATTTAGAACGTAAATATGACTCGGCTTGCGTAAGCAGTATATTGGATTGCCGACTTGATAAACAACCAGCGCAAACGACTGGTGGTGGCCAAGGTCATTTCGTAAGCGTATGTAATTACATTGTGTACTGCGATTGTTAGATAAGGAAATAACCATGCGTTCTTCATGCACGTGCATGAAGTGACGTCTTAGTTCGCTTTAAGAAACATTTAGGTGCCTGTGAAATTGTTAGAGTTGTTCTTATAGTTCTTGTGCTGGAAAGAGTTTATTTTTCTATACATCTGTAGAGCTAGAGATGCATTGTTATAGATGACAGCTATAAGAGTTCATTTACAATTTAGAAAATAATAATTTATTTCCTGGAAAACTACACAAGTGGTTCAGGACAAAGGCATTCATTGAAATTCATTCTAAATCGGAACAGTAGTACATTGTGGTTCAACGTGAAAATCTGGAAATCGGTGTAAAGACTTCATCTGATATCATCTTCCACCATCTTGGAACCAATTTGAGATTCAAATTAGATTCAGTTAGAACTGCTCATTGACATGACTTATATATTTTCGCAATTCAAGGATAATTTTTGGAATTTCTTAGCAAACCGTAGGTCCTACTTCATATTTGCATCTCTCCATTGTGCTTTCTAGGGAAATAAATTATTTTTGTTAAAAACTTACAAAGCTTGTCTCTTTTCGTTATTACATTGAACGAACCGAGCTTTGTAACACATGTTTCTCGATTACTATACAAAAAGAAATGCACGTACTGAACACTCAGTGGATGGTTCTTGATTGTTCTGCAAGAAAACGCAAGGCATTTTTCTTGAGTATTCTGCACGAGAAAATACTTGTACTGAACACCCAATGCATTTTTGTTTTTGGTTATTCTGTACGAATATATAATTTTACTGAAAATCCATGGTATGTTTATCGGTTAATCTGAAAGAATAAATACTTGTACTGAAACTCAAGGCATTTTATCAGTTATTCTGTTGGAGCTTAACATCTAAATCCACTAATGCTTCTTTTAAATTGTCGGACACAGATGTATAACAGGAATATAATATTAAAGCGCAACATTCCCCCACCTCAAATTAAAAATTAAGGCGAAAAGTTTCACAACAAACGTAATAGCTATGACTGGTATATTAAGTACCTTTTAAACTTAGTTTCACAAGTGTACTGAATCACGTACCTTGTTCAGCAAGGGCAACATCTAGGCCTTTCAAGTTTTTATTGATTTTAATGTAATAAAATACGCAAACACGTAACTCGGAGGAATTTAGTGTTTTATATATTAAACAACGTTGTACATCCACCACCACCTTCCCGCATCCGCTCAGCTAAGATTTGGACCATTGCAATTCTCCTAATAGATGAATGATGTGAATATTGTCAAGATTCAGCATCAAATTGACAATATATTGGGCATCTTACGTCATGGCTAGTCAGATCTTTTCTCATGTTTTAGTTCCTTTCCTCTTACATAAATCTGGCGTGGTGTGATAGCATTTATTTATTTCCAAGGAAGAACTAATGAACAGTTTGGCATAAAACAGTAAACAAGACTTTATCCGTGACCTAAATAAAGAACGTTTTCAAATCTTGACAAGACCTACATCTTATTAGGTCAGAACGCATTCATCATTCACTTAGGAACTATATATATATATATATATATATATATATATATATATATATATATATATATATATATATATATATATATATATATATAGATGCAATAAACTGACGACGAACAGTACGAAACTGGTAACTAACTAGCCTAAGCGCTTTCGACTCTTAATGAGTCTTTTTCAAAGGCAAATACAAAACATAGTTACGACAAACAAATAAACACAAAAACGTTGTGTTTGTAAACATCTACATTTCTGTCTTCACATGTGCTAAAACTATAAATACAACCAGCTTGTATAGACTAGTTGCGGAAACTGAAAACGTTGTATAATTCCCTAAAAGTCTACAAGCCAAAGCGACATCTATTTTTACTTTGTGTACATATGTAACGCAGATTATATCCCGGATATTTGATTCTATACCGGTTATTCTTATAGTAAAAATTGAAGGATAATAAGAAGATTTAGAAAATGTTAAATTCTACTAGTGCATAGTTTTCATTTTCTAGTCTTCTTGGTTTAGACCGCTTGGTTTCAATGTTCTAAGGCGGCGTATCCAGTATGATTCCTTTTCCTTCCTGGTTTTGGAACTCCAGCTGTGGTTGTTAGCAATAGCGATAAGTATTATATCACTGAAAGTGTGGCCAGGGGAGGAGAAGTGTTCTGCGACCGGGCTTCTGTACAGCTTCTTTGTCATCCAATCAGATCTATGAAGGTTTATCCTTATGTGTAGCTTTTCAGTTTCTCCCACGTACTGAAGGCCACAGATCTTACATGTGATGAGATAAATCACATTCTCTGTTTTGCACGTTTTGTTTGGACCATGTATGTTTAGTTTTTCTTTAGTCACTGTGCTAGTGAATGTCTTGGTCTCTATCATATGTTGACAGGTTTTGCATCTTTTATCGCCACAGGGTCCAGATTGACTAGGTTGGTTTTGACTAGCGATTGTTGTTAGCTTGGCCCTGACTAGGATGTCCTTTAGGTTTTTTGGTCTCCGATAAGCTACTACAGGTTTGTTCGGAAGTATTAGGTTTAGTATGTCTGACGATTGCACGGTTGGCCAGTGGTTTGCGATGATTTTACCTACTTTGGGATTGTCTGGGTGATAGGTCAGAATAAATGGTATCCTATCAACCTTTTCTTTCTGTCCATATCTGAGTAGGTCATCACGGTTTGTTTGGCCCTTTGGATTGCCTCCGCAATCAGGTCTTTGTCGTAGCCTCGGTAAATTAAATGTTTAGCCAGCTCTTCAGACCTTTCTAGGAATCTTTCATCGTCGGAGCAAATTCTGCGTATCCTCAGTGCCTGGCTATATGGAATGTTCTTAATGCAGTGTTTTGGATGACAGCTGGTTGGGAGAAGATACTGGTGTTTGTCGGTTGGTTTCGAGTAGATGTCTGTGTGTAATTTGTTTTCCACCAGTCTGGTTGTTGTGTCCAGGAAAACATGGTTTGAGTTGGAAATTTCTGCCGTGAATTTTATTGAAGGATGGAAGTTGTTTGCCTTTGATATGAAGTCATCCAGACTTTCTCTTCCATACTGCCACTTCATTTCAATATCATCAATAAAGCGTACCCACTGGTATGGTGTACGCTCAACCGATGCTAAGAGCTTTCCCTCAAGTTTTTCCATGAAAATGTTAGCATACAAAGGGGCCATTTTAGTACCCATTGCAGTTCCATTGATTTGTATGTAGTTTTCTTCATTAAATTCAAAGTTGTTGAGTTTTAGGACAAGCTCCAGGAGTTGGATTAAGAAGTGTGTGGGTGGATTGTTTACAGTTCTTGTTTCCCATGCTTCGCTACATGCCTGTAACCCTTCGTTGTGCGGTATGTTGGTGTACAAAGATGTGACGTCTAAGGAAGCAAGTAATGTATCTGGCAGTAATGGTTCACTAGCATTGCTTTTTATGAGATAATCTGTCGTGTCTTGAAGATATGATGGTAATTTGTGGACATGTGGTCGCATAAAATGCTCTAAATATTCTGATATCCTTTCTGTGGGGTGCCCGTTACCTGAGATTATAGGTCTGCCAGGGTTTCCTTGTTTGTGGATTTTGGGTAGAAGATAAAATCTACCTGCTCTTGGGTTTTCTGGGCTTAAGTAGTTTTTGGTTTGCTGGTCTATGTGTCCGCTTTGGTACGCCTCGTCAATAACTTTAGTGATGATTTTTGCATATTCCAGCGTTGGATCATGGTCCAGTTTTTGGTAGAACCTAGCGTCACTTAGTTGTCTACTTGCTTCACTAATGTAGTCTTCCCTATTCATAACGACAACAGCGGAACCCTTATCTGCAGGCTTAATTATTATGTCTGTTCTGCTTTTCAGTGAGTGCAGGGCATCTGTTTCTTCTTTTGTCAAATTAGAATATTTGTTAGTATGATTGATATGTCTGGAAGTATCGTTTTCAACAGAGTTGATAAAGGCTTCCAGATTCGAAATTGAACTTTTTGGTGGGGTCCAGTTACTTTTCTTTCTAAATGTGGGTTGGTCGCAGCTTATATTTTCCTTTGATTTGTTTGGTGGTTGCAAGGCAAAATGGGCTTTGAGTCTTAGTCGGCGGATGAATTCTTCGGTGTCATTCTTAAGCTTTCCTCTGTCGTATGTTTTTGGACGGAGACAGAAACTCAAACCTTTCGATAAAAGTTTTATTTCTGCATCAGTAAGTTCTAAATTGGAGATGTTGACTACTGTGTTAGTAACAGTTGCATTAGTGTTTGTTACAGAGTGCTTGCGATTCTTCCTTTTGCGGCGATTTTTCTTCTTACGGTTGTTTTTGGAAGAAATTTCGTCAATTGAAGTTTCTTCACAACAGTCCTTTGGTTGTAGATCATGACTTCTAAATTTTCTATCTCTGACTTTGTATAGTTTGCCTTGCAACCACCAAACAAATCAAAGAAAAATATAAGCTGCGACCAACCCACATTTAGAAAGAAAAGTAACTGGACCCCACCAAAAAGTTCAATTCCGAATCTGCAAGCCTTTATCAACTCGGTTGAAAACGATACTTCCAGACATATCAACCATACTAACAAATATTCTAATTTGACAAAAGAAGAAACAGATGCCCTGCACTCACTGAAAAGCAGAACAGACATAATAATTAAGCCTGCAGATAAGGGTTCCGCTGTTGTCGTTATGAATAGGGAAGACTACATTAGTGAAGCAAGTAGACAACTAAGTGACGCTAGGTTCTACCAAAAACTGGACCATGATCCAACGCTGGAATATGCAAAAATCATCACTAAAGTTATTGACGAGGCGTACCAAAGCGGACACATAGACCAGCAAACCAAAAACTACTTAAGCCCAGAAAACCCAAGAGCAGGTAGATTTTATCTTCTACCCAAAATCCACAAACAAGGAAACCCTGGCAGACCTATAATCTCAGGTAACGGGCACACCACAGAAAGGATATCAGAATATTTAGAGCATTTTATGAGACCACATGTCCACAAATTACCATCATATCTTCAAGACACGACAGATTATCTCATAAAAAGCAATGCTAGTGAACCATTACTGCCAGATACATTACTTGCTTCCTTAGACGTCACATCTTTGTACACCAACATACCGCACAACGAAGGATTACAGGCATGTAGCGAAGCATGGGAAACAAGAACTGTAAACAATCCACCCACACACTTCTTAATCCAACTCCTGGAGCTTGTCCTAAAACTCAACAACTTTGAATTTAATGAAGAAAACTACCTACAAATCAATGGAACTGCAATGGGTACTAAAATGGCCCCTTCGTATGCTAACATTTTCATGGAAAAACTTGAGGGAAAGCTCTTAACATCGGTTGAGCGCACACCATACCAGTGGGTACGCTTTATCGGTGATATAGAAATGAAGTGGCAGTATGGAAGAGAAAGTCTGGATGACTTCATATCAAAGGCAAACAACTTCCATCCTTCAATAAAATTCACGGTAGAAATTTCCAACTCAAACCATGTTTTCCTGGACACAACAACCAGACTGGTGGAAAACAAATTACACACAGACATCTACTCGAAACCAACCGACAAACACCAGTATCTTCTCCCAACCAGCTGTCATCCAAAACACTGCATTAAGAACATTCCATATAGCCAGGCACTGAGGATACGCAGAATTTGCTCCGACGATGAAAGATTCCTAGAAAGGTCTGAAGAGCTGGCTAAACATTTAATTTACCGAGGCTACGACAAAGACCTGATTGCGGAGGCAATCCAAAGGGCCAAACAAACAAACCGTGATGACCTACTCAGATATGGACAGAAAGAAAAGGTTGATAGGATACCATTTATTCTGACCTATCACACAGACAATCCCAAAGTAGGTAAAATCATCGCAAACCACTGGCCAACCGTGCAATCGTCAGACATACTAAACCTAATACTTCCGAACAAACCTGTAGTAGCTTACCGGAGACCAAAAAACCTAAAGAACATCCTAGTCAGGGCAAAGCTAACAACAATCGCTAGTCAAAACCAACCTAGTCAATCTGGACCCTGTGGCGATAAAAGATGCAAAACCTGTCAACATATGATAGAGACCAAGACATTCACTAGCACAGTGACTAAAGAAAAACTAAACATACATGGTCCAAACAAAACGTGCAAAACAGAGAATGTGATTTATCTCATCACATGTAAGATCTGTGGCCTTCAGTACGTGGGAGAAACTGAAAAGCTACACATAAGGATAAACCTTCATAGATCTGATTGGATGACAAAAAAGCTGTACAGAAGCCCGGTCGTAGAACACTTCTCCTCCCCTGGCCACACTTTCAGTGATATAATACTTATCGCTATTGCTAACAACCACAGCTGGAGTTCCAAAACCAGGAAGGAAAAGGAATCATACTGGATACGCCGCCTTAGAACATTGAAACCAAGCGGTCTAAACCAAGAAGACTAGAAAATGAAAACTATGCACTAGTAGAATTTAACATTTTCTAAATCTTCTTATTATCCTTCAATTTTTACTATAAGAATAACCGGTATAGAATCAAATATCCGGGATATAATCTGCGTTACATATGTACACAAAGTAAAAATAGATGTCGCTTTGGCTTGTAGACTTTTAGGGAATTATACAACGTTTTCAGTTTCCGCAACTAGTCTATACAAGCTCGTTGTATTTATAGTTTTAGCACATGTGAAGATAGAAATGTAGAGGTTTACAAACACAACGTTTTTGTGTTTATTTGTTTGTCGTAACTATGTTTTGTATTTGCCTTTGAAAAAGACTCATTAAGAGTCGAAAGCGCTTAGGCTAGTTAGTTACTAGTTTCGTACTGTTCGTCGTCAGTTTATTGCATATATATATATATATATATATATATATATATATATATATATATATATATATATATATATATATATATATATAGTTACAAATCTCGGCTCGTTCAAAGTAACAAAGAAAAGAGTGAAGCCAACAAGCTTTGTAAATTTGAAGAAAAAAAAAACATTTTCCTACAAAACACAGCGAAAAGATGAAAAAAGATTTACATTTATAAATATAATCCAAAAGCAACACTCGTGCAATTGAAACATACAAGTCCTATCACTAAAATTCTTTAAATAAATCCAAGTTAGAATCCCGGCGAAGTCCAAAGATGACGGAAGATGACTTCATACTAATGAAGTATTAATGTCAAAAGTTCCATGTTGAATTATTTTAATCACAAAGGAATATTCCGGCTTTAGCACTCTGAATAATATCCACTGAATGTCTCTTTTCAAAGCTTTGATGACGAAGCACTTATTTTCCAGAGAATATAAATTATTTTAAAATAACACACAACTCTAAATTGGCACAATAGAAAATATTTCTTTTTTCATGAAAGTATTTATACAACTGAATTTCAAAAACAGTAATATTGAATATTAATGCCCACCAAAACGTCATTTCGACACCTATGATAGGTCACATGATCACTATGCGCAAGGCACATGACACAAGTTAACGCCAAATGTTGATGACGCAAGGTGATCATGCGAGTAATATACATGTATGTCTGACCTTAATACTGACCAACCTTTAATCTTCATGTAACGAAGTGTTTGAACGAGGTGAGCTACAAAAAAATCATAAAGAAATACTTCTCAGTTCTGTACAAGCTGAATGTACTTAAAAATACCGAATCCCGTGAAAATAGTCATACAATAAAATGTAAAGAAAAAAGAACAAATAAAAAAATTAAAATATAAAACAGAAGCAATTTTATTACATATTCGTAACAATATATATATATATATATATATATATATATATATATATATATATATATATATATATATATATATATATATAACATTGAAGTATCTCAAAATATTGAATCAGAGGAATATATAGCAGGTGTTGCTTACTTTCTTTCTTCTTCTATTGTTCTTTTTCATTTCCTGTTTTTGTGGGCAATATCTTCCTTCCATCTTCCTTTCCTCTTTCGTTTCTTTTCTATTTTTTTTCTTTTAGTGCAAAGCCATTATTTGATATACAAAATTCATCAGCAGGTTTAGTTGTAAAGAATTTTCCTGGATCATTTAGAATGATTCAACGTTTGTCTTGCCAATCTGGCAACTTTGTTACAATGGAATTTAATCACATCCTTCAATAGTATATTACAAAGGTATTTAAATTGCAATTACATTTATTAAGCAGATGGATAGTCTTTCTCTGTGCCAAAACTAACACATCGAATGCTTTGCCTCTCTCAATACCATCTCTTTGGGTTGGTATTATATAAATAAATAATTATCCATTGGCTGCTTTTGAAACACATTTCATGATCCCAGCTTTTTCAGACGCTTAAAATTTCTCTGCTATCACTAATATATAACTCATATTTTAATTTTTTAACAATATTTATTCTTATCTTAGATGAAACGGTCGATCTGTTTGTTGGAGCATGCACCGATATCGGCGTTCTGAGTGCAGTCATGATTAATACGCCCCCCCCCCCCCCATGCCTTTCCTCAGTTACGAATTGGATTTGGATGACACGGGGGTGCATCTTTCATCTGACATATTCCAAAACTATGATGCATTCTTATTTGGCTAGAAGTAAAATCAGCCTCAGAGAGTCGCAATTATTCGCGCGTTGTTGTTTTCAAAAGTAGGTTATCAATTTGACAATTGGCTTCTCTAAACCACAATGCTGCATTTGATTATCAAAATTTGGAAAATAAGATTCTATGATATGATACACCTTTCTAAATTGTTTAAAGGTAATTATTTATTCCTACCAGATCACAGCGTGACTACTGACTCAATGAGGTTATACGCCTGTGTTTTCTGTAAGGTACTGTGGCATTAGGATCAGACCTACTAAGATCCTAACGGTAATATTTTGCAATTATATCTAATTATTTTATCACTTGAATTCGGGAGTAAAAACTTAGAAGTATGCATTACATCATGTACTATAAATCTTCTAGTGAGATAAAGAATCATGCTGCTTTTATATTTATTTATACATATTTATACATTGCTACATTGAATTATATTTTTTCTTCAACTCAAGACTGGTTAACATAATAATCTCGCTGATGCACCTTCTCGCCAAAATGTTTCCATTTCAAGGAAATGGACCGCATCTACAGTCCTCCTACACGCATAAAAAATTATGCCTCTTTCATAAAACAACTATCAAAAGAAGTGAAATAAGATCTGAAATTAAGTTATCCATTTCTTAAGTCCGGCATACAAAACATATATAAGAGCGATTTCACACTGTTTAATAAATTAATTTTGGATTCTTTGATTTATCTTACCTCATTTCAGTAATATAAGTAAACGACTATACAGCGTCTTCAGTTTCTAATTTTATATCTGTACTTGGTTATTTGCGTAATGTCTTTTCAGATCTATCTTCGTGTTTCGATATTAAAATATCCTCAAACAACTCCAATAAATCCACACAGAGCACACCTGTAAAGGATAATAACTTAAGGTCCACATAACTAGTTTAAAAATGCATTAAATTGATCTAATATTGGTAAGTGTGGCCTCAATTCAATAGTTAGCAAATTTCTCTATTTTCGACCACTGATTACCTGTGAATTAAACACAGGAGCCAATATAAAAAAGAATCTGATCGAAATAAGAAAAAGTGGAGTCTCACATTAATATATGTCAAACAAAAAGTGCAAGAAATGTTTAATCTCGTCTCATTTTCTTTAATACTTTTTAGTAATAAAGTATTAATTATTATATATTATGCGTACAACAACAAAGAAAATAGAGAGCTTCGAATGAGGTAATTAATCACGACAAACTCTTGTGCTCGAGCGCCAATACAAAATAGTTCCGTTTTAAGAACTATGTCTAGAGAACAATGCAGATATATCTCTGTAGAAAAAATATATTATAATCTGTGTTATTCCTGACGTGTTAACAATTGCATACATTAGAACCATTAAGTATGTGATATGATATCTGCTGTAAATTGAGATAAAATTTATTCGTAAAGATTTTATTTAATCTTAGATTCTTAAATAAAATACTGTTTCATGGTGTGACAGATTGCAAATTTCCACAGTAGCCCGCCGTTTGTGTTCCCGGAGGGATAAAATAAGAAAAAATTGTTCACCCAGCTGAAATATTGAGCAGGCCAAAAAACGTAATTTGATCTTGAACTGTAAGCTTGATGACCTTAAATATTTTTCAGAACGAGTTGATCGTAATTATTTCTATTTGTGAAATTTGTTTAAGAGTTTTGAAAAAGCAGTCGACACAATATACACACGTATTGTAGCCCAGATCCAGTATTCGGCATGTTGCTAGACTTTCGGCAAAATATTTGATGTACTCTGATGATGAAGGAGCCACCGAAGAAAACAATGCGACAAGTTTTCATCAAAGAATATTTAAATTTATCCAAAATAAGAAGAGAGTAAAGAATAAAGATGTTAGAAACAAAATTATTCTGTTATCAATTCACCTTAAATTTTATCCATATTTTGAAAGAGTACGTAATAACAGCAAACGTCGCTAGTTAGTAGATGTGCTGTTTTTTTTAATGAGATTCCTTTTAACTACAAACACGGTTATTATAGCGAGCATTATTAGTTATTCCGCTATTGCATCAGAGATAGTTGATCAAGTGACTGCTTATTTGCCCAGTTTCGAATAATAGATAAAGAAAATATCCTAAAAAAATATAAGTAGAATTTTATTTCGAATAAGTTGTTTAATGAAATTGAATCATAGTTTGTTTACCTGAATTCACTGAAATCCCTTATTCGTGCTGATATTCGACCATTAAACGCGGAAGCAGCAGGGAAGTGGGTAAGAGAGGAAGGCGCGGTGATAAGACTTTATACTAGTGGCGCCCGCTGCCCCGTAAATGTCACCAGCCCATTTTTAAACGTCTCGCTGAGGCTCCTAGAGGAAACAGAATAGTTAGATGTTTAAAAAAAATATGTTTATCCTCTGGTCAGTACCCCTTAAAGACCCCTTCCTATCGCTGGCCTGAGTGTCTAGGGACGCTCCATTTTTATTGATTGTTTTTGTTTTAAATATTGTCCTGATCTGACATTCAAAAGTTCCAGAAAGGATATTTCCCATTACGTTAAAAGAGCATTTCCAGAAAGAAAAAAAATGCCACCTACGACCTAAGTCGAGTGGTGGGACATATATAATTCTTTTTACCTATGAATTAATCATTCCTTCATTAATATCTGAGGCATAATCAGTCTAATTGTTGAGTTCAGGTTTTAATTTGGGAAGAAACATTTATTCAAATTATTATTCTCTGGAATTACGCAGTGCTCAATAATATTCTTGGACTAAAACATTAATTTGGAATTATACTGAATTCAGACAATGACATTTAGGGTTAAATTTCCGTGATACACAATAATACTGTTAACACATCGCCACAGTCCAGATCATTGCCCATTCGAACATTTGAGACTAAAGTCACATCAAGACATTTAATATTGAACTTTGGAACATAACTGGAATTCAGTTTTTTCATACATTTGGAGTTGTGATATATCTTTTAGGACTAGTTGGAATTTAACTCAGAATTCAAAAAATTTTTGTTTTAAAGTTTCACTTTTATATTCTTGGGAAATAAATTATTCGCTGAATTTCTCAAAACGTTTTGGTTTCCGCTCTTTTCTGTTGCTTAGTTTAAACCGTAATGTCGTAACACATAATATTTTCAGAATATCCCTCAAATGTCCTACCTATGGATCACTGTAACATAGGATTTCCCGTATGACCCCAAAAGTGTCCCAAGAATTAAAGTCTATCGGCCCATGTTTGATCCCATATAAACCTAAGTGCCCGATGCATCTGTTCAAGGACAGCTAGTGTTACCTTGGCAGTCGTTACGACTGCCTGCATCATCAAACGCTCAGTGGTTAAGGGCAAAGAAATTATATTTCGTCTGCCAACATTCATTCCCAGTCAGGAGCAGGGTTGGCTCAATAATATGCGTGCTTGACTCCCGATTGAAAAGTGTTACTAGTTCGAATCCTATCGCCGAAACAACTCAGATCTATTAATGCAATTGCAACAGAGACGAATTTCCGCTTGGATTTGTCAGCTCTTTCTTCTTTTCAATTTTCAATTATTTTTCTTGTAAGGAAATGTACGGTAAGATAAGTTAGCATCGTATTCATGAATTACAAACAGGTTTAATATATCATTGTAAGCTTGAAAACATATTTGTTTTGAAAACCATCTCGAAGCACTGGAATTTGAAAAAAATGAAGAAAGAATAACCCCAACAAAATACATTGGCAAAAATCTGAACGAATTCCAAGATTTTGCGAAACTTTTGTTATTGCTGAATATGCACTTACAAGTTCACCATTATAACTAGGTATCCGATACTGCATTTGTTTGCTATCAGATAAAATATGTTTCTTGCAGGAGTACGATATTGGTTTTATGTCTTTGAACTATTACATCAACGTCGGTTACACACGGTCGCGGTAAAGTGAACTGAGCTTTTAAGACGTACAAAAGAATTTAGGAGAAAATATATGAATCTCAGAAAGGTAACCTAGCTGGAACCTGAATAATTCAGTGATGCATAATGATTTTACTGAACAATCTCTATTACCTTTTGGAGCATATTTTTGTGAAATAATAAATACTAAAGAAATTTCTTAGCAAGTACATAATATTTTGTCTCTGAATAAGTAGTAGTTAATACACTGAACCGTTGCGTCAATTTCGGCTAAATAAAACAGTTAAACACTATGATTGCTTTCGCAACAATAATGGAGGAAGAAAACATTTTTTTTTCTTAAATCAAAAAATTAAAGCTTTAATTTATATGGAAAAAATGTTTTACATGATAATCCCTGCCATTTTCACACCTCAGAGTTACAGAATAAATATATTTTAATTTTTTTAGGAAGGGATTAAAAGGCATCAACTAAAGTACGAAGGTATTAGCAATCGTTTCAAAATGACACAGACATATCCATCTCTTTGGAATAGTAATTATTCTTACTCGAAGATAACACCGTGTTGACCGGCAATAACCTTAGAAGTGCGTACGGTATCTGCAACTAACGACTTGGCAGTCGTTACGACTACCTGCATCATCAAACGCTCGGTGGTTAAGGGCAAAGAAATTATATTTCGTCTGCCAACATTCATTCCCAGTTAGGATCAGGGTTGGCTCAATAATATGCGTGCTTGACTCCCGATTGAAAAGTGTTGCTAGTTCGAATCCTATCACCAAATCAACTCAGATCTATTAATGCAATTGCAATATTTTATTTTATTTATCAGCCGGGATACAAAATCCATCTCAAACTAGTTTAATTGAAAAATGACTCTTTTATTTTTTTTAAAGTAAGATAACTTGTTGCTTAAAAAAGGTGAATTTCATATTTACTGCATAAAAAATCTTTGATCGTAATAACTATTTCGGGTAACATGAATACATATTCTTAAAGTCTTCGGAGGAATCGTTATACATTTTGATATAAAATACAAAATCAACAGATTCTCAAAACAAAGTGAATCCTATAAATGAAACTTTCATTTAAAAGACACATTCATGAATCAGCAATAAAAATCATATAAATTTCTTATATTACACACACACACACACACACACAATATTCGTAATTCTTAATGCCAGTTACTATTTGTTACATATTTCTATACCTATATTGTATATAAACCTTAACTATTGCATATTACAGACATGTATGGAGAGCTTTAAAAAGAAAAGAATACGAGTATTCTAGAGAACATATTTAGCTACCTACATCCCTAACACCATTATTCCAATGGCTACCAGAGCTCATAAAAACATCACAGGTAAGTCTAAAATCTTTAGATCTCCGCCTCCCCAGTGCGCCTCAGAAATCACTCCACTAAATCAACAAAACAGAAAGAAAAACAAACACACAAAGCAGAGCAACAACAAAGAAATAAACAAGAATAAAAAACAAGTTTCATTGTACATGGCCTAGTAATGGAACAAAAAGTCTCTGATGCGATATATAATTATCAGTAAATGGTGTCGTTTTATTTGCGAACAATTAGTCACCAGCATTATAAAACATCCATCAATGTTTGATTTATGGATTGATTTTAAACGGCAGATCAACACAGTAAAGGTTTTACCGGGTCGAGGCATTGGTACTCTGTAAATGAGTTGTCTAGATACACATAAAGCCGGCCGACCTGGCTTGGTACGGTCAAGATTCGAACCGGTATACTTATTGTTGAGAGCTCTCGGCACACTAAGAACTGGTCCGTTAATCTCTGTAGGAGACATTTAATCCAAATTTACGATTAATTAGATTTATGGGAACCTGGACGCAGTTAAAAAGCCATAATGTACGGATTGGTTCAGGCAGAGTCCGGAATTACTGGTATATACTTAAGGACTACGTTTGTTTAAACTAACCAGGACTGAGTTCAACTTCTGACATTTCTGAAAGCCACCAGAAACAGTTTGGTAGCCATTTGGTATCCGACGAATTGCAGTGTTTAGATTTTAGTGAAGCGGAAATTTTATGTTATTCTGATTGGACACGCTGTGGTAAGAGGCGTGGTTTTACACGAAAACTAACAACTTCAGTTATGCTAATAACATCTAAAAATGTAGTCTATGCTTTTCTTCAAGAGGAAACAAACATAACAACATAAAGCAACTCCAAGTATTTAATAAGTATATTTCTCGCTAAATCATCCAAGGGGAAACGATTGTCTGGAGAAGTGACCGACTAAAAAGCTTGAAAACACAAGGTGAGATAGCTTAAGATTAGACTCACGATTTACAACCAAGAAAAGGACTACACAAGTTGGAAGGGCAAAATAGGCGAGATATCAGAGCATTTGCTAAAAGGAAGAGAAACTGTGGGGTGACCCAGACTTACCAATGTAAAGGGGTTAAGAGGAACAGTCTGAGTGGACTTTGGACGGAATCGAACACCAAGTTATGAATCGATACAAGGCTGTGTTATTCGAGCTCACGCTCGGTTAAATGATGATTTGATTCTATTGTTGTTAATAGATCGGCTATTTATCTAATCTTATTTGTATTTTGAAATTCCTTGAGTAAGTTGATTCAAAAAGAAAGAAGTGTATTTTTCAAATTGTAATGTTCATATCAGTTGATTGCGAAATTTTATTGTTTTGAAATTTGATTAGCTTTTGACTTTATTTGTAACTGGGAATCGTGCTGTTCTGTTTTATATATCAACTCAGATCTTTATTTATTCCATCCATAAGTTCATACATGGTATTGACATTTACTCGTTCCAGGTAAATTACACCGTCGGCGATCCCCTCTAGATAACGATAGCCAAAAACAGTAAACCCGCCACAAATACGTTGAGGAGAGGTTTTCCACACATGTATGGACTAGTATCCAACATTGAAATATGACCTAAGATTAGAAGCGCGAAATGTTAGCGTCACAAAATATCCTGCTAAAACCAGCGTGTTTTGCGACATAAGGTGAGTGGTCGTTGTTTAACAGATGCTTTTGGTAAATTTTGTTAAATGCTTCTCTTAATGGAAATATAATGTGATAAACATACAAATGAAACAAAGCAAGTATAAGACCATAGAACACAATTAATTTTACTATATAGTCGCAGAACTGAACTTTCCACTGTGTGACAATCAATACAAATCATATGTTAATCTAAAATACCTTCAAAGATGACTGTACGGTGAAGATCTTGTCAAGGGTTGACCTGCATTTGTTTGAGAGTCTGAATTGTAAACAAAACACCATGCAACGGAACAGAGATTTCACACCGTATCATCACCATGGCCTTATTACTCAATGTGCACTGTCGCCGAAATACACACAGACAACCACACCATAAGCTCACATTCTAAAGAATAAACAATTGCCTTTAAATCCTTACAAAGTATGCCAAAATCTAACTCTTGTATCACCACCAAATGAAGACAGGAATAAATGACCTAAAAATAGACTGGGACTACATTCGTTGGGTACTGAACCGAAATTATTAATTGTGTACTGATTCTATAACTATGCGATTCGACCCAAACTGACTTTGACGTTAAAAAGGAATTGAACAAATCGCATATTTGAACGCCAATGTGTATATAATTCGTTCATCCTCAGGTTATCTAATGAAATACATACCAAATTAGCACTCTGATCAGCGTATATATCTAACTCAGTTTACATTCACACTATCAGCAGTTCCCATAAAATAGATAAACATAGCCTGGTTTTATATAAAAAAAATGTTAAAAGTTATACATACATAACTTGATTTATCGTTTAATCTTTCACCTTGCAATTTCTTTTTAGGTCAAGCAGTATAGTGTGAATAAATTAATTATGCAATGATGTCTGGCAGGCTGGTACAGAAACGAAGAATTAGATAGAAAGAAATAAGGAAGAAGAAGAAATGAGTGAAATAAAATTAAAAAGTAAATGGCACCACTCTTTGTCGGTGCACGTATTTCAGATGGCAGCCCTAACTCTGTGTTGATACTGGTGGACGATATGTGGGTTTGATGTTACCTGTTCATTAAAATGTGAAATTTTCCTGCATGCAAATCTTACCGGAACAAACTTGCTAACAATTTAGACACATGCCGGTTAATGGTAACAGCCATATCAAGCGCGAAATTCAAAATGGCCACATTACTGATGGTTTTGCGATTGCAGGTGAATTTACAAGACACCAAAACAAATGATACACGTCACCAAAAGAATTCTATAGCCAACGGTAGCTGCACAGCCACAAACAAATACCGGTAAGTATATAAAAAATACACCAATGTGTGCAGCCAAATTT
Source organism: Potamilus streckersoni (assembly GCA_016746295.1). NCBI lineage: Eukaryota > Metazoa > Mollusca > Bivalvia > Unionida > Unionidae > Potamilus > Potamilus streckersoni. Next base: position 492,508 of record JAEAOA010001570.1, on the reverse strand, counting down.
GCAGATTTTAATGAATAGGTGATATCAGCCCCTCACCCCGAAAATCAACATCATCACGTTAATGAGCACAAATAACAGTATACATTGTTCATAAGACTTACATATTCCAAAGTTCATGCAGGGTTACCATGTATCATATGATGATGTTGACTTTCAACGTATAACATGAGAAATAAACAACATAAATTTTCTTAGAGTTTCCCTGACAAAGTTTTCTTCAATGACTTGATTCACTGTATAGTATATTATGTTATCTTTAATGCATGTTAATGTATTGTATAGTATATTATGTTATAGTTAATGCATATTTTCTGTGTCCAAACATTTGTGGCCAATCTTCAAAGTTGCATCATTGTTTGAAGATTACGTAAAATTACTGTTTCATGTGATTCCGATAACCAAACCTTTAAACCAAGTATGCATGTAAACTGTGTAGCTCATCTTCTCTCCCTTTTGATGTATTAAGGTTTAGCAGTGTTTGATGATTACATTCTTAAATTACTGATAAATGTGATCACAAAAATCAAAACTTTATCTAAACCAATTATGCATATACACTTTGTTATGCGTTACCTTTTTCTTTATCAATGCATATTCTTTCTTAAGGAAACAGATTCATATTCAATAAATTAGTTTGAATATTAGGATTTTGTAACAATTCTCTCAACGGCTATTCTTGTTAGTGACAGCTCAAAAACTGCAACTCGCGATGGAAAACCGCACTTTTGTTTATTATTCACCTACTCATCCCATAACCAGTTACGCAGGGCTACATTCAGGATATGAAACATTCTTTGCCATTTACTTATCCAAGGAGTGGCGTGCTAAGTGTAAATGGCACCATGGGCGTGTCTTTACCCCCATTTTGAGTTAGAAGAAAGATTTCATATTACCATACTGAAATTATGATTTTAATTGTCACTCCTGTGATTTAGATCTAGTACCCAGAACATTTGTTGTCTTCTAATCGCCTTCGTTATTGATTACCCCTATTTCAAATCGGTTTAGTTCAGGTTCAAAAAGGAAACTACCAAGAGACGGACCATTCCAAATACCTGTAATAGTACAATTATAAATTATTGCATAGTCAAAAATGTCTATCTCCTGCGGATCTTACTATTTACTAGGATGACGTAATCTAGAAGTACAGCCGAACTGAGTATAGAAACACTCATATGTATCTGATCATATATTTCCTAGTGTTATTAAGTCAGTTAAATCAACATGTAACGTATTCCAATGTAACCATTACCTAGACTTAACAGTATTGCACACAAGGGAAGTAGTATGCATTGATTATTTATATGTGCAAGTACGGGTCGTAATTATTCAACTGCAGGTCTGCCACTGACAGATGTGAAAAAATTCGCACAACGATGTTTGAAGTCTAGAATACTAAAAATTACCAAATAACTCCCTCCCTTCCATTAGCTCCATCCTCTCTCTCTCTCTCTCTCTCTCTCTCTCTCTCTCTCTCTCTCTCTCTCTCTCTCTCTCTCTCTCTCTCTCTCTCTCTCTCTCTCTCTCTCTCTCTCTCTCTCTCTCTCTCTCTCTCTCTCTCTCTCTCTCTCTCTCTCTCTCTCTCTCTCTCTCTCTCTCTCTCAGTTAAACGATGGCTATACCATGCCCCTGTTCATTTCAAACCCATAATTTTCTCTAATTCATACAATGATTTCTCAATTACTGCAATTATTGCAAACCATTCCCTCACTTTTACTGCCGCATGATTTTAAAGCTTGCATTCGTTATGCTAAGACTTTCAAAAAATGCAACAGAATGAAATTAACAGTAGATTACTATGTTGCAGCCCTTATATGCATACATTTTGTAACCATGTATCATCTGTTTCTCATAAATAAAATTTGTTTATCAACTTTGTCTTTAATATTCGGAACAATTGCATTTTCGTGTTTACGTAATTACGTGCTCCTGAAATATCTCTCGCAAATTAGTCTTATAATTTGAACACATGTGGTTGAAGAATTTGATTTTATATTTATTAAAACATTTAAAACTTTTATGAGATGTTATTTCGTCGTATACTTATTTGCTAAGCAATATGGGCGCCCCGAGTGGCCGAGTGGCTCACTGCTACGGATTAATGCCATCTCACCTGTCTGCGTGGGTTCGAATCTCGGGTTCGGCCAACGTGGGTACGTAGGAAAGCTTGCCAGTAGGTTCTCGTGGGTCGGTGGTTCTTTCTGGGGTTTCCTGGGTTCTTCCTCCACCATTTATACTGGCCGCCATGTATAGCCTATCTTGTGCTGAAAAATGGTGTTAAACCCTACAATAACAACAGCAACAACAACAGCTAAGTAATATGTTTCAAGTCCCTATCGAATAATTCCTTGATGTACTCATTTACAAGTAGCCTCCAACTGACAACAACATATCCAAATCTGCCGTTACATAATGATCCGAAAGATAAGGTTCTATGTTATTTATTGTATGGATTAGTCCTAAAAACTATACAGTCCGAGATTGTACCTCACTTTCAATCTCGAAAAGTTCATAATAACAATTAAGTTCAGATTTATTTAATTCCTTGCAAAATTAATAAAAAGGAAACACCTTCTCCATGCAAACATTTTCAAGTTGGAATGTTGTGGCTGTCAGCGCTAAGGGCAATCTTAAACCTGTTTTAGACTTTGAAATCGGAGCAGCCTACGTACTTGATTAAATGCTGTGTGAAATCTGATTTTTTTATAGCTGGTAAACATTTTAAAATATAATGTAATTCCAATTAAATCCCAGAATCGGAAATGTATTGGTCCACCAAGATTCATGATGTTGGCAAAATAATCCACAAAGTTTCAGAATACTATTATGTACCAGATAATGAGCGCTTTGTATTTTCGCTAAACAGTCCAAACAAATGGTTTTCGTCTTGAATAATATCTATGTACAATATAAAAGACGTCTGCAAACTTACAACTATATTTCATAACATGCACCAAACGTGGCGGATTATACTACTTAATAAATATTTCGAAGTGCTTATTCATGTGACCATGCTCATCAGATGGGAAATAACTTAAAACCGCCCAAATCCAAAAAGCCAATGAGAAATATACCCAAAGTCTTGAACAAGTATCATTATTAAGTTTATTATTAATAATCGTAGATAAGCATCTATTTATATATCCTATGTAATTTTAAGCTACTAATATTGCTGAAACGGACCACAATCAAGTAGGCATAATCTAACTTAAGACAATCACTATAATTTACAGACATGAAACAAAAAGTTTAAAAAATTAATACAATCAGTATCAGAAGTTACAGAAAAGGGAGAATTACATAACGTCTCCCTTCACAAAGAATAAAAAAGATTTATATGCTTGACAGGATTAATAACAGGTCCTAGGGGGAAAAAAACCGCTTACTTTACTTAAAATTGTTATTACCAGTGAAAGATATACTCTCGGCTGTAACATTAGCCTTATTTGAATCAAATTAAGTTTTGTAACTTTCGAATCATTCATTGTTTACATTTGTTTACATTTACCTAAGTAAAAGTTCAGGGCTCATTTCATGAATTATACAGTTTTCATTTTTTTTTTCTTCTAATGCATTTGTGATATAATCACCAATTCCTGTGGAACATTTTCATACTAATTGCTTATGAAAGCAAATAAAACAAGATACGGAGTTTGAATATAATTAATTAAATGGTTGACTCAACCATTTACCTATATATTATGCAAGGAAATTCGTTGCAAAGGGGTTTTTGTAAGGATGCTGATACTGGGTGGCAATAGCTGATGTGCAATCATACGAGAACGACTAACGACTGACACGGCTAAACTTCCGTTTAACTTTGACATATTTCACTTTACAAATATATATTGACTTTGAAACCGAATTCTGAAAGAGGGGATGATATACACCATGCATTAAAAAATATCATTGCAGAACGAAAATAAAAATAGATAATGTTTGCTGAATTACATATTGTTTTTTCAATCACATTCTTAAGGAATAGCTGGGGAAAAGAGATCATGGAGTGCATTCTACGTACACTGACAAGAAAGCTTCAGTTGCGGAGAGATTTAGCAGAAACCCAAAGACATGAATTTGGAAATTAATTATAGAAAACGAAACTTGAAAACGGTTATTTGCATTACAGAAACTGATCGTAGGATATAAAACGTTTATTATAGTTACAAGAAAATGGTCCGCGAAGTTGAAAGCAGAAAAAAGCTAGATGTAACGTATGGTATATGTGCAATTGTTCTGGCTACGTAATAACCGATAATTTTTGAAAACTAAATATTGCATAGATTTGACTTATAAGGATTGAGAAAAAACATATCTTTGCCAAGGGTACCATTTCAATGATAGAGAGAAATGTTCCAATTGGCAAGAGTGTATAGTTAAGACACTTGCCTACACATTGCAAGACTAAATGAGACAATATTTAACGGATGTTGTATGGAGAGATGTCGTTATGCAACAAAAATGCGATGAACGTATTTTGAAAACGATGTATTAAAAGATGTAATAATAACAATACATGATGTGAAATAGAAATGTAGTGTGATTCTTTAAACATATGGGAACCCGTAGTAAACATCGTGTCGCTAAAATGAACGAACGATGCCAAACACTTATAAACACTTCCATTTGGTTACTCAACAAATTTCTACTTACAGTGATTTAAATCTTTCGTTTAATTTCACGTTTTGGACAATCTCTTTCATAATCACCACTACCACATTGATGCTATCGTATAGTTTCGTATTGACTCCTTATGTTTGGAGTAAAAGACCACGGAATACCTAACTGGCAGATCTTTTATGGCCGAGTTGTGTTTTTGATGGATCACTAACACTAATAGTTCGTTCGTAATGTCCACCGCTAAATGCAAACATTTTACAATTTATTGTCTTCTTTCTTGAGTGTTCTAATTTAGCATAATCATCAAAAACAAGATACTTGTGCCCTGTAAAAGATAAATAAGCAAATCTAACCGTTTGTATAATTTATCGCCTATATCTATGAAAATAGACATTTTTCCTAACTTACATGAACGTAGTCAAAAATATATTTGTAATGAAAACAACCTAATAGTTTCAGAATTTAATTTGCAGATTCACAAAAGCAGGACTTTTGATATATTTTTTAAAAAAACAAATAGCATAACATAATACAATGCTCTAACTAACATCATATAAAGGTTGCAAACTGTTAGAAAAAAAAATCTGGGTAATGCCAAACGGTCAAGAATGTTCACAAACAATTGAACAAAGAGCAATCTCAGAAACATACGAAATAGAAATTGACATAGAACAAACACAGAAGTAATTTAAGGAATCTGTCACTGACATAGAACGCATATAAAAGTCATTTAAGGACTGTCATTGACATAGAACGCATACAGAAGTCATTTAAGGACTCTGTCACTGACATAGAACGCATACAGAAGTCATTTAAGGACTCTGTCACTGACATAGAACGCATACAAAAGTCATATAAGGACTCTGTCACTAACATATAACGCATACAGAAGTCATATAAGGACTCTGTCACTGACATAGAACACATACAGAAGTCATTTAAGGACTCTGTCACTGACATAGAACGCATACAGAAGTCATATAATGACTCTGTCACTGACATAGAACGCATACAGAAGTCATATAAGGACTTTGTCACTGACATAGAACGCATACAGAAGTCATATAAAGACTCTGTCACTGACATAGAACTCATACAGAAGTCATATAATGACTCCGTCACTGACATAGAACGCATACAGAAGTCATATAAGGACTCTGTCACTGACATAGAAAACATACAGAAGTCATTTAAGGACACTGTCACTGACATAGAACTCATACAGAAGTCATATAAAGACTCCGTCACGGACATAGAACGCATACAGAAGTCATTTAAAGACTCTGTCACTGACATAGAACGCATACAGAAGTCATATAAGGACTTTGTCACTGACATAGAACGCATACAGAAGTCATATAAAGACTCTGTCACTGACATAGAACTCATACAGAAGTCATATAATGACTCCGTCACTGACATAGAACGCATACAGAAGTCATATAAGGACTCTGTCACTGACATAGAACACATACAGAAGTCATTTAAGGACTCTGTCACTGACATAGAACTCATACAGAAGTCATATAAAGACTCCGTCACGGACATAGAACGCATACAGAAGTCATTTAAGGACTCTGTCACTGACATAGAACGCATACAGAAGTCATATAAAGACTCTGTCACTGACATAGAACTCATACAGAAGTCATATAATGACTCCGTCACTGACATAGAACGCATACAGAAGTCATATAAGGACTCTGTCACTGATATAGAAGGCACACAGAAGTCATTTAAAGACTATCACTGCAATAGAACACAAAGATCTGGTGGCTTAGTGTTTAGAGTGTCCGCCTCAGATGTGGGTTGTGTCAGGTCCAAACCCCGGCCGAGTCATAACACACATTTATAAAAATGGTACTCACAGCTCTCACTTATAGCGCTTGGAAGAACCTGTCACAATCATGGTTTACAAACTGTATCAATGTTGGCGGTTTTTGAAATTTCTAAAATTGCTGACGTTTGGGTAAAGACCTATGTCCTACTTACTACTTTCTGGAATATAACAGCATGGATATAAAGGGGTAAGATCTAGACGAAATTTAAAACAATCATATGAAACGAGATTGATTGAATGCAATCATATGACAACCAATCAAGCAGCAGAGAGATAGCAAATCATGGTTTTGAGCAGCTTCAGCATAAATTGCAACATAAATAGAATAATTACAAATAAGCAATTAAAATATACATTTCCTAGAGAACGAGTAGTTAATAGATACATTTCGTAGAAAATGAATAATTACAAGATACATTTCCCAGAAAATTAATGGCTAAAGATGCATTAACTTGAAATTAAGCAGTTAAAATATACATTTTCTTGAAAATATATAAAAAATACACATTTCCTAGAGAATGAGTATTTAAAAGCTGAAAGATCTTAATATCTAATCTGTTTTTAAACGGACTAATTTCGTTTGTTCAAATGAAGATGATTTTTGAAGAAAAAAAACACCCAGTGACACAGTCAATGAATGTATCCGATTTTAACGCCTTCTAAACATTCTATTTTTGAAATGGGTTGTAGGGGCAATCAGTGTCTGGTGTCATGCAATTCACATTTATGGCGATATGGCCATGATAGATAGACTGCTTGAGAAACTGCTAACTCTAATACCTTCCTTGTCAGATTCGGATCGCATTAAAAGTATTAAGTAAATAACAAAACACTTGATGTGTAAATTAAATCGTAACGAGAGCAAAGGACTATGGGTGCAAGAAGAAGCCTACGATATAGTATTATTAACACCATAACTAATGGACTACAAAATATATTTGTCTGTCTACATGTCTCTGTCTGTCTGTCTGTATGTATGTATGTCTCTCTCTGTCTTTCTCCTTATATATATATATATATATATATATATATATATATATATATATATATATATATATAATACACGTATGTATATTCCATGTGGAATAGTAGAAGACTTTATATAGGACATACGGCACTAATTGTATGGAAAAGTGGGAACCAATCTGGAAATGGGTGAACATAAAAGAGCATTCATGGGTTTAGCTGGCCAGGATCGTTTAATAATGTAAGTTATGTTTTAGGAAAAATAATCTTTTGAGAGCCTTTCCTAGTTATAAGTGAAAAAATACAGACATTGTTTAATTCATGGAATTTGAAACTTTAAGAGGCTTTACTTTGGAACACTCATTACTAAAATTAGCACGTGACTCTTTGGTGCGGAATTAAAAGTACATATTTTATAGCAATGCAGGTTCAGAAAATGCGCGGCTCCTATCCTTTCCTCTACAAAGAAGAGGACATCCAGATTTTATCTATACTGATAAATATAGGTTTGATCATAAGCGCTCAGAAATTTGAAGCTACTGAATTTGTAATACCATGGTGTTTGTATTGGTTTAATGAATTAAGAACTGAATTAGTACCGTGAGTCCTTAAAGATTGTACTCCTGCATTTTAATGTGTAGTAAAGTCGCGATGGGGACGAGCTCAAGATAGTATTACATCATTTTAATGATTGACCATTCAGAGAAATGTTCTTTGTTTGGAAACAAACCTGTAATAATAGACTGAAATATCTGAATCCGAAGAACACTTTAGTTGTCTAGTGCAAGGGGTCTTGCATACTCTCTAAAATTTAGAGTATATTAAAAGGTATGAGTATGATTTTAATGGTATTCAACTACCGTCTACCTCGATTTATTTCCTACTAATTATAATTTGATATGTAAAACGGCAGTAAACTCTATATACTGTCCCAAATATTTATTAATGAAAATAATCAAAATGAACAGATTGGGAAAGACACAATTTTATTAGCGGCTCTAAAAATATTGTGAACCATTTTATCCATGTACATTAGCTGTACGCAGTTGAGTTTGTTTTTTGTTTGCTATAGCTGCTCGTAATTTTAACTTGAGGCGTCCACAACATTTAAAAAAAAGTCAAAATCACTTCCAGTTTATAAAAATAAAAAATAAAAATATTTTGCTAAATCAAGAATAATTATATTTAAAAAATTAGTAACCTGAAGACATATGATATATTAAACTTTCTAACCCCGGCAGGGTAACGATTTATAACAACACACAGATCGTTTTAACATTAGGACATAGAGGTGGTTGTAATATAGCAAAATAAAAGTTTTAACATAACAAAAATGTGGTTTTAATATTGCAACTTAGAGGTTTCAACATTACAAAATAGAGGTAGTTTTAACATTACAAAATAGAGGTAGTTTTAACATTACAAAGAATCGAAACAAGGAAATAATAGCATGCAATTTTTGATGTAATGATTGGAGCAAATACTTCTACGAATTTATTTTGATGGAGATTGCATAATTACATCGTTACGTCCAGTTTAGATATGAGACTCCAAACTAATTAATACAAAATATATATGTTCATTCTGCAGTCATCGAAGATACGTCGGACAGGAAGAATGAAAAGTATTTTGAAATTGTAGAGTAGAAGTCAATGGTGTTAAATTTTCAACTGCTTTTTTTCAAAGGTAGTACAAGGATCATTTGATTAATTGCGTACATAAATGATCAAGTCTTTTCATTTCATTTAATACATCTCCTTCGATGAAATTAAATGTATGACATATTTCAACCATATAAAATATATGTTTAATGATTATTCAATTTTGTCACATCCAGGGAAGGCGGGTGTTGCGGTTTAGATGTATCCATGGCAGCGTCTGACCATCGAGAAATTTAACTGCTGAATAAATATTTGGGAATATTTGCTTTGCAGCAGAAAAGTTTTGTCTCGGTTTGCTTGTTTGTTTGCTCTTTATTCTTTTTTCACTAATTATTAATTGTTTTAGCACATAAATTAATTCTTGAAGAACCTGGTACTTTTCTGCAGTACTTTATTACTAAATGGACCCAACAAAAGGTTAATCTTTCCTATATATCTGCTTTTGCTTAACTAAAATTCTAGCATGGCGTCGAATAAATTCTTATTTAAAACAAAGTAATTATATATTTGGCAAGCAAACGTTTCCCATTGACCTGTGTCTTATAACGCACTTGAATATAATGAACGGTTTTAAATATTTCTAATACCCACTTCTTGGCATTAATACAAATGTGAAAGAAAAATATACGCTCAGAACCATCACATTCCTCACTAGTCATAATGAAAAATAAGGGTTTGACATTTCCGTTAGCCATCTGAGACTGATATAGGCGACCGCGAGAATTTTAGAATAGACACGTATTCGTTGTGTAGCCGCGATGAAATTACACTGGTTACTATCGACATAGCTTGGACAGTAAATCCGATTGGTGTACAGAAAGTGGTTGTTGTAGTTTCAGATCCAGGAATATCAAGCCAACCCTGGTCACTACGACCATTCAAAATATAGCATCTAAAACAACATACAAGCGTTTGTATTTCACAAGTACAACAACTATTGCACAGCTGTTGTTCCGCTTTGTTTATTTTCCTGCGTCGATAGCTAAACGGTCTGTCATAAACCTTCTATTCATAAAGTTATGTTGAAGTACAAATCCTCGACAGAGAGACCTTATCTAGACTCATTGAGACCGGAACAGCTGCGATATAGCTACAGAACATTTTTGCAAGCATCAAGGTAAAGACAGAAATACATGGATGGTGCCCCTACTTATTCATATCTACTATCATTCGTTCTTGTCCAAGAACTGTTACATGTGTTACGTGTAGCTCGTTCAAAAATAACAAAAAAAAAGAGTGAAGCCAACAAGCTTTGTAATTCTTACGAAAAATAATTTATTTCCCTAGAAAACAAGTAAAAATATGACAAAGCATTTACAATCTGAATATCATCCAAACATTAAACCTTGAATAAAAAACATAAGTCCTATCACTAAAAAGTTTTAAATAAATCAATGTTTGAATCCCGGTGAAATTCCAATATGGAAGGAGATGGAGTCTTCCATAATCTGCCTTTTGTAGATTAGTCAACAGTTCCTTGTTGAATTTTATAAATCAAGAATAATATTATGGCTTTATGATTCCAAATAGTTTCCACTGAATGTCTTTGTGCAAGAATTTATAAACACAAGTATTTTTCAGGGTGAATAAATTATTTTAAATACGAAAAATAAACTCTAATGGCAACAACACAAAATACCTCTATGCTCCGAAAGTATTCTTTTACGACTGATTAAATCTCTAAACAAATTACCTGTTTAACCCACGATTTTAGATCACATGTTAACTCGCGTGGTCACTTAATTAGAATGTAGCAAAAAACACAAAAGACAGTAAATATGTACACAATGGACACATTTGGTCATACGTAACGAATCTTACTATAAAATTAAAAAATAAGAAAGTAATACAATGATGCCCCAAATCTAACTTAATTTGCATCAACAAATAATTTAAATGGTTAACTGAAAATTGATAGCTGTAAGAACTAGTGCACTATCCAGCATGATTTTTAACTTATCAAAAGCCTTCTGACTTTATTCATTCCAAATAAACTTGCTTTCTTGCTCAATAAGTTTGTCAGGGGTTGAGCAATATTAGAAAAATTGGAACAAAGTTTCCAATAGTATACATCCCTAGACAAAAATCTCATCAGTTGATTTTACTAACAGGCACAGGGACTTCAGAGACAGAACTGACGTTAACATCTATAGATTTAACTTGTCCATGTCCCGCTATATGTCCTAGAAATGTCACACTAGCATAGTTGAACTCACTTTTAGATAAATTGATTGTCAAACTTGCATCACTTAGTCTGTCAAAGAATTTACGAATTGTTGCTAAATGTTCTTTCCCTGCGTCATTGTAGATGATGACATCATCAAAGTAAGCGTCGTAATTATCCAGACCAGAGGTAATCATATTCATCAAACGTTGTAAAGTACTTGGAGAAGCCTTCATCTCAAAAGGCATTGCTAAATAAAAGTTAGTTAACATCTTGTGATAAGTCTTAATAATTCCTAAATGACCAGCCAGATGAGTATCATTGGTCAAACTTAGTATTTCCTGTCTGTAAGATTTTGGAACTGCAATTTGAATGGTCATGAACCATTCAGCAGCAGGTACCTCAGGAGGTCTCCATTTTCTCATTTCCATTCCATTTTTAATGAAAACAGACAGGTACTTCAGTTTCACTAATCGCCCTCTAAAGCAAACAGATCTCAGGATCTTGTTCCTGTTCGACGACAAGTGATTATCGTTTGTCACCTTGATTAGAAAAAAAGAATGAGTAGTTAAATACATTTTGATTGATCCAAGAGTTAAAGTGACCTCATTATTAGTCTGACCAATACATATTTCAGCTAAGAAATACTGTCTTTATCAAAATCATTGTCAAGAGCTTTCTTGCCTTAGCTCTAGTAACTGCACATGCTGGGTATAAATCAAGGAATTCTTTTTTAATAGGATCAAATTTCTGATCAAAAGAAGACTTGTCAGTTACAGCGTCTCCAGCTAAGTCGTTGCCCTGTAATAAACGAATGCCCTCAACAAGTAAAGAATTCACTATTGCATGAACAAAGTCGTACTCTACGTCATGAATAAGATCACTCTCATTAGAAGATGACTTTTTTGAGAAAGGCAAAGTACCTAATAAGAAAAGACTAAGAATGTCCTGCATCCAATAATACTTTAATAGGGATAGGATTGGCCAAATCAATCAAGAGTAATATAGAACCCCTCGACATAAATTGTTTAAAATTCTCCATAATAAAATCAGACTGGGGTTTATTAGACACAACATATGTATTGCTTTCAATACATGACCGTGACCATGACCACTTAGAAAAAAGAGCAATTAGGATAGGTCTGTCTTGATTCTGATGCTTATATTTCAATTTGAAGCAAATATAGAAATAACGTGTCCTTTCTTTACACTTAGAAATAGGCAAGGATTTTGAATAAAGTTTATCAGAAGCTTGATTTTTAAACATGTGCTAGACTGCGTTTTAGAAGGAGCTGAAAAAGCTGAAATAAATTTCTACCAGTAGACTGCTGAGTGAAAGACTTGATTACAACATGAACTTTATGAGTTAAGAAATAATCTTAAAGGGCTCGAGCAGCCTTTTCCAAGGTTTCGATATGATGGTCGACAAGATAAGTTTTAATGTCGTTATGGACACATTTTTTGAACACTTTAAAGTAATACAAGATTTTTGTGACTTTCATAATCATGTTTAACTTTCTTGGCTAAGCACCATCTCTCTAATAACTGCTCTTTTTTCTCTTGGAGATTCTACATGAGTTTGTCCAGCTTCTTTTTTTATAATTCCTAAATGTTTGAATATCAGCCTCAGAGGCTAACTTATAACCCTTAACTAAATCATAGTCAGCACTTTGCTGAGCTGATGGTGAATCGTAAATATTACCAGCTATACCAACAAGTATACTTTGGAGTAGTTGAGTCCAATCCTCCATTTACCATTTGAACTTTTCAGCGACATTTTCAAAACGAGCAAAAATATTTGTCAACTTCTCTTTCTCTGAAAGGTGGAACTAACCTAATATTCTTTGAAATCGCAAAACCTGTATTTGTGTGTGAAGTGAAAATGTGATTTTCACTTGCAAGCTCCATTTCTTTCATTTTAAATTGATATTCTCTCTTCTTATTGTAACTGCATCTTATCTTTCTTTTCTGTATTTCTCTCCTCTTTCTCAAATTGCAACTGCAATTGTTTCTTTTTTTTCTTTCTATAAATGTTTTTGTTCCTCTCCTTTTCCTAATCACAGCTACATTTTCTTTTCTGTCCTATTTCTCAAGTTGCAACTGCATTTGTTTTTATTCTTTACCTTTCTGAAGTTCCAGCTTCAATAAGTATATTTCAATCCTGTAGTTTAATTTAAATTCTTTTAATTTCAAATCAGAATTTGATGCAATCATACGTATCAAATCCAAAACACTTTTATCGAAAACATTTTTTTTCTTCTAAAAAAATACTGATTATAATGTTTGAATTTCTTGCTTCTTTAAGGAAAACTTTGCTTCAGAAAAAATCTATTTTCTGCCAAGTTCAAGCAACTGATCTTTTTTCAATCAATGCAACTTCTCCAGAGTAGCATTAAATAGAAAACGTTCCAACTAGCAATGATATAATTAAACAATTGTTGATTTCACTCACAATTTTAAATAAAATATGAAATAGTACATGGGATTTAAAAACTATAAGAATTTAAATTAAAACATAATTTTTGAAACATTTTGGCCAAATTGCATATATCCCGAAGACGAGAACCCAGTTTACTTTGTTACGTGTAGGATCGTTAAAAGAAAAACAAGAAAAAGAGTGAAGCCAACAAGCTTTGCAAAATTTCTTTTCCCAAAAATACAAGATAAATTACAAAAGGGACTTACAGTTTGTGAATATGATTTAAAAACTAATACTGGAATCTAAAAATATAAGTTCTATCACTAAAATGTTATGAATAAATCCAAGTTCGAAGGTCCAGAATGGAAGGCGATTACGTCTTCTATTATCTACCTTGTGTTGATATGTCAATAGTTCCTTGTAGAATTTTATAAATCAAAAATAATACTCCGGCTTTAGAATTCCAAATAATTTCCACTGAATGTCTTTGTACAAAAATCTTTGTAAACACAAGTATTTGCCAAGGTGAATAAATTATTTTAAAAACGAAAATCAACTCAAATGACAACAACACAAAATAATTCTGAGCTCTAAAGGTATTCTTTTAGACTGACTAAATATCTAAACATTACCTGCTTTAACCTGCGATTTTAGATCACATGAGAGCTCACGTGGTCACTTAATTCTAAAGTCGCAAAACGTCCTCAAGACTCTACATACGTACGTCATGGACTTATTTGTTCACACCAAACGAATCTTACTATAAGATTAAAAATTAAACAAAATAAAGTTTTGTTTACAACAGAGCTTTTTACGCGGGAAGGAACATGACTTTGATAACGACCAATCATCTTCATTCAGTGTTTACGAATTTAGAACCAAGGTAAGAAACTAGGTCAGCAATGAAACAATAATTTTCATTCTAAACTGAATTTACTGTGAAAAATGGTAATTTCAGTTAAACAAATCATCACTACAACAAAATGCAACGAAACAAAACTAACACAAAACAAAATTAAAAAATAGCACACAAGTAATTTAATTATATATACGTATCACATGAGTAAATGAAGCTTGGGTGAATATTAATCTGACTTTTTCAGTCAATATTGATTCTGTATAATTGACGAAGAACTTAATCTGTGAATTCAATATCATCTACGATGATCTTATCTCTGACAGTGAAGTCGCGACCAGGCGTTGTGCGTAATAAGGCGATGATTTTATGTTTGCCTTGAGTGGTGTTGGCACATCAAGGTAATTCAAACTGAAGTTTTATATTTGAATGTATAAGAGGATTATTCACATCTTTTCACGCAGACATTCGTTTGACATGTAGCACAAAACCAACATCGATGCTGGCACGCTCTCCCAGCCAGTAAAACGTAGCGTCTTTTGATTCGGTAAAAGCTCCATTATTGTCATAAATACATCTGCAAGCGTCGCTTGTATAGAATAATGACGGTTTTTAAATACAAATACCAAAATCGGATGATAGTAAAGCTGGTTTCCACGAAAATGCAGTAGCGCTGTATTTCTGAACATATCGCGGTAAGTATAACCGCAAACTACATTTATATTAGGGACCAACAACGTAGTGTTTTTGGGGTCTGACATTTTTGTTTCATTTTCTTTGTAGACAAAACATTTCCATCTGTCTATAGCAGCGGTCAAAAGCTGGAAAAATATATTGTTTTGATTTACAGGAAAATCACACCATACAATTAAAGTAATTCTCGTAAGATAAAAGGAAAAAAACCCATCTCAGATCAATAGAAAGTCGTAGCCCATCCAACATTCCCATCTCTCATCCGGAACATTGAATGGTCGGTACCTTATTGGAAATAAATTTCCTATTTGTAACTGATGTGAGATGATTAGCATAGCATAGTGGTTTTAAGGCGCCTATTTCTCCGACTGCTTACGATAACATGTATGGACCGCAGTCCCTTTAAGAAGACGCTTGGCCCCAGAGATGGACCTTTTCCTGATCCCTGACTGGATCATAGACTTTAAAATGTTCTTAATTATTCTCAAAGTGCACAACCGGACGCCAAACGGCAAACAACACAACAGCCCTCACTGCCCTAAAGCCACAAAAGAAGCCCACAAAGCCAAAGACACCGGCCAGCCACCTCAACACGGTGCAGGCCTCCTCTAGCCGTACCTAAAATGTTGTTGGTTGTCCTCACCGTTGTTTCAAGTGTCCCAAAAAGGCTCCCCAAGTCATAAAAAGGTTTTAACACCCATATATCACTTTTAGAAATTTTAATCCAGTTGTTACTATATTGATTCTGTCTGCCCATCCTTTTTTATTGATAACGTAGGCACTATTGTTACTGTTATGATTATTTTGTATTGTTATTAATCTAGAAATTTCCAGCCCACTTTTAAACCATACATATTAACACACTCTTACTCAAACAAAATCGGGATTTTATATTTCCCGCAGTTAGTAACTCTACCTATGTAATAGCAGACGACAAAATCAGCAGCCTATATTTTCATAACTCTAACTTCAGTAGCAGATGACAATGTCAATACATACTAAATTAAGTATCATACTAGCTGTATTGACATTAGGCGTATTGTGATGTTAAGAACCAATTATTTGAATGAATAAATGATGTAATATTTAAATATTTAGATGTTTAAAATATTTCTCTACCTTGCTCAATCCGTGCAATGTACAATACCTCCAATTTTAATTGTCATCCCTTGCTCTCCTCTTCCAGGAATTTCCATTTCAACAATATCCTATCAAAAATCCAACGAGAGTGTCCAATTTGTTGTTGTTTTCCACGGATAAGTATTCCCTGAAGTCTTCCTCCTATGTTTTGTAGATCTATACCGCAACCTGGAATACATCTCTCCTTTTCAGCAGTCGATGCGGAAGTCCCATGTGAGATGATTAGCTTGCATCGTGGAAAAGACACTGTGCAGACTTGTTGAAAAAAATTGAAAGTGTTGCCACTGAAGTCTACAATTTACTAGCTAACTGTGTTAATATAATGAACATGGAAACTCTGCGTGGGATTCAACAATCGAACAAATATTTAGCGGAAACAAACAGAAAACAAATGCTCTTCTAAAACTCTTTGCATAATACACAGCTTTACAAATATAAAATAGGTGTGTACTGGAAAATATTTTTAAAAATTTGAATTTTTTTTATTTTTCTTAAATAAATTAATTTTTTTCCCTTAAAGTTGGATTCGCCGTAATATGAGTCCCATGGCGCACCTTACGATATCTCCATCAATATTTTGGTTTTTCTAATTAAATACTGAGATCACCTTGTATCAGTAAACCTATTCACATAAAGAAATAATATTGTGTTCTATAGGCTGCATATCGAAACTGTCCTGGTGAATAATCACATCATAATTTACAAATTATACAAAACATTCCAGAAGTTACTCAATGAGCCTTAGCAAGTAATGGTGACAATCTGGTTTTGTCAACCAGGACATCGATATCGGGTGCATTGTCTCTCTCTTTTTTTACTTTAACCTATTGTTTTGTTGCAGCATTATCATCGTCTATAGGCTGTTGAAACCGTTGAATTCGGTTTCCATTTATAATGACATACCATCTCATGTCATCGCCAGATTTTTTATCTTTCATTTTCATATTTGTGTCGACCTAATCTTTGAACAAAACGGATGCTGCACAGTCTCCCTTGATTTTGGTGATCTTGGCCTGGTTTTCGCGACGCCGTCACATAGCGTCCAAACACAATCGTTGATGTCCCTAATGGACGTTTGCAGTTTTCTTGTTTCGACTTGAAAAATTACACGTCGTGTATTTCGGCCTCAACAATAATCTGATTACTCAGTTCGGCCAGATTGGTGCTGGTGGCCAACCTGATCAGATCCACATCTGCGTCAAGTCGAGGTATTGTACTCTCGGGTTCGTAAATGTCAGCAGTCATCTCTTATACTATCAAGCTTTGGCTTTGTTACTAAATGACAACGCAGCGTAGACAATCCCCAGTGACGTCGAAGTGCATGCAGTGTTTTAACAATAAGGTATCTTCATATTTACTCGTCTGTTCGATTGTTAAAAAGGCATAGTTGAATAAAACAGTTGTAAGACGCCTGTGCCCTGAAACTTGCGCGTAGATAAGGAAGCCAGCAAGCGTCAAAATATAATGTTGAGATTTCACCACGTATTTGACCCAATATACCATACGTCCTGTTGAGAAATCCAGGTTCACGATGCCAATTTCCCGAGTGCAGACAATCATCAACGCAAGCTGGTTCAACATGAAGACGCTTCTTAAGCACTTGATGTTTCTTGTCATCGCGACTAAATATGTATTGGTCAACTGACCTTTGCAACCATGTGAGTCGAGGCCAACAACAGCCCAAACATTGTCGCGAAAAAAAGAAAGAAATATTCCACCACTCTTTGGCATTTGCGCTACCTCTGACTTTTGCATCTTATTCTGAACTGTGCCGATCAGATTATGCTAGAATGAGCCACATAGGGGATTTTCCAGTCAGGCCATGGGCAGGCTACGTTCGGGCGAGCCACATGTAGACATTTCCACATGTGGACATTTCTGATCAGACTATAGTGAGCCACTTCTCCGGTTAGACTTGTTAAACAAAGGAAGCACTGCATTAATTTTATAACATAAGGCAGGGTTAACGGCAACACGTGCGTTGAAGTATATGGCGACCACGGTCTGCCTACACGGGTCTAAATGCTCGAGAGAAAAGTAATAAATCTGGTGCAGAGTAGTGAAATCTTTCTGGGCAATTGGCACACCCGTGTGTTTCTAATATATAGGTCCCAGCCCAAGTACGGCATGTTTGTTTCCGAAGTCAAACAACATATTTCCGATGGTTCCTGATGAACCGGGAAGAAACTCTGAACATTGCTAATTAGTCAGATATCACCGCACTGGGCTCCTGTCTGCCACGCATCAGAGTTATAGTTTGAAAAGCGACAAACATTTTATTTTTTGCGTCTATTTCTTGTTGGGTAGTTATTTGCTATATTTGATCTGTCGAGTCTGTGATGAGTGTCAGAAACAACAGAGTTAACGAGTTACTGCTTCATGACCTGATAAACAGCAACAAATGCTATTCTGTAATATTAATTTTGATAATGCAACTTTGTAAGCAGTATCCGTAGTATGACGCCAAACTGTATTGTCGTAATTGCTGTCCTATCGGCTATGTATTGGCTCCAAAAATAACCTTGTGGACAGCTCTATAAAAACCAAATATAGGAGGAATTGTACACAAGAACGACAATGAAAGTCAATATATTTGTCTTCAATGTGGCGTTAATCTATATAGTGTTGAAGTTTTCATTCATAGTTCGCGATCGTTGCAACATCTCTGGCTGCGTGTCTGTTTATAATCTGCATTATCGACAAACATCATAGTCGGGAAAGAATAGTCACAGCTGCAAAGGGGGAGTCTTGGAATTTTCGTGGCAATATTGTCGATTTCCATTCAATCAATGAAATATCGTACGCTGCTGCATAACACCATGATACAGTTACTAACATATATGACATCGGTATCATCGGAGTAATTGACATTGGCGGCTTATACAAGTTGTCCATCAGTTTTCAAGGACGCCGCCAACGAGAGAAAATACCGAGACGTCTCCTGCACTTGTAATAATGTATATGAATGTCGATCAGTGTGATGCTTGTATTGGTTGGGATGGGATGCTACCAATATTTTATTTAAACTATTATGGAAGTCCAACCCAGGCTCGATTTTGGTTTTCAGCTAAATTAGTGAAAGACACATGTAAGCTCTCCTATTTCTCGCAATTCCTTATCCTCTTCCTCCACAACTTTCTACAAACTTCTTATCCTCCTCGACTCCTATATACCCCTCCTTCAGACTACTTTTCCTCCTCCCCCACCTTATCTCCACCTTCTCTCCACCAACTTGACTTCAGCCGACTTCGACTGTTCGGCTAGTCTCAATTCCATCTCCACCTTTCTGTCCCCTAAAAGCTTCCTTTTCGAAGCTTTGTCTTTCCTTAGATTCATCCTCTACGTTTTACTTCCAAATTACGAGTGGCTCTGTCGGAGTAACCCTATTGTTCAGAAATATTCATTGGCGAAACTAACTTTTTATTTACAAGCTCTGAAAGTATAATTACTCTCGAATTGTAATTACGCCATCCATCTCAATTTCTGATTGGATATCGTTGTGAACCGATCCAATCAAAATTAACAGACAATATCCCTTTCGCTGTCTGTCAACACGGCTGCGGATTAAAACAAGCCCCGCTCACACCACAGATTACCTTTGATTGCAAACCAACCTCTCACGACAGGTGTTGTAGCTACAAGCCTTTGTTTAGATGCGAGCGATCTATTGCTTTTGCCGCTTCAAGTATCAGGTCTCCAGCCGGTTATGTAATCATGAATAACACAGGTCCGAGGAAATCTTTAGACATCAAAACATCGCCGAGGTACTATTCAAGACGGGAAAATTATAGCGTATGCATGACTTTATAGCTGTGGCTTAACAAACGTGACGATCATGATCCCTAGCTGGATATGAATGAAACCGAAGATATCGGACGCATCTAACAACACAGGCATGTCCATGTCCCATGCTGGATGTGGATGCTTCGAGTTTTGTCATGGTGAAACGTTAGTTTCTGCTTATAGATTATCGGTTTCATCTAAGAAATTTGACGAGATGGCTCTGACGTCTACAACTCTAATCCACTCTCCATTGCCAGATTCGCAAATCATCAAGTCAGTATTGTCATGTCGTAGCTCATCCAGACGTCACTTACCACAGACTGACCTTAATAGATGTGCCCGAGTCATTAATTGTCGTACTCCATCCCGAATAGATTGAATCGTCCGCATTGCAACTTATTTAGAGCTCAGTGTTGTCCGCAGTCAGTCCTCAAGCACCTTTGGAGATCCTGTCAACAATCCCCGGATAATATCATCGAGGTCAATTTCGTAAAACGTCGCGTTAACGGATTTTCTTGCGTTGCCAGTACGAACGAATATTACACGTATGTGCATGACTGTCTTTGTATAAACAGAATGTCAGGTCGATCTCTAATATGTGCTTGTAATGTCCAAGTGTCCATGCGGAGGTCAAATTCTTGTCCGTCATAGTCAATGAGGGGGAAACAAATGTGCACCAATGGGGGATTGTTATTTGCAATTGATACACTGAGGTCATTCGAGTGTTCGTTTGGGAAAAATTCGAACCATATGTAACTATGGGAGGCATGTCATGTCGAGGCTGAGGCTCTATAAATGTCAATCTTACCGTCATAGGTCTCATTGACTATAAATGTCTAGATGATTCAGGTAATGTCTGACACAATATTGTAACCGGTTTCAACGAGTTCTGCACGCTGAAATCGATTGCTTCCAGTAATCTTATTAATATCTTTCAACCAACCGAGAACAGTTTTCAGTGACGACTGTGTAATTTCCACATCGTATTTTGGAGCTTCAATCGAGATGGCACAGGTGAGTGTCGGATGGTGTTCACATATATTGGTTTGGGAATAGCTCTTGGTCATCAGTGATAGCCTCAGTTGAATCTCACCATTGACTTATTCTGTGTTTATGTGCCAGTGGGAAGTTTAGCAAATTACAGGCAAACCCATAGTTCGATGAAAACATGAGGGCCTGAACGGCCACTATCGAACATTAGGCGAAATGTAATAATCACTCAACGACGCTAGTACGGTCTCAAGTGACTGGGATTGCTCCACGGCGATCGGCATCAGACATTGATATGAAATTCTGATTTTAACCCGCTCACGCAATTAGGCAAAAAAGCTGTATACATTTTACAATATCTTAAACGAGTTCGTGTATAAAGACGCGAAATGGTTCTCTTTTTATGAAGCTGTATAAGACAAATTGACATAGCCTCGTTGATGACCTGTTAACATTAATGCCGGTGAGAACCGATCTCAGTGTTTATAACGATCTACTGGTTTATTGAAATGCTTGACGGGTTAGAGGTCAACCTGTGGGGATTAAAACTCTTGTCTGATCTTGTCCAGTATCCCTGAATATGGTGCGTATATGTTAATATAATTTTTTAAAAATTTTTAAAACTATAACTCTATGTAAGCAAATGAGCTTGTAAAGTTCTTTCCACACAAGACTATTACTAAGTATTCTTAAACTTCCTGCTTGAAATATCCATTTCGGCCATTCATTTCTTATGTAGCTTGGGTCCTTATTTTTAGGTGGTTTCAACAAAAAGTTTTCCCAGTTGGTGAGTTCTTTAGGCAATCGTATTGTGTGCTTCTGTTTGGAAATTCTTGACACACTGATTGTATTGCTAATTTTTGGTTCTTCTTGTGAATAGTCACAATTGTCTCTCTGTGGTCGAGCTCACTGGTTCGCTTTGTGACATGGTCATGCAGCATCTTTTCCTGCTTGGAATTTCTCTCATCGCCCCTGGAAAGTGTTTAATGGACCCCTCGGTAGCTATTGCAAAGACCTTTGGCTGTCTAGACAATTGGATCCAGTTTCTCTTTTGTTCGCATTCTCTCTGCTCTGGTGCTTATCACTTTCTTCAGTTGTTCCATTGCAAGGTCTTTCCGTGTGGATTGTCCCCTTTGAAGCAAATTTCGGTCACCTTTGCGGACATGTAAATGATTCCCTGAAAGTTCCAGTTATTCGAGGACACCATGTGATTGAATATCTACTTTAACTAATATTCAGCAAAATTATGTCGGTAATCATGGGCATAACATCAACTCATGCCTTAGTTGGCTTTGTATTCCATGTCAACAATATTTTACTCGTGAATTCGTGATTGATACAACGATGTGTTATGCGCCCATGGTATATAATGTAATTTACATTGAAGTTCACTGATTTACTCATTTCTGAGGTCTCTGTGCAGACTAACTTTTAAACAGTGACAGAAATTTGATAGGATTATTTTTTAGCTTCAACAACAAGGACTTGAATCTTATAAAAATTGGGTTTTTGATTGTTGTTATTGTTACGGGGGCTGGGGTTGGAGGGGGACAGGTTTGTTTGTTTTGGCAGACACTTTATGCACCATGCATATTTTTGCCTATGCGATGCAGAGGAAAAATGGAGCTAACGACTTTCCCACAGACTCAGCGGACCCAGGATTTTCTGTGCGTGTTATTTGAATGTGATAAGATTTTAAATTTGTGTAACTTGTTAAAATCTCAGCGCGACACTAAATACCCAGATATGCATGTTTATGAGGCCTATTGTCTTCAACTATGGAGGGTCAGAGTGTAAAGGCCCCGAAAAGTTAATATTTGCATTTATCTATGTTTCTCAGCAACAAAAAAAAACGATTTTTGTCACAAAATGTATAATTTTTAACAAATTATATATATATATATATATATATATATATATATATATATATATATATATATATATATATATATATATATATATATATATATATATATATATATATATATATGTGTGTGTGTGCGTGTGTGTGTGTGTGTTATGTGTGTGTGCTTTTGTGTGTATGTGTATGTGCTTTTTTGAAAAATAGGAGATTTTTAACGTACCTTTAAATTTTTTAGCCATATCACTGCGACATCTGCAGTGAGGGATCATGTCCCACTCAATTATAGAGACCGACTAGTCCTAACACCAACCTCCTAATTCTGAGCGCCAGCGAGGCAGCTGCTAGTACCATTTTAAAATTGGTCTTTGGTATGACTTAGCTGGGATTCGACCCCGCGACCTTCTTCATCCAAGACGGACGCTCAAAATACTTAGGCCATAGGAGCGGAAGGAATGTAAACAAGAAGAAACAACACTTAATCTGCTTCATTATATAGGCACACATCTACATTATGATATTTCCCCCATATATTTAATAGAAACACTTTGGTTACAAATGTTGCAAATTAAAAATATATATAAAGATTACAGCATGGTTGTTATACGCTTTGGTACCTATGCATACTGCGGTTAGACCTCCTTATCTACTGCAGTCAGTGCGAAGGGTCTCATGATTGTGACAACTTTTCAACCCCGACCAAGATGATCCACGTTCCCAGTGTATTCACCAAATCTCATGTTTGCAGACTGCAATGACGTTTGTGGTCAACGCAAAGCTAGATAAATATCATCATCATCATCATCATCATCAAAATATGCTTTTTTGGAAAAAGAAATGTATTTTATATATCAATTCAATGATGTTTATTTTAATTTAATAATATTACATATATAACAAGTAATCTGTTATGTGCCAAGAAACCAACAAGAACAGAATGAACATATAAATGAAATGTTAATTAGCTATTCCATGACAAAATGGATACACTTTTTCCATTCACATTACTAGCACTGCACGTCAAATTTAATAATATTACATATATAACAAGTAATCTGTTATGTGCCAAGAAACCAACAAGAACAGAATGAACATATAAATGAAATGTTAATTAGCTATTCCATGACAAAATGGATACACTTTTTCCATTCACATTACTAGCACTGCACGTCACCTTTCTTCATTTAAATTTTCTTCTCGTCCAAGCAATAAAAAATAACATAAGAATTATAGACAACCCGAGGATCAATTTGATGACTCGAAATAGTATATACAATTGCCTGTCGGAAACGTCATTAATAAGTCTGTGCAGCTGATGAATTTAAGAGGTTTGCATATTTTCAGCAAATACACTCATGTTTTGCGGAATGTAGTTATTTGTTTAGGGTGAGGCTCTGAGATATGAGTCGTTCTCAGAATTGGTGACTGGTATGATGGAATGATGTTAAAAATTGAAATTATGATTTTGAATTTATGTTTAATAAAGGCCCGATGCGCACAGAATGTCACGTAGAGAAAGAAATCAGAAAAAGAATTCGTTTTCACATGCTTGCGACTTGCAGACAATAGATTCTACAATATCATGTATCCTACAGTGTGACCTAAAGTACCTTGAAATTACAAAACAGGACTGCCGATCTAGAAACAAATAGAAAGAAAGATTTAAAAGCAAAAATGTCACAATTTGTGTTTAACATTTCAGATAATCATCGTAAAATAATTGTCACACTATAACACACAGGACATTAGTGTTCATCTTTTAAAACAGTTTTATCTGGAAAAAAGATGTTTCATTACCCTGTAACTTTTTGTCTGTGTGCATGCTTGTGTGTGTGTGTGTGTGTGTGTGTGTGTGTGTGTGTGTGTGTGTGTGTGTGTGTGTGAATTATGCTAGGAATTTATATGTAAACGATATGAAATTTTAATTTAAACTCCTTTTACTCAGGTGTCAAATTTGCCTTGTAGTTTTTCAGAAGCCGTGACTCCTTCTCCCCGTATGCATTGTATCAAAAGGGATTTTTTTTTTATGTTGCCTGTACTTTCGATTCCTTTTCGCTCCAGCTGACATCTTGGGTTCCTTTGCAGATTCACATACTGTTAATCTTGAGTGCCTGTATCGGTTTAGGAAGCTGTCGGCAAGTCCCTCTGATGTCCTAGTCATCTTTAGAGCTATCCTGAAACTGTGACAGTATATACTGTAATATGATCTGAGTTAACAAATATGTTAACATAAAGGAAAATTACATGTGACATATTTTTATTTATCAAAAACTAAATACGATTTATGCACTTAGGGACTTTCGGTCCATATATTTAGGTCTTTTTCAATTCTACTTCCAAGCCCTTTGCAAAATTTCATTTATATAACTCGTTATTCATTATGCTATTGAAACTGCAAGAGAATTTACTTTTCAGAATAATTTACTGTTTCAGAAAAAGAATATAAGCACATGACAATGCAAGAATAACACTTATTTTATAAAAATAACAAATATTGCAAGTCTGTCCTAATGCACTGAATATATCACCAATCTTGTACAAGAGTTTATTATGCGATTCAAAATTATTTGAATACGAATTGGGCACTTAAATGTTCATGTTGACCTGTCAATTTGAACAACATTGAGAAACATGAGCGGCTCTACTAGGTGCACTCATCTAGTCTATAATATGTGAAAAGCATTGTCCAAGACTACCGCCGTCTCATGTATAGTAAAATATCTAAAAAGCGAAGATATTCAGATCATTATTCACAGCAAATGTGTACAAAAGTGACTCCATTTGAATTTTATACATGTGCTACATACAGTCATTTACTAATGTTCTTTATCTTTACAAACGCAGCTCAACCCATGCCGTTCGTTGGACGTGATAAAATGTCAAAACAAAGACACAGTAACAAACAGGATGTTTTCACCAGCAAATGTAATTTCTCCTTTTTAAAAAAATATCGGCTGGCTAAGAGCTTTATTCGACTGAAAAACAACAGTGCCAGACGTTATTCTAAAAGTCAATAAAATTAATACAAAAATGCAGTACTGCGTTTGTAGACAAGTTTGACCAACTCGCTCCGTTACAAGCGACATTCATAAAACCAGGCAATACCAAAGTTCACAGAGTGCATAAAATGTCAGATGATAGTAATATAGCTGTAAAGTATCATTTTTTATATAAGAATTGTTCTAAGTTATATATTTTGCTTGCCTCAGTCAATAAGGATATTTAGAAGGCCGATTTTTTGATAAATTACCGAGTAATGATTCAATCTCGGCACAATCTCTCGTCTGTACATAAACCGGATATGGGTGACACGTTAGATATTTTGGTTAAACATCTAGCTTCATATGATGGAATTCTGTTGTAAACGTTTCAGTTTGTGTTTGTATATTCAGCTTCTTTTCAAACATTATCTGCAGTATGAATACAGCCAACTATACCTCATTAGCGGATTCAAATTAGGCCATTACGTTACAATGTGACACGGTTGGTTAAAATCTATCAGATTTTAAGGGTTTTGACTGCCTTTTAGAACAAAACTTGAATAAATGACAATTTGTTTGTTTAATTTCATGTTTCTGATAAAGGACAAATTGCAGGTTTTTGTTTCAGAGCTGCAGGCAAGTAAACATACAACCGGAAAACATTACATGTATATGTACGAACGAGACAGTTTATTCCGAGTTCCAAAATATAACAAAAACACCATAATAATTGTGTTTTGAATCATTTTTATTTTTATCTGGCATTGTTTTTTAAACTAAAATAAAAATAAGAACCGCAGTCTGTACATGTGGCGTTTCCAGCATTTAGATGTTAGATGTTTGGCATCGGTTGCTGCAAATAAATTTTGGTCTCCATTTTTTTGCCGATTTCATCAATTTTAGTCCAATATTTCAGCAAGCAAAAATGAAAAGTGCGTGATATTGATACGACTGATTATTTAGGGTACATTTGATATACTGATTCTCACTGCAAGCCCATAAAGCCCCCCACCCAAAAAAATACACAGAAAAAAGAATTGGGACCATATCAGACAGTCATCAATTCTGGATAACTGCCTTATGAATTTTTGTTAAAGGTCACCGGCCACCTATATTGTACAAATGTGTGATATTATTATAGTCATAAACAAAACGCACTTGTTATTTATGCACACCTTTAAAATGCTTAATTAGGCTTACAAATCCACTTTTGTAAATGAAAAAATTATTTGGCAGACTCTGTAAACAATCGGTAGTTTCTGCGTGCCAAACACGGATATGACGTACAATTATCCCTTCTAGTGAACCAAGCCATTCAAGTGTTTAATTTCCCGACGTAAATGTATATGTGATATATCTTACGATATTGCTTTGTATAGCAAATATGATGCACTGTGTTGCATATGGACGTAGCCAAAAGAGTGATGATGGGAAAAATGATTCTTTCTTTTTCCGAAAAATAATATTTATCAGAAAAACTAAATTTAAACAAAATTGATATTCCTTCTGGTAAAATAATCATACTGTACAACGTACACATATATGAGAGAAAGCACTAGCAGAAATATCTTGCTCGTTCTAATTAAAATATGTATATACATTTTTATGCTAAAAATATATGCATCGGCACATTCTCAATTTTAAATCTTCTGGTCAAATTAATAGCACTTAACAGATAATGTTATAAAGATTAAGTATATATTTGCTAGTGTACATGAGATATTAAAATAACTATATTTAATTTTAGGCTTCAGGTTGTAATACTCTCTCTCTCTCTCTCTCTCTCTCTCTCTCTCTCTCTCTCTCTCTCTCTCTCTCTCTCTCTCTCTCTCTCTCTCTCTCTCTCTCTCTCTCTCTCTCTTGGTTTCCATCCGTCTTGGTTGTAGACTGTTCTTTTCTACTCTCAGTACAGGTTTGGAACTATTTGTTCCTTCAAATACAAATAGAATGCCCAATCTAAATACTTGTCAGGTTTTTGCGTAATGATGTTAGATGAAATTTAGAAACTCGTTAAGGCTCGCAAATGCTAGACATCATTCAACTACTTAATTCAATATCAAATTATTGCCCATTTTAGATCCTCTATTTACTGGTGAAATAATTTTAATTCTTATGTTTTCACGTGAAAAATATATCCTTATATTTTCATTTGCGAAAATGCACGATTCACGTCATGCAATGCGACGGTTTGATTGGGTGTGCCCTCACAAGTCAACCTGCTACAAG
Source organism: Potamilus streckersoni (assembly GCA_016746295.1). Taxonomy (NCBI): domain Eukaryota; kingdom Metazoa; phylum Mollusca; class Bivalvia; order Unionida; family Unionidae; genus Potamilus; species Potamilus streckersoni. The sequence continues at coordinate 464,308 of JAEAOA010001570.1, read as the reverse complement.
CAAAAAGAGTTTTTTTGTGAGATAGAACAAACAAATGGAAACGTATTGCTTTTAAGGCATGGAAAGTATTTTGACAATAATGGAACAAGAAAATATCTTCTAATAATGACGAAATTAATGACGAAATATTCTAACGCCATCACCGACTTTTTATGGGATTATTTAGAATCGCAACATTGCGGTAATATATATCAATTTAAAGAAATGCGTATTTTCCTTCAACCTTTTATTAAATATAACAAAACACTACAACTCGAAGCAAACTTGAGTTATTTTTGTTATTTCTTGGGGAATACTAACCACATGCAAATAATTCAGCCTAGTATTCACTCGCATATTATCTCTATCTTAGTTGCACGTGTTGTATTGTATGACGCAATGCTGTATTTATAGGTTACTACATTTGTATGGGGAAATATGAACGAGTTTTTCGGATGGCTATACTGCACGACCTTGGGAGTGTAGTATATCATCCGAAGAAAGGAGTTCATATTTATCCATTCAAATGCAGTAACATTTTTATTAGATGCTCATTTTTGTTTCATTACTAAAGACTTAATAATAAAATTTACAACCAAATATATTTAACAATAAAATAAAATAATAAAGTTCACAATCGTAAATTCCTTTAATACACAATAATAGTATTCATGCGCATATAGCTCCTCCCACCGACCTTTAAACTTCATAGCGTACCGTGCGCAAACGCGCATCAAGCGCGAGGAGTGCAATAGGAAGGTGTTCACTATCGAGGGAGTATTGAACGATTTTGACAATGTAAAGTTAACGGAGAAATAAATGAACATATAATAAGCATAACAGAAAGTACAAAAAGACGGATTTTCGTCGTCTAAATGTAACATACACCGGTGCTCTCCATGTGCAAGCATAAGAGAAAGTACTTCTTTCAGCAGTAAAAATTATATCATGCAATATGTTCGGCAAACACTTTAACTGGTTTCTAGAATAATCATCGCTTTTATATAAAAAAACTATAAAGATCCTTAGGTTTCCTTTAATATTTAAACACACATTAATACCAACAATAACTCTCTACTAGATTTTTCTTTCATGCCAATATATATTGTGCATGGATACATGAATAGACTCATAAATGTTATATATAGAATTTGTAAGTTAGATACTTTGTATTCAAAAGGTCTTAATACCAATGCACTCTATAACATTTTATCTTTTTTAAATTGATAAATTGTATATCTTTTAGAACAATATAATTATTATAGGATTAAATGATCATGGTTGGGTATTTATCGATGTGTAAATTTTACCTAATCGCTCACAAAGTAAATAAAGTCCGAAGGACTTCATGTATACTTTGCGAGTGATTATGTAAAATATACACATCGATAAATACCCAACCATGATCATTTAATCTTTATAATTCCAATTTACTTTCTTTCTAACATCAGATCAGCAGATGTAATCAACAAAACATTCACTGTTATGTACCTCGAAGTTTTCTTTCATTCGCCTCTTAACTGCGATAGAATACATAGCCCTTTCATCGCTTACCAAGATTCGCTGATTCTTTATACAGTGATACAGTATAGAATGTCATAGCGGGTCATGCCAGTGATATATTGTTATGATCATTATATTAATATTTAAAAAATGGTTGTTGCGGTTAAATCAGAAATATTCACTTTCTTTAAAAAAAAATACGCTTGCGTATGGCACGTGTTGTTATAGCAACGTCGTTGTTACTTTCTAGGCATTTCGATCTTTCAAAAACAAAATCGTGTCCATTTTTAGTGAGACCTATTTGTTGACATGATCCTGATCTTTAGTAACTGCTGCTGTAACATGTTGTCGATGTGAAATGAAATAGTTTCCGAAGATTGGCCTTCTTCGGTAAAAGGGGTGAGTGTTGGAGTGCTGAAGGACTATGCAATTACAATGTGTTAACTTCTAATGATTGATTTTAATCTGTGGCTTGTCATTTTTGACTGAAAATAACATTAGTGCATGGATGGGAGCTTGTTGTTATCATTAGGGTGTAAAGCGTTGATATAGATAAAACTTCAAATCAAATGATCGGGATACAGGTTACCAAAAGTAATCCGCAGAATTTATCATTGTGTAAAAAATTCCAGATCTATATCACGTGGCCGTTTACATCCAATCAAAACATAAAAACGCAGTCGATTTATAAAATTTTGAATTTTATATATGTGTTTTTCTTCTTTTTATTTTAACACATTTAGTAACATTTAAAGATAGTCACAAATGACCTAATAACGTCATGTAACCACCGATGTATCAAAATGTGTTTTTCGAAGTCATTTCACTATCCTATTCTGCAATTTGGTCAATAAAATTAGCTGTCATCGTCGTCTCGCGATAAATCGAATATTGCATTTACGAAAATTTCAAGGCTTGTGAAAATATTATTCAACTCTTTTCATGAAATTTCTTTAGAAAAGAACACTAAAACTAAATTCGTTTGACATTATAAAGACATCTTATTGTACGCCTAACAAAACCTATAACGCTCTAAGGAGATTTCTTGTAACTAGAGATAAACCCCTCAGTGTTGAATTTACTGTATGATTCCAGTGACGCTTGATATACATATTTTGTTTTCTCTCTGAGTACAACATATACAACGCACGTCGTACTTTTCACTGATCTTGTGATAATGACGCTCAACTAACACTTGAGAATTTTTCATGTTGGCGGATAGCAGCATTCTGTTACACAGCCTATTTATTGCTGATTACCTCCTGTAGCATAGTATTTAACACTCGGACTGCTCAGGACGAAAGACTGGTGGGTGGACGAGTGGTAAACTTCTGTCTTGATAGCTTTCTAATTAGGAATATGATAACTTAGAGCAAGTTCGCTAGGAAGAGTGGAACATAGATTAGACAGGGCGATTTCAAACCATGACTCCATCTGACTGCTGTGACTAAACACTGGAGTCAGTCCGAAAGTTACTGTAGAGGCATCTACGTGTATTTGTAAAACAAATTTAAAAAAGGTTAAACCTGATCAAAATTGAAATGAACATATCAAAGAAGCTATTAAGAATTGAAATCGTTAAATTCTTTCTTGAAATTGTTTATATTGAATATATGACGATTGAAAGTGCAGAAAATAGATTATAGTATCCTTGTATCTATATGACTTGGTGATTCATCTGGTGTCTATGACAAGGTTTTGACATGTTGATTTGAAAATTATATACGATATGATTACGTTATGAATTAACAGTTATGTGCAATTTTCAGCTGCTTATCCAAATAATCGCATTTGCCATATTACTAAATTTTTGCTGTTTATTTCCCTGTCAGAATACAAGGTGGAAAGGTTGTCGTCAATTTAGAATGAACCGACAAATTAGAGCATTTATCAAGAGTACTTGAAAACCTAGATGTTGATTGGTCAGGAATTCGGTCCGTGTTATTTAAAAATAACAAAGACATTAGCCAGTTTATTACTACGACACTACTAATTTATGTCCTAATTGTATCACGGAATAATGAAACTTTCTGGAGTTTTATATTTAAGAATTATATTTTATTAAGATTATAATTATAATTGTCAACTTCTGTTGACAGGTCAAATTTTGAAGCAGTGTGATCTAACAGGTTGAAGAAACCAGTGACGAGGAGAACCATAAGGATAAACATTAATCTCGGATGGGCAGCCACTTGCTAATGCACATGTTGGAACCGTTGGGGATCAGCAAAGGGTCACGCAAACAATTGTGATTGAGCACTTAATTAACTTATTTCTTATAACATATTACAAAAATTAAGAACAATAATGTTGATAGAGGCGATATGAGGGATACTGGTATTCTGATCAGAATCTTGGTACATTTATTGTCTATTTGTAAATGTGCACTTTAGTCATGAAGTTTATAGATGTACAGGTAACGAATTGCACGTTGAAGTGTCTTTTATTTCTTCTTGCATTTGATTTATTTCATTGTTTTCTGTCTTTCAAACATTCATTCTCTTTGTCAAAAGTGAGTCAGTGTACATTTTGATATTGCTAATGTCAATGACTCTATTGAAAATGCCAAAAATGTCACTGTCACATTAAATGAGAAACTCGATGATAATGATGATGATTTTGATGATGATGATGATGATGATAATAATAATAATAATAATAATAATAATAATAATAATAATAATAATAATAAAAATAATGATAATATCAACAACAACAATATTAATAATAATAATAATGATGGTGATGATGATGATAATGATGATAATATATAACAGCAGCAACAACAACAATGACAATAATAATAACAACAATCATGATAATAATAGCAGCAACAACAAAAACAACAACTACAATAACAATAATAATAATAATAATAATAATAATAATAATAATAATAATAATAATAATAATAATAATAATAACAGCAACATCAGCAACAAGTACCTAAAACAACGAAGGAAACTCCTTAAAGAAATGATGGTTAAGAAAAAAAGAAATGAAAAGGAATAAATGCCTAATCCAGAATTGGAACCTATTCCTGCACAGAATACTGTAAAGACCAATAGACTGGCCACCGGATGCGAACAAACCAACAGTAGTGCGGAATACAGTATTGTAAAGAATATAAATGGGTTTGAAAACTCCGAAGAAGATGAGAAAAGATAAAATATTGAATCTGACAGAGCTGTGTGTAATTTGGTACAAAATACAAAATTAAAAATTGAAAAACAACAACAAACCTTAGCTTGCCTAACTTGGTTGATGTAACGTGTCTCATTAAAAAAATTAAAGAACGTTCCACTTTTTTTTGCGACTTGAAATTAAGACAAATGATTTACGTGCCTGATAGCTGGTGCGCCTTAGACATGCATCAGCTGTTTGATAGGATTTGGCAATGATAACGAAATACGTGCCTAATATCAGTACAAGAAAGAAGTAAAGAAAGAAAATGAATAACTTTGTATTGGCACAATCAAACATTACATACGTATGCAGCGGTTACTAAAATTTCATCTAAATTGTGTGTACACTTGATGCTAAATTAAAACATCAGTTGTGACATTGTGCCAGTTATAAGGTATACGGATTTAAAGGTGTAGTTGATTTGCAGAATGGGAGCAAGAAACATGAAGTAAAAACGGCAGATTTGGTGGTAATAGTAGTAGCAGTACCAGGGAAAAAAGAAATAACGTCGTCGTCATCGTCGACATAATCATCGTTATTATCATATTTGTCACATTACTTTTCATAGTATATTAATATTGTCATTTGTGGAACTATTATATTGGTGCCAATATTCATTCAAATAAATAATATGAAGAAATAATAGTATTAATACTGGTATCGGCATTCATTCAAATAAATAATAGTATTAATACTAGTTCCACTATTCATTCAAATGAATAATAGTATTATTACTGGTGCCAGTGTCCATTCAAATAAATAATAGTATTAATACTAGTATCGGCATTCATTCAAATAAATAATAGTATTAATACTAGTTCCACTATTCATTCAAATGTTATTACTGGTGCCAGTGTCCATTCAAATAAATAATAGTTTTAATACTGGTACCAGTATTCATTCAAATAAATAATATTTATACTGGTACCAGTATTTATTCAAATAAATAATAGTATTAATAATGGTGCCAGTATTCATTCAAATAAAAGCAATATCAATATAGGTACTAGTATTCATTCAAATAAATAATAATATCAATATATTAGTTATGAGTATTATTATATTCACAGTCCTGCGAGACAAAAGAATGTAGTTTGACTATAGTTTGTAGCAATATGTCCAAAATAAAGTTACAAGTGTAGCAACCCCTAGTATGATAAACTTCCAAATCATAGAATAGCTTTCTCTAGATTATGTTGCATATTTTTTCAATCTATACCAGTCAGAAATAGTGTGCCTTTTCTTCTTGCAGCTTGTCATATGTAGGAAGATATGCCTATTTCTGATCAATCTTATTAGAAGCTTGGTTGCTAAATGCTGCTCCAGTTTGAGATTTGAAAATGCTCATCATATACTGAAATTACTTTTATGAATTAAGTGGAAGACGACTTGCTGACAAAATAAACCTTGTCAGTCAAGGAATAATCGTTGGCTGTAAAAGCAGATTTTTTTAAGGTGTCGAAATTTTGCTAATCAGGGTACCGGGTATCACTACTACACAGTTCTTAAACTCTTCAGCTAATATGAGCTGTTTGAGATTATTGTTGTCTTGACCAACTTTCTTGGCTGAGTTCCGTCTATTAAAATGTCAAGCTTTTACCCATGCTAATTTGATATTGGTTTGATCAGTTGATTTTCAGTTACAATTTCTAAACCTTGTCGATATGCCTCAGGTACCAACTCTTAATATATCAAGATATTTTTCTTAAACACATCATAATCAACATTTTGCTGTACGGACAAAATACAATCTGAGACCAATGTTCTCGTTGCCATTTCAAAATTTTAAGCAGATTTGTTCAGAATGAGGAAACTATTTATCTACCTCTTTTTCTTTAATACTAACCTAAATGTTTTGTAATATCAAACCTTGAATTTGTATGCAAGTGGGGAAATGCATTCCGCTTGCAAACTTGCAAATCTTTTAATATAAATTGAAATTGCCTTTATACTTTTCTCTTTCTCTCTGCACCTATATCTCCTGTTCTTCTTTTTGTCTTTGATTTGCATCAACTCAACCTGTCTTTTTCTTTCTCTTATTTTTTCTCTTTCTTCAACTACAATTCTCTTTTCTTCATTCTCTAGCTACATTTGTTTGTCATCTTTCTCTTTCATACGAGCTGGAATAATTCATCGGTTTCAGGGACTCTTTTCTTTCCTTGCTAGGATTTTAAAATAAAGTTTTCCACTTTTGATGACGTTATGAATGTTTGCTGGTTTCACTATTAAATTCTCAAATATATAAAGTAACATCGAAACAAAGTGAATCTAAATTTAAAAAATAAAGTATACTTAAATATTGTAAAGAAATTCGTACCCTGTACACAAGCCCCCCACCCCGCCATTTTCCATTACGACTCAATGGTCATAAGCTAAAGTAATTTAGAAAAGCGAAAACAAACAAATTTTGTTAAATTCAAGAAGCTATTTATTTCCTTGGAATACAAAGTAAAAAAAATTTAAAAAGATTTCAAGTAATGCGAATTAAATGCCAAATAGTCCTAACAGTTGTAGCACTAGTCCTAATGAATGAAGTTCAAATTAAATTCCAGTGGTGTTCGAACTAAGGCCGAGCGCTGAAGGTGTTGATATTTCTGTAGCCTCGAATGTACTAATGTACCAATGGCCTGAAATATGCTGGTGTGCTAACACTCTTTGAATTCATCACAGTAACATAATCCAAGATGTAGTTGTTTGAATTCACCGTGATTCTCAGTTAATGTTTCTAAGCAAGAATGTTTTTGAGCACCTAGTCACTTTGTAATCCCAGACAATAATAACTTATAGAAATAATTCCAGTCCAAATGAAATACTGAACACAATGATAAGACTGGTTTTGCTTCAAGATCTTACAGTAATAATGACTCATTTGTAAAAGTGAAAAAAAAACAAAAAACAACAATATTATAAAACCCTTTACTTGACCTAGGTCACAATTAACAAATTCTATGAAAAATATATGACTTGATAAAAACTTACATTCTAGAAGATTATGTTACTAAAATAATAATATAAAATATGGTAAACATCCTGGAGGCTAGTGAATTGTATGATGGAATTCCAATAACCATGACTCGGGTTAAAATAAAGATGCTTACTTTTGTTGATAATGGTCTTATTATTTATAACATACTCTTAGTGAAAATATTAGCTATGTATTATATTTTTACAAAAAAATTATTTGTATAACATGAACTTGATTTTAGACAAAGTTAAATACAAAATACAATTATAAATGTTAATCACGGAGAAAATTAACAAATACAAATTCAATATGCATAACATCATGAGGGTTGAATTACGTGCAGTCGAAACCTTTTTTTAATAAAGCAGTGTAAGTAAAGTCTGGCGTTTTTATCACAACAAGTTGTTATTACAGCAGTTGTTAAATTGTACACAGCTGTGCGCGTGCGTGCGTGCATAAAATATCCATCTGTCCGTCCTTCCGTCATCCATCCATCCATCCATCCATACATCCTTACAAACATACATATCTGCATGCATCCATCCAAAATACATACATACATACATACATACATACATACATACATACATACATACATACATACATACATACATACATACATACATACATACATGCATGCATGCATGCATGCATGCATGCATGCATACATACATACATACATACATACATACATACATACATACATACATACATACATACATACATACATACATACATGCATGCATGCATGCATGCATGCATTCATACATGCATGCATGCATGCATGCATGCATGCATGCATACATACATACATACATACATACATACATACATACATACATACATACATACATACATACATACATACATACATGCGTGCATACATACGTGGTTGACGTTTCTGTATGGTAAGACAAAAATTACAAACAAGGAATTATGAACACGATTTTTAATGCATCACAGAATTGAGAATCAAAGACTGCATGTCAATAAATTATCAAGCACGGGAATTCGATTTCTTAAATCCGAACAAATCTTTACATATCAACAAGAATAGTAAATAAGTTACATCACGCATTTTTTTTTTCTATCTTTCCTGTACCACTATAATCTAAGTAAAGATACATAAATACTTCTGCGCCACGTGATTTCTTGTCTATTTCTTTTGCTCCTAAAGTCTATGTCATTGGTTCCCAATTTGTGGGTCGCGAACCCCGGAGTGCCAAGGTGTTAATTCAAATGGGTCCACGAAGTCATATAGCTTCTCAGCTAGTTTTAGCCATCCAACTAGTACTATTACCATGTGGGAGGTCAGCGAAGCTTTTTAAAGTTAAGCTGGGGGCCTCAAAATTCGAACAGGTTGCTAACCACTGGTCTAGCATCTTCACTAGCAAAATTCCCTATGCGATAATCCTATCTTCAACTTGGCGGATCAGAGAGATATATTGGTGCCTTGTACTAGCGACTTCTATTGTAGTTAATTTGCTGCCTCCCTTACAATGCAATGCCAACGTAACCAATAGCGTGGTACATTGCACACCGGCCGAAAATGGTACGGGCAATTAACCTAAAAAGTATAGTTTTACATCTAAGGTATGACTATGGGCCAGAGGGATGCCATTACAGGTGTATTTGAGTGAAAGTTATATGTGCAAAAACGAACCGGCACTGGAAAATTGTTTATTTATCACGTCCATTCAATTTATGTGCTTCCCTTGTCTCGATCAGGTTGAAACTGTGTTCAAATTTGACAAACTTAATTTTGATTCGATGTGGTGTCTTGCCGCAGTATTCAATGAAATTCACAGACCCAAAGAACAGAAATATCTGCTCGATACGCCAAGGTGTAGATAGGGTTATCACATCGGAACCTTGGCTAGCGAAGACGATGGTCTAGGTGAAGCAACAACAGCCACTTAACTGCTTCTACATCAGAGATGTAGCTATGATATTTTGTGCCCGGGGACGAACTATAAAATTGGCGCCCCAACCCCCTCCCCGTTTAATCACATTTTTCTATTTTACTTATTATAATGTAACGTTGTAAGCCTCATTTTGGCGCCCTGTACCTTGGCGCCCGGGGACATATGTACCCTTCTGCACCACCCTAGCTACGCCTCTGTTCTACATCATGTGATTTCTTTTATATTTTCGAGCCTCCTATAGTCACCCTGTAGTAATTCTAATTCTACCATGTATTTGTAATACATTGTTGCATAATTTATAAATGTAATTTTATGTTATTGTTGTTTGTTTTTTTTTTTGGAAGAGGTGAGTGTATTATGCAGTATCAAGTTCTTTGCTATATTCTGCTGTGATACACAAGCTGTTTTATTTTCGTCGTTTTTTTTTTTCCCTTTCTTTTTGTGCAATTCCTCTCTTTATAATGAACAAGAACGACAACAAAAACAAACAGCAAGAACAACCCATCACCATTATCCCAAACCCCGATAACACAAAGTTAAAGAATGTTACCACGTTGAATTGAGGCAGCGGAATATTTACAGATACTAAACACCACTCCTCCCACTCAAATGTAAAAATGCGATTAAATCAGGGATTGCAACGCGTGGAACTATTAGTCACTGAAGCTGGATCCCAAATTGTACTGAGAGTGAGAGGCGTCATCAAAAAGCAATTTTAGGCGAGAGATCCGGAACCAAGTTGTACAGCACGAAAACAAATGATAACATCTGAGATTACGCGTTCTGTGTATAATGAGTTCAAAATACCTGTCATTAACGTCCGAGCTAGTATAGCCCTAAAGATACATTTCAGTTGACATTTATCGCCATGCACTCAAACCATGTGCAGTTGGAAATATTAGTAAGCGCTGTGTAGTCTCATAATTGGCAAAACGCTGTTTGCTCACGTCGTTTGAGGTCATAGATTTAACGACTCGATTAAAGTATCATTTGAAAGTTTCAGGTCAATTGCAGACCCAAATTTAGCTATTATCAGTTTAATCTGTACCGAATGTACTCCATTAAAAGTCGAGTCCAACTGCAAACAACCTGGACCCTGATCGGCCTCAGCAGAAAGGGTGGACATATCGGGGTCTATATCGTTTCTTGTACTGATTACTCCTAAAAAACTTCGTTTACCCAGACCTGCCTTCACATACGACTGCAGATCTCGGTTTGTACAGTTTGGAGTTGGACTAGGCCTATAAGTAATTGCCTACATATTTAGTGGACACTAAAGTGTGCATGCTTTGTCTGCGTGGGTTCGAGTCTATGATTCAGCGAATGTGGATATGTGAGAAAGCTTGCCAATAGCTTCTCGTGAATTGGTGGTTCTTTCCGCGGATTTCCCGGTTTCTTCCTCCACCATTAATACTGGTCGCCATATATAGCCTATCGTGTGCTGAAAATGGCGTTAAGCCCCAGAACAACAACAACAACCAAAGTGTATGTGTGTGTGCTTGTGTGTGTGTGTGTGTGTGTGTGTGTGTGTGTGTGTGTGTGTGTGTGTGTGTGTGACAATTTTTCAAACATATTGCTATGATGACTGCAGCGTGCATGGCAGATTATAGTGATGTCTAGCACTGGGACATCATGCTGCAGACATATAGCATGATTTCCCTTCCACCCAGTCACATTATCCTGATAACAGGCCGACCAGTTCTAACATTAACTTCTTAATGCTGAACGCCAAGTGAGGCAGCTGTTAGTACCATTTTTATAAGTCTCTGGTAAGACTCAGCCAGGGATTATAGCTACGACCTCCTGCATCCGAAGCGGACGCTCTAACCACTAGGCCACTGGAGCGGTCCCGGACACCAAAGAAGACTGAATCTTGTTGTCATTATTTATTTGTTGTTTTGTTTTTGTTTTGTTGGAGGAAGTGGGAGTTAAGTGCCTTTCCCCGTTGACATCATGCGGCAGCCAATCCGGGCCGGCCTGAACAGGCATGGAATTCGGCTCTCTTGGACTACCGTCCGTAATGATCAAGTGTTCATTTAGGAAAGAGTTGTATAGTAAAACATAATTAAACGGTACGATAAAAAACTACAACGTTTAAGGACGATTGTCCGTGTAACCAGGTGTCCGTTAGGACAAATCATCCGATATATTTTTCTTCTTATTTTGCACTTTAGCACTTCCCATTTTTTCATTTCTGCGTTTAATTTAATCTCCATTATCCTGTATTTGCTAAGCAATGATTGTGACACGGCGTATCAAAACCTGAGAATAGATTATTTGAAATTATTGCATTTGAATGATATTACTATAGCATGTTATATAAGTGACCTTTCCTAAACAAGCAAAATTGCGCCTGTCAGCCACATCATCCTACGTAAAAGCGAAGGGGTACATTCTTTAATTTCTTACCGGACACAACATAACTGAGCTACCATTTCTCTGAGGAAAAATTTCCTCAATTTCTGCGATGCAAACATATGATTGGAAACTCTTCCTAATCACATGCGTGGTCTATATTCAGGAGTGTTTAGTGTTTGTGAAGGCCTTTATGCTGTTTTCTGTCTACGAAAAGAGAAAAAAACATAGCAAGAAAGAAAAGTTTCGGTAAGCAAATGTCAAGGAAAAATAAAATGTTTCCATGGAATAAGAATGCTTCTCCTCAGTGACTAAGCACAATATTTAGCCGGATGGATGGAAGAGGACACAGACAAGTCTAACACTGTATGCTTCTTGCATATTTTTATAGTCATATTATTGAATGATTTACTTAGGACCCGCAAAAGGATGTAATAGAAGCTAATATACAGTTGAACAATTCTCCCAATAACAGCAATGCCTCCCACCTTTTATTAATGTTTGAAAATTATCGTTTTACGAAAGAAAACAAATTGCCCTTCAATGTTCGGAATACCGGTAATGCTATTTGGGTATAAGTACAGTACGATAAGTTCACGCTTGACACACACACGCACGCACACACACACACACACACAGAGAAACACACACACACAGAGACACACACACATACACACACACACACACACAAGAAATGTGCCATATCCAAAAGACGAAGGGTACATAATCCTTTGCTGGCGAAAGTTCTCTTTGACCATTTGACAGCTTAGGTACGTAACGAAAATCGGCATACTTTGAAAGGTTCTACACAATTCGGCGAGTGACATTTCCACGCTAACGTATCATTGTTTTGTCTTTTGTTGAAATACCTTGCACCAGCTTCGTTCATCTCGATTTTTTAAACACGACACGTAAATTGTTTACGTTTATCAGTCTATACTGTTGTCATTGAAGTTAATCTTGTTATAAATATGATTATAACATGCGCTGCTAGATACAACAAAACCACCAGTTAATTAAAACTATCGATGAATTTTATATTTTGTTGTCTTTATAATTCCTTCATCTTTTGTTCATATGAAACAAATGGGTAAGCTTATTCTTTTACAATCTTCGGTTTTATGTCTAACTACTATCACCCTTGAAAAAGACAGCAAAATGTTTGTCTGAAATAAAAGTATCTGTAGTGAATGACCAAATCCCTGATGAATGTGAGACTTGCGAATATGAACAATTAATCATTTATCCACAATTCTTGAGTTGACATGAATTATGCTTTGTGAGTAGTAACTTATGCATGAGAGTAGAATTTATATGTAAAATTTTACTGACGAAAGAGGAAACGTATACAAATAGTGACGTTTGTTTGTTTGAATAGAATTTGAGACCGACCTAACACAACTTTCATAAATCCCAAATAGAAAATGAGACTGAGATAACACTGCTTCTATAAGTCCCAACTAGGCACCGAGACTAAGTTCACACTACTTCTATAAGTCCCAAGTTGGCACCGAGACTAACTTCACACAACGTGTATAAGTTCCAACTAGGCACTGAGACTAAGTTCACACTACTTATATAAGTCCCAACTAGGCACCGAGACTAAGTTTACACTGCTTCTATAAGTCACAAGTAGGCACCGAGACTAAGTTTACACTGCTTCTATAAGTCCAAGCTGGCACCGAGACTAAGTTCACACTACTTCTATAAGTCCCAACTAGGCACCGAGACTAAGTTCACACTTCTATAAGTCATAACTAGGCACCGAAACTAAGTTCACACTACTTCTATAAGTCCCAAGTAATCACCGATACTAAGTTTACACTGCTTCTGTAAGTCCCAACTAGGCACCGAGACTAAGTTCACACAAAGTCCCAACTAGGAACCGAAACTAAGTTCACACTACTTCTATAAGTCCCAAGTAATCACCGATACTAAGTTTACACTGCTTCTATAAGTCCCAACTAGGCACCGAGACTAAATTCACACTACTTCTATAAGTCCCAACTAGGCACCGAAACTAAGTTCACCCTACTTCTATAAATCCCAAGTAATCACCGATACTAAGTTTACACTGCTTCTATATGTCCCAAGTAGGCACCGAGACTAAGTTCACACTACTTCTATAAGTCCCAACTAGGCACCGAAACTATATTTACACTCATTCTATAAGACCCAAGTAGAAACTGAGACCAATATCACACTACATCCACAATCTCAAATATACACAGCGACCAAGATTGCACTACTTCCATAAGACCCAAATAAAAACTTTGACAATATTTCACTACTTCCATAAGTTCCATATAGCAGTGGTCCCCGACCTTTTTGTCGCCGCTGACCGGTCAACTGTTGATAATTTTACCGCGGTCCGCTGAGGGAAGAGTTGATTGTTTATATTTTAGATTGATTTGATTTAATAATTTTAATTTAATTGTATTTAAACATGCCTTCAAAATAAAATAGTTATACAAAAAAATGAATATAAAGTGATTTAGCATTTTAACTCACTAGAACGCTAAATTAATGAGAACCTTGAATTTGTTTATTTGCAACATGACGGTTCCATCTGGAGGTAATAGGAGACAATGACACCCGAGGTGTGTTACTTATATCCAGTTTATTCCGTTGTTTTGTTTTGGTTGCTGTCACTGCAGAAACCCCCGCTTCACATAGATAGAATGTCGGAAATGGCAATAGGAATTTTAAGTGATGTTGTGGCAATCTCAGGGTATTCCGCCATGACTTAATCCAGAACACCGGCAGAGTTGTTTTCTCGAACATAGTTTTAAGGCCGCCGTCATTTACAATCTTCAGCAGTTTATCTTCTTCTTGCACAGACATGCTAGATTCGCCTGGTTTGTTGACAGATGGGTTGCGAATCCGTTTGTGTGTCTTTTGTCGTTGGCAAGTAGCGCTCAAACATTTTAAAAACAAAGACAGTTGATCGTGCACCGACTGGGAAAATTAATGCTCGGGCTCAGTCTCGCCTAAAATCCCCGCTTATGTCTGAAACATATCCAAAATGCATCTGTTCACGCGCCGTCCCCACAATTCCAGTTTGGCTTTAAATGCAGCTACTTTGTCTGCCAACTGGAAAACAATTGTCATTTTCTCGTGAAGGGACAGATTGAGTTCATTGATCAGGCTGATTATGTCACACAGGTAAGCCAGTTTTGCGACCCATACTTTGTCACTGAAATGTGCTGGCAGTGGTGACGTCTTTTCTGAGAGAATTCTTTGCAATGACTCTCGTAATTCAAATGCTCTGGTTAACGATTTTCCTCTGGATAACCATCTTAATTCTGTTTATAAGAGAAGTCATATGTGCTCTGCCTCCATCTCCTCACAAAGCTTAGGCGTGAGTTCAGGGCGTGTGCTTTGATGTGGTTAATAATTTTAACGACATCAATCAATATGCTTTTAAATTCCGGTGACATTTTTCGGCTTGCCAGCATTTCCATGTGAATGATACAATGTGTAGATTTACTATCAGGTGCAACTTCCTTAATCCGAGTAGTTAAACAAGACAATCGTCCGGTCATGGCAGCAGCTCCTTCTTTGCATTTGCCGACACAAAAGGACAATTTTAGTTGTCCTGATATATAACCATCCAGATACTTGAAGAGTTCTGCTCCTGTGGTTTTGGTTGGCAAAGATAGTGCACATAACAAATCCTCATGTACATCCTTCTGATATAGCTATCGCACATAAACAGGTAGTATTGAATTGTTGTCGATATTTATAGATTTGTGAACCTGGAGTGCGTACCACGATGATGTATTAATCCTCTCCAACAATTGTGTCTCAATGTCTTCGGCTATTTCTTCAGTGCGCATAGTCACAGTGCTAGCAGACAAAGGCACATGTGCTATCTTTTCCACAGCAGCCTCTTAGAATTTCACGGCAAATCTCTTTAGTGGCGGGCAAGATCAATTCTTCACCGATAGTGAATGGCTTTTTAGCCTTTGCAATACGGTTAGCCATCAAATATTATTCTCTCTGTGCATTCTCCTTTATGATTTGGTGGCCCACATAATTTTTTTCTGTCCTTCATGTTCCCGTTATATTTTTTCCTTTCAAAATACTCCAAGAGCTTGTTTTTTTAATCCAGGGTTCTGGGCGTTCAAGTGGCGAAGCAGTATTGAAGGTTTCATTGCTTCATTAAAGATTTGGTCGCCTCAAACGATGCAGAGAGGGGCTGGTGTGTGGGAATCACCTGTCCCGATAACTCCAAATTTCAAGTAGGACACATGCTAAAGGTTTTAAATTTCTTTGATGTTGAAGACTCTTCTACTGTCTTTTCTCTGGGCCTTTTCTTCTTCCCAATGAAACTTTCTAACGACGTCTGTTTCCTACTTATTTTGCTAATTTGTGGGTTAAATTTGAGCAAACACAATATACACGTACACCCAGCACTGTTAAACATGTACCGGTGAACAGAGAAAAGAGCGATACACATCTTATCTCCACCGAAGCTACAACGCCACTTCCGCTTGTAGCCGCTCAGCTCCAGACGTGACCTATATCTGCCCCGATATCACGACATTTTGCGTATGCACGGTATTGATGCGGTTTTAGGTGACGTCTCTCAGCTCTCGTCCATGGAAAGTCGCAAAAACCAGAGAGAAATACACCACAGTAAATAAAATGGATATAAATTAATATTCCTTGGGCGGCCCGGTACCGGTCCGCGGCCCGGAGGGTTGGGGACTACTGCCATATAGCACTGAGACCAAATATTACATTACATCCATAAGTCCCAAATAGAAACTGAGACCAAGAGTATACTACTTCCATAAATCCCAAATTCAAATAATGATACGCGCTTTCCTTGGCACAGATTTTTGTGATGATTATTTTGCTTAAATATTGGCTTGTACAAACGGTCCTGCTGCAAACAACATAGATCATGACCTATTGTCTCATTATAGGCAGCAGATCAGAGTCTATGTTCTTTGTTTTGCCAATTACTTCTAATAAACTGCATAGACCCAGGTATTCCCTGCTCAATATGCGTTGGATTTGTGTTATACACGAGTATAGGTGTATGTTCCCGACTATATGCTTGTTTGCTTGTATGCTATTTAATATTTAAATATGATGAAATTCGTTTCGATATTGTTATTTATGCCTTTTTTCCCTCCTACAAATTTTTATGATGAAAAATTATTCAGTTATGAGTTGTGAACGATTGCTTAATGTGACTTTTCTGGGATATCATATGTACAAGCTGATCATAGGAAACGAATGGTGTGTAAACTCTAGACATGTGATGGTTACGTCATTTAGAGAATGGGCAAAAAATTAAATATGTTTGAAAATTGTTTTTTAAAATTGTTTTGTAAAGCAATGGAGCTTAAACTATATAACGATAGATCGAGTCGTGACAGATATTTAGACAGATTTACAAATTTAAGACCAAAAGGCAGAAGTGTAATAACTTATGCTGTGTAGTGAACGTTGTGCAAAATAAAGCAACATATATATTCACTCAGAAATTTTACGTGCCTTCTACAATAGTATATACGTTCTTAGATATATATGCTCGGAATAAAAAGTAATATTCTAATCATTGGCGAATGGACATAGCATTTATCTTTAATTTCAAATAATACATTTTCGGTGGATCTATTCAGAAAAATGCACGTAAGTTGGACAAATGCCGATGCTTTTGTGCAAATATGTAAGTAAAGGAAAAGTTAATTTGAAAATTATCTCTCGGCCTTTCATAATGTTGCAAGTATCGATTTGCATATTCAAATTTTACATTTAATGTCATAGTGGTCTCATTGTTTGTTTAAGTCTGTTTGGATTTTAACGAACTTTAACAATTTTAGTCACATAGCAGCAATGTCTGCAGTGCTCTTGCTAAAATTATCATTACGAAAATAATATACACAATATAAATATACATATCACAAGTTATACCTTGCTATTTATTGGCAAGTTAGCCACCTTTATTGAATGTGACTATTTTGGTTTTATCAGAGTTAAGAGTTAAACCCAGTCCAGCTAAATATGAATAAGTTTATATATGGTGATTTGCAATCAATTATTACCACTTACTAATAATATAATGCCATGTTCATACATTAGGCAGTTATTGCTAGTATCGTGTACAATAATAACAATGTCTTGACATTCATACAAATGACGCGCAAACAAAAATCATTTCCGAAGTAATGATACTTCCAATTATTCCGTCTTGATAAAAATCTTTATTTATGTCCTACAATGTCGTGTGAAACTTGAGAATTTAAGACAATGCAGCTTGACCGGAGTGTCATCAATTACGTCGGGTCCTTAGTTTTCAGTTTGCCAACTTTCATACTTTGCATTTTCTCATATGTTTATCGTTTCCCCAGTTTCTAATAGATCTGATAATGATGTTCAAATATTTCCAGAATTTGCCTTTATAGTTGGACCAGAGAACTCGATATATGATTTTGCTACTAGTTCAAGACTCGTTTCATTCATGCTCTGTAATCTTATTTGACTTTGTTATTCTTTGGCGTTGCAAGTCACCCAGATGATGATGAGATTATGATCCATAATTTGTCCTTTGTTTTAAACAGATATGTAATTCACGCCACTGTCAACCGTTATGAATTGTGAATGATGTCCTTAAGCTAGTAATTTTAATTAGAATAATTAGCACGTGACCTAATTAAAACTGCATACTGAAAATGACGAGATTAAATATAACATTAAATAGCCAGTACTTTTCCCACCAAAGGAAAATATTTCGTTCATTGTGATTTAAGAACACATTTATCCTTAATATATTATCACATGCTCGTGAAAGGGTAGATTGTCGATTTGTCACTTATGATAGATTCGAGCTGAACACCCTTGTTACTTGTCTAGAATGTCAGTAGTTTCTATGTCGAATTAAGATTGATGTATTTTTTAGAATTTTGTTTTGTCCGTATTTTTTATTTGCAGGTGGCCTTATTTCTTAAGAGATTTTAGAATAAAAATGTTGTCGGTCATTTTTGTGAATCTTAGCAATTGTCCCATTTTGCGAGTGTCTGCTATTTTCTAGTGTCAGTTAAAAAAGGTTTCACTGTACATTTAAGCCTGTCCATGATCATTCTGTATGCCGGAAATATATTTTTAAGATACATTTGCTTTAACATTATATTCAACCTCTTCACAAAAGTTACCTGCTAACAAAAGTGTTTTTGGGCGTCCTCATTAGACAGGATTCGCTATAAGTTAATTAATAGCATCGAAGAGGATTTTCATGACACAAAATGTGGGACCGGATACTGATGCATTCGAAAAGATCCCATTTACCCATACAAACGTGAGAACTTGAACGTCAGTGAAGTTAAGTGCAACCTTTACAGAATGGACGCAATTTAACATGACAAATATCTGTAGGACTGCTTGACTACTTTGGTTAAGCTTTTTCCTCATTCTATCACGAAATCATCGGTTGTAACTTGCAGCATATTTTTTAAGACAGCAAACTATACGAATACAGTTTCAACTTAATAAAAAATAAGAGAGGCTTTAATTGAGTCTCACTGAATCATGCAATGTATGTCCATATTATTATATATTTAAAAGTTGTAGAATATACAGGTATGCATTAATAGCATGCTTAGTGTGGATAATAGGATTTGTTATTTGTATTCTGTTGTATTCGGTATCCGAAGCATACTTCTCCACATCTCTACCTCTGGAAATAACTAACGAACTCCCTAGCACTTTTCCTTTGAGAATATCCTAACTAAATCGTTAGACGATTACTTAGCAGGCTTTCAAATTCATTAAAAGGGAAAACAAGAACAGTTATAAATTATAATAGGTCAATGACACTTCAAGCGATTCCATTTTAAAAGGTATCGTTTGGTTTTTAGTTAACTTTCTGTTCTTTCTTTAATATATCTAATTCATTTTCTATCCTGTTTTCTTGTGTTCAATGATTAGGGTTGTATTAAGGAAATATTAGGGAAGTGCTATGTTAATATTAAGATATAATTATAGTCAATATTAATTTAGTAATATTAAAGAAATGCTAAACTTAAAATCACTTTATTATTAAGGTAGTACCTAGTTAAAATCAAGGTAGTGTTAGGGTAGAAATAAGTTAACCTTAAGGTAGTATTAGGGTAATACTAAAGTTAATATTAAGGTATTATTAAGGTAGTATCTAGTCAAAAACAAGGTAGTGTTAGGTAGTAATAAGTCAATATTAAGATAGTATTAGGGTAGTACTAAAGTTAATATTAAGGTAGTACTAAAGTTAATATTAAGGTAGTATTAGGGTAGTACTAAGTTAATATTAAGGTAGTATTAGGGTACTACTAAAGTAATATTAACGTAATATTAGGGTAATACTAAGGTAATATTAAGATAATATTAGGGTAATACTTTGTTAATATCAAGGTAGTGTTAGGGTAGTAATAAGCTAATATTAAGGTAGTATTAAGGACGAACTAAGATTAATAGTAAGGTCATATTAGGGTAGTGCGAAAGTTAATATTAATTTATTATTTGGGTAGTACTAAAGCTATTATTAAGGTATTATTGGGTTACTGTTAGAGTTTATATTAAGGTAGTATTGAAGAAGCACTAAACTTAATATTTTTGTACTATTATGGTAGTATTAAAATAATATTAAGGTAATATTAGGGTAGTACTAAAGTAATATTAAGGTAATATTAGGGTAGTACTAAAGTAATATTAAGGTAATATTAGGGTAGTACTAAAGTAATATTAAGGTAGCATTAGGGTAGTACTAAAGTAATATTAAGGTAGTATTCGGGTAGTGCAAACGGTAATATATTAAGCAAGCATTAATGTAATAACCACAATGTTATTAAACTGCTAAACTACTTTCCATAAGTAGCATCGCGACCAGATTGTGTTATTGTTAAAGTTATGTTAAAGAAACGTTTGCCAATGTGGTACATTACAAATGGATTCTTAACGTGCTACATAATCAATATGTACTAATTCTCTTTAAATTTTCCCCTTTCTATGCTGCAAGAGCATATTTCTAGGATTATGTTTTGAAACGTTGGTACCATTTTGTCTAAACTAAGTGTGAAATTTGGTGATAGAGGTGATAGAGAAAATTTGCTATAATACTAAGCTTTACTCTTAGCGGCTGTTTTGCTTTATCATTTCTATGTTCTTTTACGAATTTCTTATCTGAAATATATTTGACGAAATCCATATGAATTTGTTTTTCTTAAACTTAAACATCTTTATCCAATTTACACTCAGTTGCTCCCAATGAAATAATAAATTAAACTGTAACCTTTACTTTTCTCTTTTTTGAGTGCACAAACTTTATATATCTCATATTTTGTTTTCTTTCGTCTCTTTTCTCCATCACTTCTTGTTGTTTCAGTTGTCTACAAATTTCACATTCATTTGAGTCATTATGGTAAATACGAAGTTCTTAAATATCTCGGTATATACAGTTAAGATGGTTCAAATAATGTAGAGAATAGAGTGCCGGTAACGTAGTAAGAGAGATTCCATTTGAGCAAAATTTTGGTATCTCTGGTTATATTAATGTTAACTAATGATAATTTGCATGCGAAACACCGAATCGTTGTAACTAAATTGTATTGATCACATAGGTAAATTGATATTCCTGTTTATTTTACTAAGATATAGTTTAGGATAATGATGCCAAGAAAATGATGCCAAGCAAATAATATTATTCTGGCGTAGAATCTATTCCACATGTCATATCAATACATATGAAAACAAAGGTGCTGCAATCTTTATTTTGTTTGGACTCTATGGCTCAAGGTCTAGGAAAGAAAATTCGCAGAAGGAGAGGGATGGTGGGAAGCGAAGGTTTCAATACATAACTGAACAAGTTCTGTTATGACGCGGTAATGACAATAATAGAACAAAGTTTTATAATTAGATGCCGGCTACTAGCTGCGGTGAATTAGGGTGTTCATATTATATACGATGTCTTATTACCATGTCATGCCTATTACCATTGTATTTGAGCATTTTCAAGACCCGCTGACGTCATATAAACAAACGGATAAAGAAGTTTTTCTTTCTGTGTCAGTAATTCGTTCGACTTCATTCCGTTTTTTTTTTTTTTAGAAATTGGATAACGTTGGTACACTCCTATTGGGTATTTTACGGCATTTGTAAACCGGTAACAGGACATACCAGCCTATACATCCAAAAGGACAATTAAATGAGTAGTAAATTATAAACCTATTGTGCTCTACCCAATGTGTGGTAAACCTCAACAGATCATCTGAATCACTCTTCAAGTACGTATGGAGTTCCTGTAAAAGGAAAATAAATGTACCATACTAAAGAAAGTCAGTGTAATTCTGAGACATTCTCTATAAATGGTAGCTGTATATAACACAGCCTTCTTAGCATTTTAATATTAGTGTAGTTCTAGGAGAAAGTGTATTTTTATTGCCTATGCTGATAAAAAAAAAATCAGTCATAAAGCAAGTAAAATGATGTCATCGCACCCACAACGATATTTCAATGTAGTGGGTGCCACTAAGATGACAGAATCGTTAACTTCAAACTCTATTCGATATCCATGTTTTATTGATGATGTCGCTCAGTAGTCATATTGACGTGGAATGTATACCATTCCGGTAGACCAGTGGTTAGAGCGATAGATGGCAGGTTCGAACCCCGACTGAGTCATAATAAAGACTTATGAAAATGGTAATAACAGCTGCTTTGCTTGGCACTCAGCATTAAGACGTTAGTGTTAGAACTGGGTGGAACATAACACTGCATGTCTGCGGCACGATGCTATGTGCTAGACATCACTATAAACTGTCACACTGCAAACATCGTAGCGATATGACTGAAAGATTGTTAAAGCTACGTTAAAGATCCAAAACACACACACACACACATACACACACACACACTGAATGTATACAATATTTCATGTCTTATTTTTCTTTCTGTAAGTATTATTTCCTATCGATTTTGTTTATTTCTTTCTTTCCCTCTAAACGGATTACCATCCGTCCACAGAGAATCACATTAGTCTTTTTGTGGAATTGTTTTTCATCTTTAATTCGAGTCGTATGGCCAATTTCAATGATCGTACTAACAGAACTCATGATTCAGAATATTTGTCGAAGATGGAGAAATTCCATTCTTTATCTTATGGCGGTGATTTTATTTTACAAAGCACTTGTTATCGATTTTGCTACATCCAACCATGAGTACATTAAATAAGAAATATTACTCGTTGCTTTGTCTCGACAATGGCATGTGAGTGGTGGTGAACAACTTTCAATTTGATGGTATTCGGGGACGTCTCAACCACCCTTTTGAGGACGCATTTTATGTCAGTCCAAGCTACGCATCAACCGGTGTCTTTTTTATACAAATGTAAATGTATGATTAGATCATCAGCTCAGATTCATAGGTCTATAAATAATTTTCACTCTGATTTCTTGATGTAATTAAACCGTAATGGCAAGATCGAAGAATTTACGAATTGTATACCTGCGTTTAGTTCTTAACACTCTTAAAGTCGTTTGGGATTCTAAGTCCTACTTATCTACAAGTAGCAAATGGCAAGTAAATTAATAAGAATAAGAAATTAAGATTAACTGTAGTTCTTGAGTGTATACATATTAAGATTCACAGGTTGTACATTTCACCGCCAACTCCCAACCTCTCGACTTTATTATTTACTTATTAATTTTGATGTGAATGCATAACTTAAAAACTGTGCTGTCATATTGCCTTTATACTTTCAGCTACTCAAAAGGTTCTATTTGTCTTTAAAAGCATATCCGATGTAGTGGGATTGTGTTGACATTAAATGCGAAAATAAAGGAACGACATTTCGTGCGCTAATTCAATTTCCACCATCTAACATCCGATCAACATATATACAATACAGTATTTTGCTTTACAAAGGCTTTGATTCATACAGTGGACAACGTGTTTTTAAGAAATGTATTATTCAGTTTTAGAAAATATTTATTTCTGAACATAGTCCAGAATATATCATTACTGAATATAGTCCCAAAAATGTTTATTCCTGAATATAGTCTATAGGATATTTTTTCCTGAATAGAGTCCCGAAAATATTTTTTCCTTTATATAGCCCCAAAAATATTTATTTCTGAAAATAGTTCAAAACATATTTGTTCCTGATTATGGTCACAAAAATATTTGTTCCTGAATTTAGTAAAATAACATTTATTCCTGGACATAGTTCAGAAATATTTATTTCTGAATATAGCCCAGAACATATTTATTCTTGAAATCAATCCAGAGCATATTTATTCCTGAATATAATCCAGAACATATTTATTCCTGAATATAGTCCAGAATATATTTATTCCCGAATATAGTCCTGGACATATTTATTACTGAATATGGTCCAAAAATATTTATTCTTGGAATTAGACCATCCACAGCATTGTTGGACATTATATCATTGTTTACTTGTTAAGTTTTTAACATTTTTGATTTTTAATTTTTATAATTATTTCCCGTGAGTATAAGAGGGTTTCTGATTAAAATTTTTGGAAAGTTAACAATGCTCCAACCAGTTTAAAAAATGGAGAGCAGAGACGATCATGATTCTCTTCGAGCAGCAATATTTTGTATCTTTTTCATGTAGGACATTTGGGTAAAAACGGGGAGTCAGTCAGAGGAAAATCTTTTTCTTTTCCAGAAAATGAGGGGCCGCATAGCTTTTTAAACAGATTCATTAATAAATGTCTAACTTGCTATTCATTTCTCAAACTTTGGAGCCTGAGATATAGCGATGATCAATTACATTTTTTTTATAAACAAATGATAATTTAATTTTATTTCACTGAGATTAGTTCAAGAGAATGAAAAAGTGCACGGTTTTATTGAAAATTTACAGTTTAAGAGATTTTATCAAAATTTATGCTTTAAAAACGGGAGATGGAAACTATAATGTTGAATATGAAAAAAAAATTCGACCAATACAGTTATAAGACTTGTACAACTATTCGACTTCAGTAGTTACTTACATCATATCCAGTGTTAGCAAGTCTCATTGGGATATGGCATAGAACGGTTGTTAGCCATTTTTATTTCTTTATTTATTTCTTTATTAATGTACTGCCGTTGTCGAAATACCATTTGACGAAGTCGCATGGTGTTTTACATACTAGTAAATGGACGTCATACACTGGAGATAAAAACATATTTCTTTTGTCAAAGATATTTGCTGTTTGGGGATCAAATGTGAAGGATATCTCTTATCTGAATGCATTTTTCTGGCATCTGATTTTTGTTCATTGGGATATGTCAAAGGATGAACACGCTGCACTTTCAAAACCAAATGACTCCGTTCTAACTTACATCTAAATTTAACTTTAAAGAGGAAATTTACAGCTCTGTTACAGTATTTGTAATCAAAGATACTAAAATTCTAATCAAGCACACACACACACATCTCTCTCTCTCTCTCTCTCTCTCTCTCTCTCTCTCTCTCTCTCTCTCTCTCTCTCTCTCTCTCTCTCTCTCTCTCTCTCTCTCTGTGCATTCAGAAAATGCCACGGCGTCTATGGTTTTCTCGACACATAAGCTGTCATAAAAGATATGTCTATACTGATTAAAGCAGGTTTGATCATGAGCATTCAGAAATTGAAAGCTTTTTGAAGTTTCAACACCATGATGTTTGCATATTTTAAGCATAGGAGCCGAATTAGTAATGTGAATTCCAGATCCAAGTGTTCTGATTCCGCCATTTTGTTTTGTTGCCCGAGCGTACAAATATCGTTACCGGTGCGTTAAGATTAACTAGAGACGATAGATTACAAACAGGATGGAAACATAGTTAAGGGTGTAAGTATTTGTGTTCTGTGACGTAGGACGAACATATTTCGTATTGTTGAGCGAAAAAAAAGTTTGGTTTTTTTTCCAATATGAAAAAACTCTGTTTTTCCTAATAGCATTAGCGTGCATTCCATATAAAAAGATGGTAGTTAATCAACTGTTAGAAAGACTGGTAAATTCTACGATCAGATTGTCTTCGCCAAATTTACTAGATCAAAATATGGAGAGGGCGTTGATATAGACAAGTTTTAGATTACAAAATTTTGGTGGTTTTTTGTTTTTTACAGCACGGTTACTTATATTGTTATAACTTCCTGTGCAACAAAAGTGAAATGCTACTTTTAATTCAGTAATTTATTGTCATAAACAATTAATACCGGTAGAATGCATTTAATAAATATTGCGTTGTTAATTGCATGCTGCATGTATAACTGTCAACATGAACGAATAACGGTTATCGCCTGATTTTGGAACGACCAATATACAGAACCTGTATAACAAATTACTCTAAAAATAACAATGTATTATTTTAAACCCTTAGTAAACAAACAGTCAACCCATTATTTTCTTATTGTTAGAGGCTACCAATTCGATGTACTTTTGCATGAATGGTTTATTCCAGAGGTATCTTATAATGCACAGGATACACTAAAAAAGACAAACAACCAACCAAACAAGCAACAAAAACACCCTCACGCTCTTAAAGAATACCGATATTCATCTTCAACATCATGGGTGGCACAGTTCATGCAACATTTTTCGCTTAAGTCGATTTTATTGCTTCCATATCTCCCAGTTTCAGTTCTCAGATTATCGGAAGACACTTTGAGTTTTGTCAAAGCTGGTCGACATTTATGGTTACACAATAATTTGAAAAAACTTTCGTGCCAAAGTCGACCGATGGTAAGCTGAGTTTTAGAGAATTTTCCGTTGCTTAAGAAAACAAGACTAAGGCAATTAAAATTGTCTACTATATCAATATCACTCGAGGCTATATTCCATGCTTCGTTTTTCCTTAATATACCGCCTTTCCTAAGTGGCATGACTTTAAGGTTATCAATGATAATATTTATATTCCATTTTTTACAGTATTCGTACAAATTATCCATTAGCTGTTATAAACATCCAAACAAATCTAAGCAGTGTCAAAAATTAAGACAATTCGTCTAACTCTATACAAATATATTTTGTAGATTGTAATGATATTTCCAGATCTTCATTAAAAAAATGAAAATAGTATTGGTGATAACACATCACCTTGTTTCAAATCTACCGCATATTTACAAAAGGATCAACGAAAACCCCAAAAATGAAACACAAGATATGACTACTATCTACATAGAAGGAATAACAGTTAACATTTCGCCATTTACACTTTATCAGAAAACCTTTCAAACACAAACTATTTCTAAAAACAGCATCAAATGTCTTTGAAAATCAACAAAAACTACATAAAACCTTTGACCTTCACTTAAATACCTCTTAATCAAGCAATGTAAAACAAAAGTAGCGTCTGTAGCTCCCACACCTTTCTTGAAACCAATTTGTGAATCGGATAGTTTTTCATTTATTGTTCCGCTAAATTCAACAATCTTTAATTTTAAATACTGTTAATTAATTTTGAAAAGCAACTTAAAAAGCAAATACCTCCATAATTTCCTGTACTAAAATCTGCACCTGAATAGAATACAAGTGCAATTTCTCCATATCCCAATTACATTCGAAAATGACCACTATTCAAAAGATGTCAATTGTCATGTTGCATGGAAGTATTGCGATTTTGTGTTTATAATTTCATCCTGTTATTTATTAAAGTTGTTTTTTTAATGATTGTTACTTGATTCACTTAATCATTTTCATTTCCGTATGCATCTCTTATAAAATTATTTGTTTCCTCATCTAAAAATGTTTTTTTTTTATTCTTCAAAGTACTAACCTATTCGAATATATTTTGAAATATTTATGTATTAACTGTAAACCAAACTCTGCCAATAACGGAAGTGTTAATATCAATTATAACCTCAGTGTACAGCAATGATCTAATTTTCGTCCCTACCGCTTTAGCATAAGGATTGATAGCCAAGAGTTTATAATGTTGATTAGTTGGCATGCTAGTAGTACCTCTCTTATAGTTTATTTTTTTTCAAAATGTAAGTTTATGGCATGTTTACAGTTTTATCACGGACACCAATATATATATATATATATATATATATATATACATATATACAGATATATATATATATAGATATATAAATACATATATATACATAAATATATATATATATATATATATATATATAAATATATATAAATATATATATATATATATATATATATATATATATATATATATATATATATATATATATATATATATATATATATCTATCAGGAATTACGTTCTTTCAACAAAGCAAGACAATAGACAGATTAACAAATTTAAAGCAGCTTCTTCAAGTTTCTCAAAAACATCTATTTTCTCATTTTATCCAGGACTGTACACTAAGTACGTCTAGACCAGTGGTTCGTAAAGTGGGTAGTACCGCCCATTTTTGGGAGGTTGGATGGCGGGCGGTGGCGCTAATGATGAGTTATCCTTTTGACGATGGTAAGGAATTGGCGCAGAGTTACACATTAACTAAATAATTTATTAATGCCTTTTCGTGGGAGCGGGAATACTTTGCCCAGCAAAATTATTTAGATATTATATTAAAAAATGCCTCAAATATCATACAATGAAAGGAGTCCATTTATTATTATTTCTATAGAGTTTACCGATGAAATCATTGTAATTTTATCAAGCCATGCATTGACAATCACGTTGACAATTAAACCAGCTGGCAATTTAAATCAAATTTATCTTTTTTAAATTCACATGGTTTAACGGACAATGAAGAAACTGATTCACTTTGTCCGTGTTAAAACGGTAACTTGCTAATTTAATACTTATTGGTATATATTGATGCCAACAGTGTCATAAAACTTTCCATGTCTTATATGTTGCAAATATATGCAATCCGATGGGCTCAACAGCAATGACTTTTCTGGAGTGTACGCCAAAAAAAAAATGCTTGGTGATTCACTTTTAGAGTATGAAGAACGAATACAGAAACTTGTATAGCATAATTTCGATCATGCCACTTGATCTATTAATTGAGACTGAAATACACGTTGATGAGAACTCTGTTGATGCTGAGTAGAGTCCTAGCATGGTACCCTGGCCTATCATAGCAGGCCAGGGTACCAGGCTAAGTAGCGTCCCAACTAAACATATACGCGAAGTATTCACGAAAGATAGAAAGATGGGGGGAGATGTTATTATCTTCTACAATCCAGATAATGAGCGTGAAGAATGCTTTGATCTTGGATCTGACTGCAAGATAAGATGGGTTCACATAAAACACGGAGTTATAGACCAACTGTTGATTGGATCATACAGCTTAGAGCCAAAAGCTAACTGATTAATTGTGGTAATCGTAGGTTTAAATAAATCTACCTAAACACAAAGTGTACGAATGAAAAAAATTGTGTTATGAGAAATCACCAAATGGAACATTTGTAGGGCTATCCATCGCGCCAGGAATAAATCGCATTATGCATTTGAGGTATATAGTGTAGAATTTACTCTTATAGTGAATTTATGATTAATAATAATAATAATAATAATAATAATAATAATAATAATAATAATAATAATAATAATAATAATAATAACAAAAGTAATGACAACAACAATAATTTAATTGTGGTAATCGTAGTAATAGTAATATGATAGACGGTTTTGTAAAGTAACATGAACCATCATTCTTCAAAAAGATAATATCTTGGAACGAATAAACAATTGTGGTAATCGTAATAATAGTAATAATAAAAGTAATGACAACAACAATAATTTATTATTATTATTATTATTATTATTATTATTATTATTATTATTATTATTATTATTATTATTATTATTATTATTATTGGGATCTTAAGATCATTTGTTTAATGCATTATTTGTTACATTTCATTATATAATTCTGTTGACAGCATTCTGATTACAGGCTTAAATATGGGTGACACTGTCTTCTGAAATAGCTCGTATTTAAGCTCATGCGTGTGATTAAATATATATATATATATATATATATATATATATATATATATATATATATATATATATATATATATATATATATATATATATATATATATATATATATTGGTGCATTTTACAGATAACATACTTATTATATATCTTTCTGTATGAATACATGTAAGTGTGTGCGTGTATGTGTGTGTGTGTGCGTGTGTGTAAGTGTGATTTAGATTTTTAACGTAACCTAACAATTTTTCAGTCATAGCGCTACGATTTCTGTAATGTCGCACTGGGGGTATAATTCCGAAGATATGTACCATCATGTCCCACCCAGTCACATTATCCTGACACCAGGCTTACCAGTCATAACACTAATCTCTTAATGCTGAGCTCCAAGCAAGGCAGCTGTAAGCACCATTTTTATGTCTTTCGTATGACTCGTCTGGGATTCGAACCCACGACCTTAAAGTCATTCGGCCAAATTCCTTTGTATAAAACCCGCATACTTCAATTTCATAATTGAATATTTGAGCTTCATACTTTTCAAGAAAGTCGACAGAGAATGTGCTAAATTAAGAAACAAAGATGCGCATTTAACTAGAGATGCGTGTTTGACTAGTCTGAACCATGTTTACGGCTCTGCTTTATTCAAGTAGTTTGGGCAAAATAGGACGATCAAATATATTAAAAGCAATACCAATGTAAGTTAATTTGTTTAGATCTATAGTTTTATACTTCCATCTCTGAAAATTACTTCTTAGAAAGAAATTGAAATGACGGTTCATTCTCGGTTTTCCGAGGATCTGCTTCACGTGTCATAAAACGGTTTACCGGAAGTAAACCGGGCTTCTACTTGGCAAAAGCCTTCTGTGGGAGCCCCGAGTGACCGATTATTTAAAGATCGGGCCTTTACCGATCACTACAAGTGGACCTAATCGTGGGTTGGTGGTTATCACAGGCGTTTTCCCATGTTCTTCCTCCGCTAATTATACTGGCTGCCATGTGTAACCTTTAAAGGTAGCCTATGACGTTTTAACAATGGCGTTAAACACATGGCAACAAATTAAAAATCTGCAAAATATTCATAATTTTTAATACTACATCATCGCTGACAGTCAGCAAATCAGAAACCGCAGTCTCGATTTGTTTATTCGTTCCAAGATATTATCTTTTTCAAGAATGATGGTTCATGTTACTTTACAAAACCGTCTATCATAACCAAAATCTGTCTAGAGTAACATGCCTATTTCTAGACCAAAAACATATGCCATCATAAAGAACTCGTTAAAAAAAAACCTAAAATATTAATTTCGATACATTCAGAGAGTAATGTTTTTGAGAATTATTAGCATGATGAAAGATGAAATCCCTGCAAACAGAATATCTTCATCTGTCGGAAAATTTGCTCTATCCTGTAAAATTGGAAAGACAGAGAAAAGATTCACATAACATAGTTGAGTCGTAGTACGCAATAGCAAACTCTCAGTAACTCCCGTAAGAGATCGCGCGTATTAGCGCTAATATTAATATCATGTTTGCTGTGGGACTGATTACAACATCGGTAGCAGTCAGCTAGTTAAGGTGATTCAGTGAGAGGGACACGCGTAGTCATTACACAAAGTGGAGTTATATAACATTCGCATTATGTGGCGGAACATTCCTACAACAGTGAGTTAAATAGCGCTAACACTGGGAGAGGTATTTGTGTGATACGTATTATAAGAACCAACTACACTTTAGGTAAATATCACAGTATTACATTTCTCCTTATATGCATGCAATCTCATCTGACTTAATTTTCATTATTGATAACATTTTATCTAGTTTGTTTTTTAGTTGTTTATAGGGGTCGGGTCGGTGGGGGGATTTATCTTTCTCTTTCGACTGTATTATTCTCTCTTATATGAAAGTAAAAGAGTTTTGTATTAAGGAAATCACTTTGTAAATATCAATAATTATAAAATGGGACAAGAATATACATTTGGGAGTTAAATAATTTACACACACATACACGTATATATATATATATATATATATATATATATATATATATATATATATATATATATATATATATATATATATAATACTATCATTCAGGTTACAGAATTTTAATTCGTACTCTACGGAGTTTCGAACCCATATCAGCTAGAGACAAACCGAAGGCCGCAGTAAGATTCCCCAGACAGATGGATTATAGATTATACATGACTTTATAGCAGAGGCTGAGCAAACGTGACACTTGGTATGTGAAACAATCCGGAGCATTTCACGTCAGTTAGGAGAAAATCTCAAATTTATTTTAGGCTCAGTTTTCGAAAAGACAAGCTCTTTAATTACAGTTGATCAAGTTCACGATGGGTTTCGCATTATATCTCTTATGTATGAAACAATCCTCGCGATTCATAGCTAAACAGTCATTTTTCATCTCTAACACGAGAGAAAGCTTTTAAAAGTGAATGAATAAATAAAATCATTTATTTTAACTTGATTAGTACCATTTAACAGGATCAATACAATGTTACAGGATCAGTACCGTTATAACATGATCAGTACCATGTAACAACTGGATCCTTATCTTTTGATCGCATCTCCAATATAAGCAACTAATGCGAGTGTGACTTGCATCATCAAAATAAATCAGCTAATTCATAAAATACATAAATTACAGAATTTAAAAAAAGATTTTATAACTCAAATTTTCATGAATAAACTGAATTCTCTCTCTCTCTCTCTCTCTCTCTCTCTCTCTCTCTCTCTCTCTCTCTCTCTCTCTCTCTCTCTCTCTCTCTCTCTCTCTCTCTCTCTCATTTATTGGATATAAATTATCACTAGATGCGGATCTGGAATTTTGTGCATATCAGTAACTTGGGATTTTCAGTTCCAAACCAGTGTCCGCCACTTAATTTGACACTTTGGTGGTATCAGCCCCTTACAACACAATAATAATAACAACAAACCCTGCCCATTACCACCCTATCTTGGTGAATTCAGATCGAAATTTGCAACCGTAGATAAAATATCATATTAAAAATGTCAAAACTACAAGCACACAGTCCTTTCTGCGTTGCAGAACTCACCACGGTCTTTAGCCAAATGCATTCATGAATTACCACTGCCACCAAGACCCACCTTAGGCCGATTGGACTGGTTTGGTCCAATTGGGCCCCGCGCTCACAGGGGTCCCGCGTATTAGTAGTTTTTAAAAATATGTCTTGACAGAAAGTAGTTTTAAAGAGACGGAAGAAAATTTTAAGTTCTTTTCAAAAAGCCGTGCTCGCAGGGGTCTTTGCACGTAAGGGTGGATGGGTGGGGCAAAATGATCCAAATTGGGCCCTGCGTTTAGCAAAGCCGTTTCCTGGCTGCCGCGATATGATTCAACAATTGTTATTGATAATCATGGTCATATCAATTAAGGGCACTGGATATAATTAGAAATGGACATGATTTTTATTTTGAAAGTTCAAAATGTTTGGAAAGTAAGAACAAGGGATGCTAAAACAATACGTGTTGGACACAGGCTTAATGTTGACAAAACAATAGACTGCTTGTATGTTTAGAACGAAACATACCGAGCGAAAAATGGTTCTCCGATCGTTGCTAAGACCCGCTCTGTGACTACAATATTAGCATTTGAAGACCCTTAACTAGCGAAGATGCATCTAAGTTTTCCAGAGCTATGTGAAGAGGGTAATGAAAGAAACCTAAGTGCAACCTAAACTCAAATGTTGCCAACAGTACGCTGTTTTGACGATATAAAAGAGAACTCTTTTTACTTGATGAGTATATAGGAAAAAATGTACCAATTAATATATACATGACCATGGTCTTTTAATCTTATTATAATATTAAAAGCGATTGTCTCACAAAAATGACTAAAACAGAACGATCGTCATCCTTGGTGTCTCTGACCCTAGTGCGGACACAACATTGATTTGCTGTCTTAAAAAGGTTTTCAGTTATGAAATAAAATTAGCGTAAATAGATGGTTTCTGTATAAACTATGTATCATTAGGGAAGTAAAAGGGTATTCAATTCAAATTTAATACATTGAACTATATTAAAACAACTTATAAACCGTCCCCATATTCTTTTTGTGTTGCACTGCTTTTAGCATAAAAGATCACTCTTACACGACTCTTACGCGAGGTTGTTTTAAAGGTTCTATTCCATGGTCAGTCCCAGAGTAAAAAAAAAAATGACATAATCCAACACTCACTGTCTTCCACTCAAGTCGTAGTCCTAATGTCTGATTGGCAAGTTTTCAATCGCTGAATTGCCAGTCTAAACTTGAGAACAGGAATTGGTCCTAATCTAGCTAGTTATTCGGATCGTTTTCAGAATATCTTAAATTTCATCCTTTTTATGCAGAATACAACGCAAGACGCCTGCAGATATAAATATGACACATTCTGAATGATCCGTATGATGGTCATGTGGTCTGTACTTCGTTTGTTTGTTTGTTTTAAAAAAAGGTTCCGTTTATTAACTGGTAGTGTTTATTTTCGTGTGAAATGATAGTCTCCGTTTTTCCCTCTATCCCCTTTTGTAAAATAAACTGAGCCAAATGCAAACTTTAAGCGCACTCATTAGAATGTAATAGGAAGGACAGTGTGACCTACATTTAACATCATCCATGGTAAACACATTCATGAGGTTCATTTACTGTGTATTAAACAGTATCCGGAAACTGAGTTATATTTTTAACATAGTCAATAGAGTGTGAAAAGCGTGAGAGCACAAAACCTAATAGGAATTAATCTTTGAATGGAACGTAATGTACTTACAAGCCATGACGCTTGTTGATTGGCTATAGTAATAGGTACAGGATGTAGACTTAAGTAGAAACAAGAATGACGGTAAGTGTAGTTAGTTCAAATAACCAATTTGGAGAAATATCTGTTTAATATTTAAGATAAAGGACAGCTTTCTGGAAGTGAAGAAGCATATTTGGGCTAACCACATAGTTAATATACCGCTCTGCCTCTCCTGAGATCTAAGTGGTTAGCGTGTCCACCTCAGATGCGCAGATCGCAGGTTCGAACCTCAGCTGAGTCATTCCAAAGACTTATAAAATTGGTACTATCAGCTGCCTCACTTGGCTCTCAGTATTAACATGTTAGTGTTAGGATTGGTAGGACTGGTTTCAGGATAAGGTGACTGGGTGGGACATAATGATACATGTCTGCGATATGATCTCCCAGTGCTAGGCATAACTATAAACTGCCACACTGCAGACATTATAGCGATATATGACCAAAATTGCTAAAGATACTTTGAAGTTTAAAAATATAAATACACAGAACAGAAGCATATTTAATATTCTATTTCCTATGTGAAGGTAAGCCTTCGAGAACTCTTTGCATAAGAAACGCTAAAAAAAAAATGTTTTTATGTCCTTGAATTATGTGCATCATTCGCTGCATTGGGAGAGGATAGTAATAGTCAAAGAAAACAAAGCGATTTCCAAGGCAGACGAAGTTCGTTCTGGTATGTATGTATAATTGTATATATTTATGTAGGTAGTTAGGAAGTTACTTAAGAATGCACGCGCGTGTATGTAGATGCATGTGTTGTTTAACTTTAAGAATTTAAAATATCTACTGCTTTTTTTTCTTGATTTTTTTTTTAAAAACAGATTGCTTTGTTAACTTTCCCAAAACAGTTATCAATCAATTTTCATTATCGCTGACCATGAAAGTTTATAGATTTGATAAATGTTAAGAATAAATAATCCTGCGTTTATATTTGTGGCCTAGTTCGGAGTTAAATTCTCCAAATCAATAATTCAATAATCATTTCAAACAACGCTCAAAATATTGGAAAACAGGCTAATGTGCCTTTCGTAACACTAATTTCTAAAAAAGACATCTCTATTTCCGGATTAAATTTAACCCGATTCACACAAGGTCTCAACGTAAAGATCTGACAGCGACAGCTTAGGGGTAATGCTCAGGTGACTCTTGAATTACCCAATGAAAATGCAGCTTTTAGAAATTTGAAAGTGAATCAAATCTTTCAGCATAAGTTGATATTTTTCAGACATACTATTCTTTCTCCTTAACGCAAAACTATAAGACTTCTTCTGATTGACTGATAAAATTATTGACTATTATGGTAATAACATTGGTCATCAGAACACGACACTTATCCGGTCGGTGTCCGATTTTCACGTAGACATTGTAGATATGGTTTTGACCAGATTATATTTATTTCTAGGGCTGCAAACGTTAAAACGGTCACTATGGAGATAATAACGTCTTTAAAATGAGCCAATACTAAGATATATTTGGTCAAATTATTAATATCGATTGCATAGTCAAACTTGTCCGTGACAGTCACGTGTAGGCAGTAAAGAAATTGTCCTCACCTATTATAAGGTCCGTGACTGCCTAAAATAGACATTATACATCGACCGTAATTTTGTGTAAGAATCACGCATCATAGGCTGAAGAAACAAAAGAAAGAAAATGGAAAACAAGGACAGCAAGAAAGAAAAATATAAAGGAACTCAATATATGTAAGAAAAAGAACTGAAAAGAAGATATAATAAAAGAAAGTACAACAATGATACACTAAAATAATAGTCATTTTTGTAGGGCGGAGGGGCGGGAGCTGTTTTCACTTTTTTACATTACAAAAACATTAAATATCCACAATATACAAGTTTGAGGTATCACCAACCATTTCGATTTCTCTTGCCAAGCAATTATTGCTAGGAAGCTGGGTCTCTGTTCATCAGTAGAAATCGTTTATATTGAAAACATGAACTTGGAGAATAATTTAAATTTTTGGCAAGAATAATATGAGCGTAAAGGCAAGAAATTGGTTTTCAATTATTTCTTGACAGAAGAGAAACTATAATGGATATGAAACGCTAGAGTCAAGATACAAGTATGATAAAGACTGGGAGACACAAAACTCAAACTAAACTCAAACTAACAAAATGCAAACTCAGACGTACATCGATATATCTGAACACAACTTTTAAAGATAACTTTAAATTCAAAAAGACTGACATTAAAATAGGAATACAGTCGTTTGTGTGCATCAAACTTATAAAATTTTAAGATATAATAAAATAACCGAGATGTGGGTAAAATGTTTGCTTATAGAACATTCTAAATTTTGCAAAAATGGCTGGACATGGAAATCAAATATTAATAAACAACTTAATCCAACGTCCTGAAATCATACCCAAGTAAACAAATGTTTAAAAATGATCAATATCTTAAAGTATAATCTACAGTCATGGATAAAAGTTAGCTATGTAATAGGTTCTTTACAAAAGAACCCTACAATGTACAATCCTGGACACAATTTAAGCACACAATATAAATATACATAAGGGTAGACATGAATATATGCATATATGCATACAGACATATATCAATACATTAGTCAAGCAATGAATTAGTCTATTCCGCCCTCCACCGATCTATCCATCCATTGGTTAGTTACACATTGATACATACATTTATTCAAGTCATTATTTCTTCTTCCAACATAAAATATAACAAAATTCATTCCGTTCACATCAAATGCATAGCGCTGAGGTATTTATCGAACACGCTAGTGTCTCCTTTCAGTCATTAGTTGCGTACTACGGTGATGACGTCACAATGATTCGTAATATTGATCGTTACTGTTAATGATATACATCTCCAACATAGGTACAATTTTTTTGCCAAAAAAAATTCTTTCTTTTGCTCCATGGTTATAAAGGCGAACAAAACGTTTCCTTTAAAGAAAACAAGCACAACTAACCATTCTTAATTTGAACTAAACTAGTTTAAAGTCTCGACTATACAAAATGCAAGTGTCCAGATTCCAAAAATATTTATTACAATTTTATAACATATATGCTAAATGTATAGCTATGACGAATCGATTATACAAACTCCCAATTATCGATGCTATCGCGCCAAGTTCTTTTTACCAAACAAATTTATTATGCATGCACACAAATAACCGATTATACGAACACCCGATTATCGATATTATCGAACTAAGTTCTTGTTACAATATAGATGTAATGCACACAAAATAACAATCGATCATATGCAGTGTCGTTATCTCATCCTTTGCTATGTGCTTAAGAGAGTTTTGATAATCGAAATGCATCTGTATTCTTACAAGACTGTGCAGACAATCTTATCCTTGACTTTTTGAACTTGTTTCCAATCAATTTGCTATAATAATATAATTTGGCAACGAAAACATTATGCTTAATTTTACGAAACTAAGTAAAGAATCATTTATTTCAGGGGTAATTTGAACCCAGCATGGAACTAACAGTCTGGCGGCCATTCCAACTATTCTGGACAGTAGTATTCTCGCAGAGTCTATTTACAAGATCACAACAGTTTGGAATGCAGTCGGTAGGGGATTTGTACAGACAGAACTGTATCAATTGTCGGAAATTAGGAATACCTTCCATTGAAGAGATCAAACGGATTACGATTATCAAAAACGATATTTTGAGTAGATTGCACATGCCCAGGCCTCC
Organism: Potamilus streckersoni; assembly: GCA_016746295.1. NCBI lineage: Eukaryota > Metazoa > Mollusca > Bivalvia > Unionida > Unionidae > Potamilus > Potamilus streckersoni. The sequence continues at coordinate 425,987 of JAEAOA010001570.1, read as the reverse complement.
AGATGAGGTCACACCACCTCCAAGGACGCCTAAAGTTACCGATAGAATAGTGTATGACAATTTCACGTCAAAGGATAATAATGCCTTCGAAGAACTTTCCAGTATCATCAGCTTCTCGGAACCGTCAGGTAAAGGAAATTACGATTTCATTGATATCGCTCATTATCGATCTTTCGTTAGTACCGGCTTTGACGTGCTCTAGTGCTTATAAAAAAAAAACGATTAATAAAAGCGGCACATTTGCCTGTGATATGCTCTTAGCTAAGGTAATCTTAGGCTTTTTGAAAGAGTGTTGTTTACATCATCTTTGCTAGCCAAGTTTCCGATATGTTAATTTTATCTACACCTTGGCGGATCCAGCAGATATTTTTGTGCATCGGGTCCGAGAATTTCATTGGATGCGGCAGAAAGCCACATCATCCAATAAAAATTTATTTGTTCAAATCTGAACACTGTTCCTACATAATCTAGACAAAGGAGAACATAACTTAAATACACTCAAAAATAAGCAAATACATTTTTAATGAATCTTCTCTGATACGTATTCATACTTTATATATTAAACTTACAAAGTATATTTTGGAGGTCAATAGAGTCCACCATTTTCGGCCGATAGACAATACACCACTTTTAAACGCTATTTATTGGTTAGTTACTTATTAAGGGTTGCAGGTAATGAAAATCAATGGATGTCGCAAGGACGAATCATTGAAATATCTGCTTGGTCAGCCAAGGTGAAAATAGGGTTAACGTTGGCTAGCGAAGATCTGTTTACATAAAAGTGTCTAGTTTATTTAACTAATTTACCCGTTTTGATTTTTATCTCCGTTTTGTGTGCCTTTTGCGATTACTAAATTTACTGAACAATTTGAATAGTAGTAAAATGAGCATTTAGTGAAGGAAGAAAAAAGCATAGTGCGCATATAACACCTTCAGCATGGACGGAAGCGTAAATTTCAAAAATATTTTCTATTCCACGCAGGTTCGTTGGTTTTATTGTATATAACAATATCGGAAGCATCGCAATACTCTTCTTTTACTGAAGCTGTTCTATTAGGATTAAAAATTAGTTTTTCCGTAATTCTACTGCCGGGTTACACATGTAAGCTAGATTTAAGTCCTTACGTATCTCGTTTTTCATCACGTCTTGCTGGTCAATTTAACTGATGAAGAGCGTAAGGTCGTATATGATACAAAATTGTCTTTAAACGTCTATGAAACATACCTTGTAATGGTATTTAGCTTTTTCTACAAACACGTGTATTTAATAATGCTTTTTTGGCTTTGAGTATTTGACAACGGCTACTATAATCTCCAACTATAAACAGCGCTATGCACTCCAGAAGATAATCACAATTGACCAACCCAAAAATATAAAACAACTGTCAAGCTAGCGCGCTAGCACCCAGAGACACAACTTTAAAGGCAACGTCAACCCATCGACTAGCAAGCTTGTACGCTTTGAAATGATCGCAGTGAACCTTGGCGTCGAGGCGGAGGTTTTGAAGGTTAGACTTGCAGTCGTTGCCGTTATCTTGGCGTGTCTAGGGATAAGGCATCACATAGTTTTTCAATTAAAAGAGTAATATTAAATTTCATTTGATCGGTAAAGTCAGGATTTATTGATACTTCGCAAACAGGCATCTTAACTCACTTTTGTGCACATATAAGAAAGCTATTAGGTTGAAATAAATATCGTTTTCTTTACATTTAATGCCCCAGCGTTGATGCGGTCTTTGCTGAGACCATCCACATACTCCTTGGATAATAAGGAACGGTACCGTCTATTCTTTTGTCCGATGGTAATGGAGACAACAGTGTTATATTAGCAATCTCGATCTAATCTTTCAGGCGGTTGTCTATGTAATCAAGACTACATCTTGGTGGTCTCGGATTGTTCGGGCGTGTCTGGATAGGGCTAGTTCTCAATATAAATCTATCGTGTGTCCTCATTCTGCAGTAGTGTAGTGAACATCTGGAGCTTATTTTGCTATCTGTATTTTAACAGCTTGGTCGGAAGTTTGCTCTGCCATAGCTTTTAAAAGGGTTGAAACGTTCAAAGCAAAATGTGGTTAATGTTACTACTGGATAAAAAACGCCAACATTGAGACCTTCATGCCTGATTTAAGGCTTTTTACTTGGCTGAACTTGAACACAATGCTGGTTGTAAAGCTTTCGTGCCGGTCAGTGGGATCATCAATGAATATAGCTGCCAACGTTAATTTCGTGCTGTCTACCTTCGGTGACAACAATTTTTGTTTCGTAGGATTTGTAAGCTTGTGCTGTTACAAATGAGAGTTTGGTAGTTACAGTTGCAACAATATTTTATAAAGTTTGATTCGTTCATTTTAAGCCCATTCATACTAAATTCCATAATCCTCTTCAAGACGTATTTTCGATCAAGGGGAAAAATTTACATATTCGAACCGCATTAGGTAATTTGCTAGTAGCGATTGACTTTGTTTGCAGTTTCCATTCTTGATTTTTCATGCAGCAAGATACATTAAGAATTCTAGGGTTGTAACCCAACCGAGGACAGCACACTGGCTATACGCGTTAAGTAATACTGGAATAATTTCAGAGTTGCTTTTAACCCTGTGTCTGTAATTTGAGGTGTCTTGTACGCAATTATTTATAACCACGTTTTGGTTCTCAGTAGGGGCTTCCATGCGAACGATTTTAGTAGTAAAATTAGTTAATTATCCTTTCTCAGAGACACTCCTCCCAAAACTTTGTACGTTAACATTTTTGTCAGCAACCTTTGTTAGCTCAAAATGATAACTCATTTCTGACAAAAATGTTTTGGGGCCGAGGTGTCTCTGAGGTAGGATGCATCAACTATCTCTACTACTTATTGGTCGAAAATGTTATATTAAACAAATAAAATATTATATATAATGTCATACTCAATCAGACATGTTTGATTTGATTTAACAAATAGATTTTGTAAAAGATTTAATTCGATCAAAGCAGCGCCAGCATATACTGGTATAAAATCTAATATAATAAGCGATTGTATTAAAAAGTGGGTTATCATATATCGCCTATCATATATCGGCAGTGTGGTTATTCACAGTTGAAAGCGATATGAAAATAGCGGGATGGGCAGATAATGTGATGATATTTATTGATAATATGGTTGATGTGTTATTCGATAACGATATTACCAAAGCCACACAAAATTAATTAAACATTTACTTTTTATTATAATCTTTTTCATATTTGCTAACTCTCATTGGCAGAATATCTGTTAACATACTATCAATAATGCGAAACTCGCGTATTAAATCGTCCATATCATATTTAATGCCACGCAAGTAAGATCGAATTTGATCAAGTAATTTTTTATAAGTTAAACTTGCTGTTTTGTCAGCAGTTCTTTTAGTCGTAAGTCGAGGTTCAACTTTTTTAAACGCTGCTGAAAGAGAAACGCCGACACCAGATATGGTTAACAAAAACGGATTTAATGAAATTATACCAGAGCCGGTCATTAGCAGCGTAGATATGATATTACTCGCAATATTTTGGTATAGTATTCGTAACATGTTTTGACGCTCCAAAGATTGTTATGATAGTATCTGTAATATTGCATTAGAGCGTCAACATCTTGTTTCGGAATATTTTCTGAAATATGATTGAAATCGACTATATTGTTTTTCATTATATAATATTTGTTTACATATTTTTAAGTAACTAATTCTGGAGTTTTAAATTCAATACACCACCAATAAGTAGCTGCGGTTAACTTTTTATTATCCGCTATCAGCATAAACGTTTCCTCAACTTCTTTGTTTAACACAATAGACACAGTTCCAGAAAAAATCATTGGTCGAATAACGCCATAGAAATGTGGTAAATATACTAAACTTTGCACTACTAAACAAAGACAATCTATATATACCAGTGACCTCTTCAATATGTTTAAGAGTGTTATTTTACTGCGACCAAGTTGCTTTTCCTGATGCAACTCTGTACACAATATTTTTAATTTGCTTGTGAGGAATTTTAATAAGATCAGTTTTTTAAAATAATATTAGGAATGCCACTAGTGATATAGTTAAGTCTTGAGTTAATGTCAGCAAGATTAATAACAACAGTTGGTGGAGTTCCGAGTGGTCTAAAGCGCTGACCGTTACGGATCACTGCCATATCACCTCTGCGTGAGTTCGAGTCCAGACTCGGCTAACGTGCGTAAGTGAGAAAGCCTGCCAGTAGCTTCTCATGGGTCGGTGGTTCTTCTCGGAGTTTTTCCAGGGTTCTTCCTCAACCAATAATACTGGCTGCCATGTATAGCCTATCTTGTGCTGAAAATGGCGTTAAACCATAGAACAACAATAACAACAACCACAACTGCTACTACTACTACTGCTGCTGTTGTCTTGACAGTCCTGAAAAATAGTTCTGTTTAAAATTCTACGAAAATTTAGAAACGTTTGTATGTGATTAGAATAATCAGTCCTAAATTCAGTAACTCCATCATCGATTGTCGTTAACGAAGTCGTTATTGGAATTTCCTTATCGTCAACGTATTTTTTCGTAGCAGAATCAAAATCAGACTTTGGTGCTCTAAGATTATGAATACCATTGTAGCTCATGTGGAGAATGCACGCATTACACCACCGTTGGATAGTACGTACTTAGATCCTTGATTATCTACGTATTTTTTTGTTGTTGCATCTGTATCTGCGGTTGGGTTTCCAAGATTTGTAATATTTTTTCCTTACATTATTATGTCGCCAGTAAACACATTGCCAGCTTTCTTAACATAATCGTTAACGGACTTGCCCGAATCTTATATTTTACCTTGATCAGCAAAAGTAAATATATTATTAACAACCGCGGTGGGAATTCGTACAAGTACATCTGATAGTTGTATATTGCTCGTTTTCAATCGTCCTTCTTTATATTGCAAAACAACAACTTCGTTCTGATCAACACTTGTGATATTTAACAAATTAGTAGTTTCATTTTTAAGCTGATCGAGAATTGCGTATTTAGATAAGTCACCTTGCTGAGCAGACGCAGAAAATTCTACTGTTGTTCCAAATTTCGAATAAAAACTCATTATTTATTTAGTGCTTGGTAAAATTATATACCATAATAGTAATGGCAAAATTGTCGATATCAAACTTTGATACAGAGCGGTTGGTAAAAATAAACATAACAATGAGCTTCCAGATTGTCATTCTCTTATTGTTGGTAGAACTGGATCTGGAAAAACAAATTTGCTAATGAATTTACTTCTCGGAGATAATTTTAACTACGATCGAGTTTATATTTATACAATTAATCTGCAACAAGATAAGTACGAGCTATTTAACAATTATAATGACAAACTTCGTGACGATCTTGAATCTGGCGAGGATTTCTTTATCATCAAACAACCAGAAGAACTTATTCCAGTTAATCAACTCGATTCGTCCGAAAATAAAATAGTTGTTTTTGATGATATTCCGCTAAACAACGAGGAAATGAATAAAATCAGATCGTATTTTTCACTGTCGCGAAATAAGAAATGTAATTCTATTTATCTCGCTCAAGAATATTATAATGTCGACAGATTTATTAGACGAAATACTGGTTTTTTTATATTATTTCCTGGACTTGACAATATTGACGTTAGAAATATCGCGAACGAACAATGCGGCGACGTAACAAAAGATAAATTTATTGAATTATATCGTCAAGCAACGGCAAATAGATACGACTTTTTCTTGGTCGATAAGTTAACAAATGATAAGAATAAAATGTTTTGATGTTGCATTGAAAACTATCTACAATAATTTTTATAGAAAATAGTATATAATTAATGGAAAAACAAGCAAAGTACAGAAACATATTGAAGATCTAAAATAACTTGCGCAATCTCAGGCAAAATTTAAACAGCTAGTACAGCAAGCTCGACGCAATCGAGTTGTTTCAGCAGAAACAACAGCTAAAGTTTTTAAACCAGTTACTGAGGCTTTACTTGGAAAACAACCCGAAACTAAACCACTTTCAGAAGAAGAAGCTAAACAATTACAAGAGTAAGGTTTACTCGGATTAGTTAAAGAACAACAAGAGGCGGCTGCTGGAAGAATTGTTGAGAGATCTGATGCAGATAAAAGAAGAATAGCTGAGGCACTTTCAGCAGATATAGCTGGTCAAATTGTGAGGCAAGCTGAAATAGATCGGCTTATAAAAATATCCGCTGAAACGTGAACAAAAATTAACAAAATTAACAACAACAAGAAATTGAAATATGACAAATTTATCAGGAGATATAAAAGATATTAAAGAGGAGTAACACGAAAAGGAATTCGCAAACTTACTGAAAGGTTTATGGAGGTTGGAGAGAAAAGACGATGGTTTGTAAAAAGAGCAAATGATGAGATAAAAGATGATAAGTATAATGAATTTTTAGAGAAAGAAAATATAAAAGATATTGATAATATAAATAATTGGACTGATGCAGAATATGTCACATTATTCGATAGTTTAAATGCAATAATAAGAGGCGGAGCTGGTGCTAAAGATGGGTTATACAAAGCCATAGTAACTGGTGATATGCTTCCACTTTATGACAAAATAAGACAAGGTGTTATTGCTATCATATTTGGAATGATAGCAGAAAGAAGCAGACAAAAACTGTTTGGTAAAGGATGACATTTTAAAAGGAGATTTTTTGCATTTGATAAAGCTCACGCAGAAAATATATATTAGAAAGAACAGAAACTGGAGTCAGAATATTCGCATCAGTTACTGAAATGATTGGCAGATTAATGCTATTGATATCATCAAAAGAAGCAGGAAATGTTGGTGCTGAAATCGACACTGAAAACATCAAACTACTTGATAATTTGAGATCGAGAAATTTATTAGCATCTGACGCATACGTTACTTTGCACCGCGACGTAATTTTATAAAAGTAAAATAATAAATTTCAGCAACATTATTACTCGACTCCAGCCAATCCGATAAAGATAGCGCGAACTTTCAGTAAAGTATAATCCGCCAAAAGAACTAGATCGAGATAAACAATACGAAATTGGATTGATTTCCTGCACTTGTTGGAATGCCATGGCAAACATTAAGACAGGTATTAATGATGAGTTTGAATATTCTGCCAATTTATCATCATTCCATGATGGTTTATTAAAGAAAGTTAAAAAACCACAAGGCGCCTACAACATAACTGATCTGAATAAAACTATAAAAGAATTTATTAAAAGAAATGGTGATAATGCTGATGATTTTGAACTAGCACCAAATTATAATAAGTTACGAGCTAGAATTACTTTGATGCAAACACGATAAAATTGCTCTATTGCTCTATTGCATCTGGTCATTATTCAGCTAATGATAGCAAAGGTCACACGATATATAATTTTTCAGCAGAAGTAGCTCTTATAAATAACGGTTGGAGTTTATTTAGACGTGCTCGATATCAGCTGGCCAATCAAACGTAGAAGATATTTCAAATCACTTACAAGTTGCAAGTACAGACTTAAATATTATTTTGTTTTCCGGTGATTACTCCAAATCAACTGCAACTAATATGATGTGGTTTAAAGATACTAGAAATTGCTCAACTGAATCAAGCGAATTTTTTATACAGACGTATTTTGTCACACGAAGCAGACGCTGCTTCAGATCTTGAAATTGTGAGAAATTTTCTTATTGCTAATGCGGCAGCGTTAGTTATAGCAGCACCAATTGCAGGTACTAATGCAGACGCTGTAAGACTTTCACTTAATGCAGCTTGCAATAATCTTTATATAACACCACCAAATGCAGGTGCGATGTTAGATTTAATCCTTAACACAATTGTTGGCATAAGAAAGTCACGTTACAATGAAGGTTTTGCTAGGAGAAGAGACCTTGCAGCAGTATCACGTCAAATTACAATGATGTTGCAGCTAAGTACAATATTTTGCTTTTGCAGAGACTATGACAAAGTATTTCGTGGAGATAAACATACGCTTATTTTAGATCGAGCAGAAAAAAATGATTGCCTATTTAAATCTGGTGGTGCTGATGTGAAATTCGTCATAAACAAACTTGCACTGTGGATGCCACGAATAAATCAGTCGGTCACTAAAGCATTAGAATTAGATAGTATACTGGAAAAACGCACGAATGAAATTCATTTTCAACAACATAAAATATATCAAACAGCAGTTCCAAATACCACCGACTACAAATGGCGAGTTACAACAACATCGAGTGAACAGCTGCCGCGTCATCTGTTCGTTGAATTCTAGAGACAGGTACGACGTGGAAATCAACAGCAAAAAATGGAATATTTGACAACGCTGATGTTTGGCGAATTTATGCCAGAATAAATTCAAAGCAATATCCAGAACGAGCGATCGAATGCAATTTTGCTGATGACGCTAATAAAAACTATACTAGACCTTACATGTACCTGCTCGACTCAATGCAGAAATATCAAGATATTGGAGACGGAATTCTGATATCAGTAGAAGAATTTCGTACACTTTATCCGATATTTTACTTTGATTATAGTAAACATAGAGAACAAGCTGATATTGAGGTTACTTGGACGCTCGGAGCCGCTCCAGTATCAGCAGCGTTAAATGTATATGCATTAGTGATAAGCGACAAATCTGTGACAATTGACTGTCGGAGGTAAAATGACAATTCAAGTTTAATCTGTGATTGTTATATAAGATGACACAATATATCATAAAATAAATACATTTAACCGATGAACAAGTTAAAAAATTAACAACTGTTGTTGCGAAGCGTAGGTCGTTTTCTTTAAAGATTAACCCAAGTGTTTTAGAAACTTTAACAAAATTATTGTTAAACAAAAATCAAGCGAGTAAATACGATCGCAACAAACATTTCGTTTTTAACTTGAGCGCCGCACAAATAACTGCGATGTCCCACCGCATTGCGTTGGATGGCGGTTTCTTCGGTCCGGCACTATCAGTTATAGCCAAAACATTACAGCCTAAAATTTTACCAGTGTTAGGAACAGTAGGGCTAACAGCGGCATCAGGAGCAATACAAGGCGCATCAGAAAAGGCAGTTAAAAGTAGTGATATTGTCTTTGGTGGTAGTATAAAGAAAATTTTTGTCTAAAGATTAAATATAATGCCTAAACGAAAAAAGACAACACCGAAAAGAAAAAAACGACGAAAAAGAAAGACATAAGGTGGATTTCTTCCAATAGCCCAATTACTGGCAGGATTAGTGGGAAGTCTACTGCCGGGTTTGTTAGGACGAGGACTAATGCAGCAAGGAACAAGGCGTTAATTAATTTTGATATACTTAATAAATTACAAAAATTAAAAAATTTTCACGGAGTTTATTCCAAAGATGTACTTACATATATAGCTTTTCCGGGTTCTTCCGTTATAAATATATAAGACTTTAATGACGTATCTGCTACACTGAGTAGCTGTTTTTGATAACAATTATTTCAACTCGTTGGGAATTTCAGCAAGTGACACGGTAAAACGATATATGAGTAAATGCAAAAAAAAAATTTTTCTTCTAATCAGATTCAGCCAGGTGGAACTTTCGCTTGCGATTATTATTGCGTGATGTTTATTAAACAGATGACCAAAAATCCAGATTTGTTAAAGTTTATTTTGCAGTTTGATAAACAACCCTCTCGCGCTAATGATGAGATCGCGATTAATTTTATCTACACTTACAAATATAACAATGTCAACATATTGTCTCAAGTGTAAAACAAGAACGGACAATAAAGACGAAAACACGGAAAAGCAAAGAATAATAGAATAATGCTATAATGCTAAAAAGTGTTTGCTCAATTTGTGGAAAAAGAAAAGTATGTTTTTGCCAGCAGCAAAGTAGGGGGTGCGTTGTTCCCCTGATGTAATCAGGGACGTTATTTTAGTAGACGATTAAATAAATAATGAAGTGCAACTGCGACGCTGATAGAGATTTATGTCTAGAGGAAAATAAAATTATTACATATTGCCAGAAATCCAACAACAGAGAAATAATTGGAACGTATATATATATATATATATATATATATATATATATATATATATATATATATATATATATATATATATATATATATATATAGTTATTTATATATAGTTTGCCAATTAATAATAAACGAATAAAAAACACGAATAAATACATCGACAACTTACAAAATATCGTTGAGGAATATAATAACACGAAACACCAAACCCTTTCTGGCAAAACGAATATGTCGCCAAACGACGCGCTTGTAAATCCAATACTAGCAAACGAAAACATGTACCGCAGACATTCATTTAGAGTTGGCGATGAAGTTAGAATTTCATTGACCAAGAAAACATTTGAAAAGGGATTTACTGCGAACTGGAGCGAATAAATTTCTTTTAACAATACCAGTTAAATATTCGCTAACAGATTTGCTAGTTGAACCTATAACTGGCAGTTTGTACGAACAGGAATTTCAAAAAATAGAACAAGATATATTTGTTATCGAAAAAGTTATTAGAAAGCGCGGGAACAAAAGTTTAGTTAAATGGCGCGGAAATAGCGATAAATTTAATAGTTGGTTCCCAACAAATTCGATTGCATCGACCGCGATCGAATAATATTATTATAAATTTGCTCGTATTTCATTATTACTGACTTACATTTTACTGGTTTACATAAGGAAATTAAGTGAAATATTCTTGCATTTTCGACTGCCATTAAATTTAATATTTTAACAAAAATAAAATTGTATTTTATGTTTCGTTGATGTCCCGGTAATTTTACGTTTAGAAAAGGTCTTATTAGCTGCCAAAATATGTGGTGCTCGGCAACGCTAAAATTAAATTTTAATATATTTTTGGCAATGGGATGCTTAACATCATACGCCCCGTTGTTGGTCTACTTAAATATTTCTTGCTAAAGACAACATTATCATCTTCATTGACATCGTATAGTTATACAGTATATCATTTTCGATGAAATCAGCAAATCTAGCAGGTGTGACATTGGTAACTGTAAAAAATCTTCCGAATATATCTGAGCCAGCCTCTCTATAAAGTCAATTATTATAATTATATTTTATCTAATTAATCTATAATATCGAAATGATATAAAATATCATTGCCCAGTTAATATTCTAAACAAAAAAGAATTAGCTGCAGCAGTTTGAAATTGCTTCCTGGGACATATTTTGTTTTCGTTGATGTTATGATAGCATCAGGCGAATTTGAAAATTTTGTTAACGACGGAGAATAAAATAAAACTTGATACAAATAAAATAATGACAATACGATTAAATCGCGACGACATAATGAAATTTTGTCATAATTGTCTTTCTCGTAATGATATAGAAAATATTATTAGTTACCGTATTTACAACTAAACTGATCAAATGTTATCATGGACACTGACGATATTCTTTTATTAACGGCCACATATTTTACTGAACGTGGATCAATTTTATGATATTTTGCGGCAGATTTTATAGATTTAAATTTCATTTCCTCAGACGTTTGGAGGTTTATTGAGATAACTGATTTTGGATTTTTAAAATTATTACTATTACCAGCATCTCCTCTACTAGTATTTTCTTGTTGTGTTACTAAGTCTAGGTTTTCCGAACGATTATAAGTTTTAATTTTGTTAATGTGGTATATAACTAAATTATCTAATATTATTCCGTTAAAAGTTTCGAACACAAATCTATGCGATCTATAGCAGGCAACATCTGTATTTATTCCACGTACAACTACCTGTAAATAATCAACATTATCTGCATTTACTAATGGTGTTTTAGTTTTTATATTTCGAATAGTTCTCTCATCATTTGCTTCGTATAAATCAAATAATGGATGGAGTTGATATTCGTTTTGTAATCCTATATTTTAAATATTATCATCGGCAACTGCACCATTTGCTCTATATACTCGCTGTCCTGCTGGAATATCTCCAACAAACAAAGAATAAATATTTTTTTTTAAAACATTTTGATTCTTCCTGCGCTATCACCCTTTACTGAATTTAACATACCAGCCGAAGTTGGTACGCCAATAGCTTTTTTGATTGTTATTTTGATAACAGAATCTAATGCATTTCTAGCGTATAAGTTGTATTTCTGGGTGAACATGGTACGGTTCTTGCTCTTCCGCTGTCAGTGGTAGATATCTCAAAATTTCTGTCATTATATATATATATATATATATATATATATATATATTTATATATATATATATATATATATATATATATATATATATATATATATATATATATATATATAAAATTAAACGTTTTTTGTTAAAAAAACTCAATTATATAAACAATATTACCATATAAATATAATGCTGAAATTGCGCGACATTGCTAAAAAGAGCAATATCAAATCCAAAAAAAATTGCTTCGGCATTTTCAGGCAATGACAACAGTTACAAACTTGATGATCAGACCATATCAGCTAATTTTAGCTCTACAAATTTATATCATCTTTTACAACCCGTTATAGCAAGAGAACTTGCAGTTCATAAAAGTATCAAACTCATAGTCCAATATCATAGGATTTATTCAAAGTTACACGCAGTCGAAGAAACAAAAACTTTTGAAAGCGAAATCTCGGAACCCTATTTAACAGCTAAATCAAGATAAATATTAACTGAAACAAACATTGCTATGGTCGCAGATGAAATACACCAGGAAATAAACAAAAAACTAGAAGAATTTACCTCGTCAGGGTTAGGTTGGAAATTCGAAATGATAAAAATAGTTTTATTTCACACATCGAAATATAACCTACTTCGCGGCACTGGGAACGTCGACCTTCCTAAAAAATTAAGAACAAAAAGTGCTGTATAAATGTCAAAAACAACAATAACAAATGTTTCCAGTGGCCTATTCTTTCCACAATGTTTCCAAAAGAGCAAAATTCCGATCGCGTCAACAAGTATTCTCCGCAGAAGAACGGACTCAATTTTAATGGCATCAACTTTCCAGTAGCAGAAAGTCATAAGCTCGTTAAAGGCTGCATAAAGGGTATCTTTCCTTACGAATATCTTGACGATTGGATCAGATACAATGAAATTTCTCTACCTGACAAAGATAAATGTTACTTGCAACTCAAGAACGAGAACATCATCAACGACGAGTATAAATATGTCCAAGATATGTTGACTAAATTCGCAAGTAATACATTTGGCGATTATCACGATTTATATCTGAAAACTGATGTGTTATTGCTAGCAGATATTTTCGAGAATTTTCGTCAGGTTAGTCATGTAAATTACGGATTAGACCCATGTTGGTATTATTCTGCTCCAGGATTGCAAACCAAATTCTCAATGAAACTGAAAAAAATCTTCTAAAAGATAATTAATATTTTGTTGAAGTTGATTGAGACTACCCTAGTTCGTTACTCGATCTACATAACGACTATCCAATTTGCGCAGATTCAATGACGACTGGTTACAGTTTATTATCACCAGAACAACGAGCTATGACAACAGCAAAATGCTCTATAGTTAACAAGTTAGTTCCAAATTTATTAGATGAAAGAAATTATGTCATGCATTACAAAAACCTAAAACAAGCAGCAGTAGCTGGACTAATTCTTAGAAATTATAACACAATGTTCGTGTTTTCATAATCATAAAATGTATAATACTGCTTTTGTTAAGTATATATTAACTAATTCAATATATTTACATAATGTGTCGGTAGTTCAGTTGGCTAGATGTAAAAGCTGCGGTAATTGCGGCTTGAGTTCGAATCTTATGAAAGGCAAAATTTGTCTATGGGGAGGGTTCACGAAAAATGATCTATTTATTTGGGTGACCCTGAGAAGTTCCTCGAAATTTAACAAACAAATCATACTCCTCACTATGTAAATACATAGTGAACGCTATTTTTGCGCTCCTAGGTGTCGCCATAGTAGGGAGCATGGTGCCTTTGTTTGACGTAGACAAGGTTCCCCCGCCTTAGGTGTTGTCTTGTGTATATGTTATGTGCCGTCCCTAATTAAAAAAAATTCAATTACATGACCATCTGTAAAAATATATTCATGTTCATCAATAAGTTTATGTGTAACCTCTGAACTTGCGCGGATGTCAAAATGGCAATCTCGATGTACACAAATGTAATAATATACCGTCCCTACTTAAAATATCAACCAAATGATCATATGTAAATATATTCATGTTCATCAATCATAACCATTGAATATAATCATTGTATATTACCATCTTCCATCAACATCTTTAAAACAAGTCCTCTATACGAGGACAAGTATTTTTATTGTTTTTCTCATATTATTTTGAACTGCGAATAACCACACTGATCCATATTTAGGCAATATATGATAACCCACCTTTTTAATACAATCGCTTATTATATTAGATTTTATAGCAGTATATGCTGACGCTGCTGTGATCGAATTAAATCATCTTACAAAATATATTTGTTAGATCGAATCCAACATGTCGGGTTTGATGATAGAATGACATTTTATATAATATTTTATGTGTTTAATATAACATTTTCGACTAATAAGTAGTAGATATAGTTATATAATTGATGTATCCTAGCTCAGAGACACCTCGGCCCCAAAACATATTTTTGTCAGAAAATGAGTTATCATTTTGAGTTAACAAAGGTTGCTGACAAAAATGTTAACGTACAAGGTTTTGGGAGGACGGGGGGGGGGAATCTCTGAGAAAGGAACATTAATCCCTCATTACTACTATTTTGTTGCCACCAATGTTTAGGATACGAGTCATGGTGTTTTAAGAACAGTTCAAGAGCTATGGCGATTTAAAGCATCTAGATTATTAATGGCGTGGGATAAAGTTGGGTTACAATCGCCTATGATAAATGACCTATTCATAACACCACCTGTTTTGCAGGAAACAAGATGGCTGGTCGGTAAATAGCTGCGTTGGTTGTTTGCATGTATTAAGTGGCCGCGTCATGGGCGGCTGTGTCAGCCAACGAAACCATCTTATTGGATCCCATATTTGGGGTAAGTGTCATACTGTCAGCAGCATTAAGAACGCTTTCATTGGCACTCGGTATTTTCCGCACTGCACCGTCTGTATATTATTATGTAGCCGGTCCCAGAAGCTCGGTTGGGTCATCCAAAGACAAGATATTATTGCCGCTTTGTTTAGAGCATATGCCATTCTATTGCCAGTCATGAGAACCCGTTGGCTGGCTATGAGTTATTTGCAACACGCTATGTACTCGGTTAAATGTACCTACCTAATGATTTGTCGCCGAGTCAATGCGCTCAGAAGTCGCTGCGAGCGATTTCATTTTGTTGCAACTGATATCAAAGGTGGAGGTCATGGTGTTGTTAGCCTTCATTGGTAAATGGGGTTTGCCGTAACATGTCGTCTACGTATTGTTTTATAGCAGCGCCTTGGGACTCAGTGGGATACACCAAAGACAGGGTCTTGGTTTTGGCAACTATAATAACGACTCCAGCTTTAACGCTTTAGTTTTTGAATGCAGCATCTACGCAGTCTTTTGCTGCTGCATTTTGGTGCTCGTTAGGTCTGATAAGGAGACTATCTTGATGAGGCCCATTTAGTTTGACAGTCACAAAATCAGTCATTCACAAATATTATTCCGGCTGGGGATGCCAACAATCTCATTTTAATGCCAACCAAGGTTAGTGAGCCGGTGATCAGATCATGTTTTCGAATTTTCCAATAGTACCATCAATGGGCTATTTAAACAAAGTTCTCAAAAGTCTATGGTAAATGCGGTCATATCTCATCTATGCAATCATTATATTCGTTTCATTTTAGTTTGTTGAGACCGACAATGACGCGTTCTTTTTGTCACCAATAGCTAGGTAGCCCGTTGAGAATCCTATAGTTGTTAGTCGATTCCTGTTGCATGGCGTCATCTACATGTTTTTTGTGGTCTCATTTTGATTGGGTTAACTTCTTGGCTGCTTAGGAAGCAGGCCATATGTCAAAATTATCTCACAAAGACTCGCAACATTATGCTGTCAGTTTAATGTTACAACCCCCAACGATGTGCACCAGGCAGTTACACTGAAAAAGAAATATACTTCACTATAGCATTCGGTATGGCAATAAACGGATCCTCCGAAACCGCTAAGATGGTCCGCATGATAAAATAGGTGTTTTATCCACTCAGAGTGTGCATAATTACGGGAACCTTCGTTTTTCCTGCTTTAGCCCACAGCCTATGTTGCATGCCATGATAATTGCACCCCTTTATACCCCGATGATATGACAGAGTATCATTTGCAATTTGATGCTCATTATCTTTTCAGAAATTCAGCGGTTTTTAGCACAGTCCTCCTAAGTCGCTTTGCCCATCTTAATGAGTATTTGTTGTTTTCTCAACTGCTCTGTAATCTCCACCGCTTACCCAGAGCTCTCAAGGAACTTTTAAGCGGCGTTCTCACAACGGTATAAAGCCTGCACGGTAAAACGCCTGCTTTTTCTATATATATATATATATATATATATATATATATATATATATATATATATATATATATATATATATATATATATATATATATATATACATATATATATATATATATATATATATATATATATATATATATATATATATATATATATATATATATATATATATATATATATATATATATCTTGATCGACTTCCTCACATTCTATTTTAGACACGAGCGAGTAGGTATTAGTAAACAATGGTCTTCTTCACGGCCATTGATTCATTGATTTTTAAAAGAATTAAAATGAAATCGTACGTGATCCACTTCGATAAATCTAGCACAGAAGCTACAGCGTAAATCGGCTTGTTTAGTTGTAGATTTGTTTGTCGCCGCCGCTGTATTCCGACAAAATTCTCAATCAAAGTTTTCATACAGACAATTTCATCGTTTGACACAAATTTATTTCAGCAGCTGATATCATTAACTTTTTGGATATTTACTCATTTTCTATTATTTTCCATCATCTTACTAACACGGAATTGTTCATAAGCTTAAAGAAGATTTTTTCTTCCAAAATCAGTTTTCGTTACAGCTGTTTTCGAAGTGTTTGAATTAATATAACATCTCATCCAAGGTCACTAAATAAACTTTAAATCTCTATGGACTTTTCTCAAAACAAGTCTTTACCATAGAAGTTTGTCTTGGCGATGATATCGCTTGTTGTTTTTGAGATAACAAACTATAATTAATTATCAATCATTCCGTACAGAAAGGATAATTTTTTTGTAAATTGTGTAGCGAAATAATATAATCGTAATGAACCTCAACGAAATACGAAACATCGTCAGATATCTTTTTCCTGTGTCCATAGAAATTGTTCAGATGTAATCCAACAAAATCCACCAAAAGTCATTGTTTCGGCCATAGAACAACAGAACAAATTATAACAATTAGATAAATTATATACTTCCAAGAAAGCTTAGAATAGTACTCTTTCATGTATTTGTTGTTTGCTTCAGAATATTTCTTTTTATAACGCTAATACCACATCTGATACCTTTTTCGATAAACTGAACAGATCAACGTCAGTAATTCTAACCTTACTTTATGTGGTGGAACACCTCTCCCAGCTTTGTTGGGGTGGGTGTTATCTGTTTGGTTATTGTTGTCTAGATGTGATCGCCGACGATGTAATTTTCCCGGGACGAGCAAATATCAATAGAATTCGAGAAAATGTCGGGTAGGATAGATAAGGAACTGAACCGGTATATAGTACAGAATGAAACGAGCCCCCGTTACAAAAAAGACAAAAGTTAATCAAAATTTCTAACAATATTGTTAATAACAAAAGTAATACAGATACAATACGAAATAAAGGTACACATCTTTATTTTGACTCAGGTTCGTGCACGAATTTTTTAATACAAGTAATAATGATACCAATATTCAATCTGTTCCGTAATAGAATTTAAATCATCATTTCGATTCATTGGAATATATCGAAGTCATTACCTTGTACAGATGTTTGTAACCTGATAGTCTTGTATCAGGCCAGATTCCACTTTGACTTTTTCCTTTGACTTTCTTTCGCTGATAGCCCAGGTTTCCTTCACTTTTGACTTTAATTGTCAATTTACAAGTGCCCCATTCTTTCCGCTTTTTCAACTTTGTGTCCATTTTGGGTTCATAAGGCGTAATACGTAGAATATAGAGCGTAGAGCGTAGAACCTCGAGCTATCCAGGTCCCTACAAAATAGAAAAAATAAATAACCTAAATCTTCAGTCACATTACATTGGGGGAATTAATTAATACCCCACCCTCTTTAAGTCATAAATTCTATCATAATTTCAAACAGATTATTATCTAGTCTAACTGGCCAGGACAAACGTAAACAATCTAGTTTCACAAAATTAATGGTCAACTAAATGGCTGTTCTAACTCACCTACCGAGACATTTGTTCCAGGCGAGTCTCAATTACACGAATCAATGAAGTTCCTTGATACTGTGTTTATAACTACAATCAAGTAGTTATCATATGTGAACTCAAACATAGGTCGGAAAATTCATACGGATTCTCGCATTTCAACTAAATACATAATTTCCACTAATAAACGAACTATAAGTTCAACAAGTCGTCAATGTTTATATAAAGAAATGTATGTGTACGGACTCAGCTAAACGCACACAACGCATCAATACCATATCAAGAACTTCAATATACACACTTAACAAATAAATTCATGTAACTACATTGGAATAAATCATACAAATCATCATAGTAATATCAATGAATTACAAAAGATTGTTGAAAATGCATTGTTTGTTACAGTTCTTACTTCCAGAACTTGTTGGTCAATTTTAACAGATAATTTCTTTTTCTGGAGGATTTTCAAGGAGCTAATTTCTTCTAAGCATAGACTAATTTTTATTTTTTTTATTTGCACATTTAAATTGAAATGACTTTCCGTGTGAAACCACGCCCCTTTAACAGCGTGAACAATCGGAATGAAATACACTTCCCGCCCGAACTATGTTGATACCAATCCGCACATTATGGCTCTGTAAATGCGGCCATTCCCGATAAATCTCGTTAATCGTACAAGTGTTCAACTGCATGTGTTGTACCACAATAAACAATAACAAAACGAAGATCGACCTGCAAATTTGGTCCTTTACTCTATAATAAACTTTAACAGTGCATAACATGACAGACCGGGAGTAGAATAATATCAGCAAGGATCTAGACACAATTGCTGTAGCTTACTCGACAAAAACTTTCAAAACCATTTGCTAGTAGTAACACATCTATTTTCATAAATAAATCATGATACTCACTCACCAAACACCTTACAATCAAATTCTTTCCAAATATTTTGTGGTTACTTATACTCACTATCAGTCATATTTTCATCCTTGAGTTGCGAATAAAATGTATCCTTGTCGGGTAAAGATAGTCGTACGGAAAAACTGCGTTTTGTGTCAGTAGATTATGTTTATCTTTATGACGATCTTGAATCTTATCAAACTCTACCGGTACATATAGCGCTGTTTACCAGCTCATCTATCAATGCTGTCAATAAAATGCAGCTTACCTAAAGCAACTGAAATATATT
Source organism: Potamilus streckersoni (assembly GCA_016746295.1). NCBI lineage: Eukaryota > Metazoa > Mollusca > Bivalvia > Unionida > Unionidae > Potamilus > Potamilus streckersoni. The sequence continues at coordinate 406,467 of JAEAOA010001570.1, read as the reverse complement.
TCAAAATTATTTGGAATTCATTTTATCACAGTATCATATTTTAAACGAGACTTTTTGTCAGGATCACCAAAACCTTCGTATATATATATATTGGCTATCATTTCCTCGGTAGTTTTGACGAATAACCGGGAAAAAATTTGGAGCATTTAACCTTGAATTAACCATGAACATGAAGCTCCAATAAACTATTTCCTTTGGACGACATTGCTATTCGTTGTACTTCACTACAGTAATGCAAATTCATTAGTAATATTTCATTGTCTGTACAACCGTGCAAGCAGCCATAACAGAAGAACATTTTACTGTTTTGTTTAAGATTCTGTCTACCACTGGTTCATTAAAGTGTTTAATCCAATTGTAATGATTCTTATAAAACATCAAGTTTTTTGTCGGTTGTGAAACTTTTTTTCTGGTTTATATGTCTGATAGTCATTTTCATCTTCATCTATTCCGAAAATATTTATTGAAATATTATTTTTGCTTTTGAAATTTTGGTATTTGATTTTCTGCAGCTGGAAAGTCGATGCCATTAAAATTTAAATTTGATACGTGACTAAAATACTTCTCAACTCGATCAGCATTTTGTTCTTCTGGAAAGAGCGCAGAAAGAATAGCACACTGATAACATCCGTTATCGAGGTTTTGGACGCTTATGCATCATATTTTATTTCCTATTCTTGTGGTTGGTCAGTATACGAACTACCTCGTAATACGTTATATTTTACTGTGTGAAATAAAACTTAATTAATGATTTGAAACTTCAAACTTCAAATTTCGAACCCTACAGTAAAGTTTTCTTTCTTTTTCCAAACTTTTTGGCATTTCATCAGCTAACAATGAAAGATCTGTTCCAAGCATAACACGCTTTGATTTTGCGTTACGGTAAGGGTCAACAATTTCATTGTCAGTTGATTTTTTCGTCACAAGTTGTTTTAAAAATATAACCTGATATTGCACTAATATTTTAAGACTTTTGTGTTTCTCAAGCTTTCGTTTTACAGATCGCTCTAGCAAATAATATACATTTCTTGCAGTTGAATTTACCAGTGCGATTTGTTATCAAACCGATAACTGTTGTCAAGTCCTCTAAAAATAGTTGCTATTTTTTTTACAGCTTCTCATATAAGGCTGTTCTTGGCTATCGCGTAATTTCAGCATTGTTATAAAATAGTGTAATATCACATCTCTAATTAATTGCTACATCAATATCTCACCTCGCGCCAGTTGAACAATAAATTAAAGATATAAAATGCTTATAGAAATAATGACACAAAATCTGACAAGCACAAACCAGGAAGAGTATTGTTACATCCCCATATTACATCTTGTACGCTGGTTATATATTATGGTCGGTGGTACATATCAAATAGGTACAGACGTTTTGTAAAGAAACGCCAGCAGGTTATAAGAATAGCGTTAAAGGAGATGATGCTGATAAAATGGAAATGTTAAAGAAATATTTTATTTACATTTTGTTCTGCGACGAAACCCCAAAAGGTCATGTATATCATGTCAACGGCGTGATCACTGATGACAATATTGATATTTATCTTTACAAAGATAGTTTTATTCGCATCTGATATTTGATTTATACGAGGCAAATGATAAGGGAATTATTCGAAGAAGGAAAACTAAAACAGTTGTTGGTTTTATGAATATTTTAGGGTATCTCATGGTCAATGTCAGATAACACTAACCGATCAAGTTGGTATATTAGCCATCGTTTTGTTTAAGAGACGTTTAACGGTCCAATACCTAATGGTTTGGTTATTAATCACATCAATAACGCAATGACTGACAATCGATTGCAAAATTTAGAACTTGTTACCCAGAAGGAAAATATGAGAAATGGACGAGGTGGTGGTGTTAATTATAGATGTCCAGTAAAATCTATTCTTTCATTTAATCTCAAAACAGACGAATAAATAAAATTTAAATCGATTTCGGCAGTGACAAAACATTTTAATTTTAATCCCATGGCAGTAACATTTGCTGCCGATCGAAAATTAAGCTCAGCGCCAACATTAAACTAAACAAGATTTGACACATCAACTAAATCTATTGCCCAGATATCATCAACGGCATTTGTGACAACCTTAAGTCGCGGAAACTTTTTTAGGTTTGTGTAGTTAAGACGCTAGAGTCTTTGCTGCAAGATCGTCATATAATTCTTTCCCATGTCGTAATTGATATTTTGCTCCAACAAAACCCTGTATTAGCCTTCTGTCAAAACATTCTCGCATATTTATCGGTTCCATATAACGAAGTTCGTGTAACATTCGTGTAACATTATTTTATAAAAGCCGTGCTTATCACGTTCGTTTTCCCTGTAACAGTTCTCATGGCGCATTGCTATTGCATCAACTTGATTATAGGACTCTTGACCTGGCATTGGATTATTGCTCTCAGACAAATACTAAACAACAATAATTTATTTTTTACAGTTTTTAAAATATATTTTTTATAAGTCCAAACTAATCAAAAAAATTATAGACAGCAACCCAGTGAGTTTCTGATCATCGTTAAAATTTTTGCACAAATAAAATTGCATGCCCTTCTCATGACTTTTTACACACATAAAATCGCAAAATCGCAATGATATAGTGTTGTGGACTTAAAGATTGTTTTACTAAATGCAGTTAGGTTTAATTGTTATTGTCTTGGTTATCTGTCGCTTATTTAATAAGATAGTTACAAGAATGATCTATGTTGATCTTTGACATACCTTCAATCTTACCGTTACATTTCATGATCATTTAAGAGCGTCCACTTGATATGAATTTTTCATCCAAGTCGAGAAAAGTTTGTTTGAAACTGTATAAATTAGAGCTAGTTTATTGGATCAGTTTTATAAACCTAATATTGGTTTGTTCGATTTGCTTGATTACAAAATGGTTATGTTGAACTATCATTAGGTAGAAAGAGGTTAATGTAAGCGACCTTGACTGGGTTGATGCAGCATTGTGTGTGCTGTTAGAACTGGGTTGATGATGGGTGGTTGGTAGGGCTATGAGTAATTTGTGACTTGACTGAAGACGAATTGTGTGTAGGAAATATCTTGGTAAATTTGGAAGAGGGGGGCATTTAAGAAGGGAGCAGAAATCACAAGTTTTATTGTAGGGTGTTTCCTTTTCTTCTTGATGTGGACATTTTAAAGTTCCGTACTGATCTTGGCTCAAAGAGCTCTGATGTGGTAAATGAATCTGGGTCTTTGGAGCTTTGGTGGACCAATGTAATGTGATGAAAACTAAAATCTATAACATAATCGATATTTGACAGACACCGATAAAATTTCATTATAGTGGTATGGCAGGGTTGATAAAGTTGGTTAATGAATTTATGATTGGGTTGACAGGTTTGGTCAATGAGATTGTGGTTGGGTTGATGAATGATGGGCATGGGTTATGATGGAATGAAAAAGGTTGGTTTATAACTGTATGGTTGGTTTATGCGTCTATGGATTGGCTGATTATGGTTAGTTGCTGACGAATGTTTTATGAGTTTCGAATGGGTTGATCAAGGTTGGAATATGCGGCTTTGACAGGCAGAAAAAGTTAATGTAAAGGTTGATTCCTAGACCAGAGAATAACAATTTTGTTCGCAGGTTTAAATGGGAACATTTGTGGTGTAAAGGCGACAATAATTCGCATATTTAATTCTTTTTGCCGAAGAAGCGAATGTTACTGGATCTTCATCTTAGACGAAGTAACTGTACAAAATAAGACGGGTTAAAAATGTATTCGAACTTTCTCTATGGTCCCTTTGTTATCATACACAAAAAAACAACAGGTTAATAAATAAGCGTAATTGTCTAATTTAGTTTACTTGGTATTTATTGTTCTGTAAAATTAAACGAATACTATTAACTATTATAATGAGTTCAGCAAATATTTTAAAAACATATTCACAAAAGTGGAGGACAAATGAATGAAGAAACAAAACTGAAATAGTCTGAGAAGTAGTGCCAGGATTTAATATAGGTATTATATTTTCTTTAACTTTCACTTTAAATTCACAGCGAAACCTCTATATATTTCAAAACATTATTTAATCGAGATATCACTTTAATTTCTTGTTTGATCATGGCGTGCAGCCTTGTTTTATTAGTCACCCAAAAGCTCGACAGGATGAAAAATTCAAAGGAATATTTATGCTCAGAGAGCTTCGATTAATTAAATGTTTATTGCGCTTGTGCATCAACTAGATGAATAGGTCCACGCGGTTTACGCTCGGTGCTAAATATTTTTTCATATAAGCGAATAAAGCCATGACTGTTTGGCCTTCGAAAATATAAAGAAACATAATTCAAATAACTGAAATCACCGTTTTCTTTCGTGAACACATCTCTTAAGTAAAATCTGTTTATACTTCCTTGAATAAAACCTTAAGAAAAGCGTACATTAACTTGTGGATTTTTTAAAAAAAATAGTTTACAGTTGTAAAGACATTCATGATGAAAGATGTTTAACTTTAAATGTTGAGTAAAATCTGTAAACTTATTGGAAATTCATGGTAAAATGTTTGATTTTCTTATAAATAATGTTAGTACTTAATTAATTTACCATCGACCAACCTCAAACATTGCTATACCGTTTTTCGAGCACCTAGTTTATAGCAATCAAAAATTCTGTAAATCGTCTTTCGTCTTTGCTAATTAATGGACTGTATCGACACGTAGTTCTGACATATTTTAATTCTTTCAAGTATTCGTTGGTTTGATACCACTAACATAGTGTGAATGATATACAATATAAATCTATTTATTTTTGGTTATACATATACACCTAATGTTGGATTGATTAAAAGCTAAGGAAAATTTTCCGAAAAAGAGGACTAAATTGTATAATGTGCTTCTTTTAATAAAAGCTCAGAAACATGTTTTCAATATAAAATGCGTTGCTGACAAATATACTTAATTCCCTAATTACCCCAGTGTTAGACCTCACTTTAAACTGCCACACTGCAGACATTGTAGCGATATGATTGAAAAATTGTCTAAACTATGTTAATTAGTTGGATACTTGAAAGCTTAATTACGTGAATACTTAAATTCCTAATTAAGTGGATACTTAAATGCTTCACTAGGTGGACACTTAAATGATTATTTAGGTGGATACTTAAATGCTTATTTAGGTGGATACTTAAATGTTAAATGCTTATTTAGGTGGATACTTAAATGCTTATTTAGATGGATACTTAAATCTTTAATTAGGTGGCCGTGCTCTGTCTCACGCATATCATGTTTTAAACTAATTTAATTGATGTATTACCAGAAATTTACGTTAAAGTTTAATTTTAATGGAAAAGTAAATCACACATGGCTCGGGTAATAATTTCACGTTTCTACAGAAGTAGACGAAATTAAAGCAAAAAGTAAAGCACAATAAAACAGTGTGGACGGTAGCTCAAGGTACATGATGTAGTCTCACACATGTTGAATATAGGAAATAATTTATTTCATTATCCACCCATATTAACTTATTCCCTTTAACTTCGTTCTTACTCGTTTAATTAAACTTGGATATTGCAAGATTTTCTCCCACTGAACAAAGCTGTCCGCCCTAAGCATATATCGTAATATGTTTTAATGTCATCAATATATTAATTTCTAAAATAACTGTGTAATGGAAATATTTGCCGGGGAAGGCAGAAGATATAAAATTTCCATGGATAACATGGTATGATTCCAAAATCTCTAAAATTTACCAAATATTATTACTCAATTTAAAACACATTATCTCAGTCATTTTCTTTTTCCTTTGAGCTTAATATGACTTAGTAAGGGCTGTGATGGTTGTCTGTCTGTCTGTCTGTCTGTCTGTCTGTCTGTCTGTCTGTATGTATGTATGTATGTATGTATGTATGTATGTATGTATGTATGTATGTATGTATGTATGTATGTATGATTACACGCACGCACGCATGCATGCATATATATATATATATATGCATATATCCATACATCCATCCATCCATCCATCCATCCATACATACATACATACATACATACATACATACATACATACATACATACATACATACATACATACATACGTACGTACGTACGTACGTGCGTGTGCGTGCGTGCGTGCGTGCGTGCGTGCATGCATGCATGCATGCATGCATGCAATCATGCATACATACATACATACATACATACATACATACATACATACATACATACATACATACGTACGTACGTACGTGCGTGTACGTGCGTGCGTGCGTGCATGCATGCATGCATGCAATCATGCATACATACATACATACATACATACATACATACATACATACATACATACATACATACATACATACATACATACATACATACATACATACATACATACATACATACATACATACATACATACTCTAGATACAGCGAATGCATCTTTACACCATTTCTCACATGCGACAAAAACAAGATTTGTATTTCAGGAAGGAACCAATAGAGGACGCCAGAGCAATGGCATATAATACAGCTATAATGACAGGTAATACAATTGTAATGGCATGTAATATAGCTGTAATGGCGTGTAATACAGGTGTAATGGCATGTATTACAACTAAAGCAAACATTCACGCTGTTCTTATTTTTCATGGATTTAATGCCATTTTCAGCACAAAACAGGCTAAATGCATGGAGGCCAGTATAACTGGTGGAGAAAGAACTCGGGGTTATATACCGAGAAGAACTACCGACCCTCGAGAACCTACTGGCAAAGTTTCTCACATACCCAGATAAGCCAATTCCGAGGCTCAAACCCAGCCAGACTGGTAAGATGGCAATGATCAGGAATGGTTACCGCTTTATACCCTTCTGTCACTTAAGACCCCTTAAATGTGTGGAAAGGAAATAAAGTTTGATTGTTGCATATATTCCAAGATTTGTTTTTAAGGGCATTTTCAACACATTTTCTTCATTAAGTGATGTCGTTTTTGTGACAGAAATGTCTAATATTTGGTAGTCCATAAAAAAGTTTTATAATAGCATAAAGAAGACCACTGTGGAAGGAAAACATAAAGATCTAATGACTGAAAGATAGGTCACCATTACCTATATTATCTCTATGTGTATACCTATTCCTTAGGACTTTGATGAAAAACAACCGAATGGAAGAACTTAACATATGTTTGTTATCATAAATACAAATATGAGACGAAAATAAAATATAAGTATGTAAAGTATAAAGAATATAACTTGAGGGTAATGCATGTAAGTTCTGACATCAGATTTCAACCCTACATGAGTTAATCTAGTCAAATATTCAAACATCATCAAAATGTAAAAATGTTTAATAGTCGACAAAATGTAATAAAATTTGTAAGGGTGAACAAAATGTCAAATGTTTAATAGTCGTAAGACTATTCAAAAGCTGACAAAATATAAAAATGTTAAAATAGTTAAAAATGTAAAATGTACAAATTAACAAGATGTAATAATGTTTAAATCAACACAATGCAATATCCAGACGTTCACAGTGTTCTTTCATTAATGAGAACAACAATTAAATATTAAAGTTGCTTTATGACAATAATTGTGCAACATCTAATATTTTGGTTTTTTGGACAACTTTTGAAAAGAAATATTTTGGACAAATCAGTCAGCAAGTATTTAAACTAATGACATGACTATATATAGAATTAATGGAGACATATTGGATTTACTGTCTAGATTTTATCTCTGTGTGTGTGTGTGTGTGTGTGTGTGTGTGTGTGTGTGTGTGTGTGAGAGAGAGAGAGAGAGAGAGAGAGAGAGAGAGAACAAATTTATTGTTTCTAATTATTTTGCGACTCCAACTTGAAAATCTTCCACTTTCATAATCTTGAAAATCTGAATCTTTTCCTCTTTTTTTTTTTTAAAAAAAACTTTTAAAATTTCAAACGTAGCAGCGAAAATCCAACCCATAAGTTATTTATAGAAGCTTCTGTCAAAAAATATATAAAATAATTGTAAATGATCAGCGGAAATACATATGCTGTTTACGTGCAGATGATTTTTATCTTTTGCGATAATTTTAACGTGTTTGTGATATGTGTGGACTCGATTATTGAGCATGCAATATGTACATCATTGCTGTATACAAATAGTTTTGCCTTTGTACCTGGAAAATACGTTAAATCATTCATTAAATTATCCTGCTACAGTCCGACCAGTCCTAGCACTGATCTCCTAATTCTGAGCGCCCAGGGAGGCAGCTGCTAACACCATTTTTATGTCTTTGGTATAACTCAAGCGGGGTTAGAAACCATGACTACCAGCATCCCTGGCAGACGCTTGAACCGTTTAGGCCACCGAAGCGGTCGTATGCTGTCTAACAGGTTAAAATTCTGAAACTAGACATGAAATCAAGTGATGAACGTGTTGCATTTGGTCACTCATTATTATTGGCTGGTGTCAGAAACACATTCTTAATAAATGTTTTGATTGGCTGGACATGCTTAAAGTATCTTGCCTACAATATTTATGGGTGTTTCCGGAAATCATGCAACCATCTGTTTTGTTTTCGTTCTAAAAATGTTATTTTCATATTTCCATAATTAAGTATACAAAAAATATACAGAGTAATATATACTTAATAACCCAAACAAAGAAAGAACGCATTCTTCGATGTGTGAGGAACACACGCTCAAAAACTTGTCTGCTTAGGCTCAGCTCGTATTAAATCCTTTTGCATGCAACAAATCATTTGGTCATTTCTATTTTTCTGCAGCAACAATCTTTACACATAAAGTATCCTTGTTTACTGCGTTATTGGTGTGTGCAACACACGCCCAATAACTGGTTTGGTTGCGCTGCGCATATTACAAAATCGTTTCTCCACAAGTATTTTGGTCATTTACACGAAGCAGCCTGGTAATTTCTTTTTCCAGACGGCTTTATGCATAATGGAAATCTTATATATATGCGTGTGTGTATATGTATATAAATGGGCTGGTGAGTGCAGGTAAGGAGAAGATGGGTGTCGTTTACCCGCAGACCTGGGTTCGAATGTCCGTAGAGTGTGTGTATATATATATATATATATATATATATATATATATATATATATATATATATATATATATATATATATATATATATATATATATATATATATATATATATATATATATATATATAACTGTATTTTATTATTTGTAGAACAATGGTATAAAGTATGAATGCACTAATATTGTGCTATTTAAAAATGTTCCTTCCTCTCTTTATTGTGTTTTCGACTATTTAGTTCTCAACATAATAACAAATAATTTCTGTGTTATGAATTTTAAAATCTAATATTATAAAATTTTACAACCTTATTTTTTTGTACAATAATTATACGAATGGGAATAAGTCAATATTAATTCTAAATAAAAAAAAGCCTATAAACGTCCAATATAGATTCACCGTTTAGATCACAAGAACGAGTTTCGTTGCTTACAATTTACCCATAAAAAATTGAATCTACTATAAATTTGTACACCTCTACCTTTTCTCGTGATATCCATTTATGGATCTACACTGACATTTCATGGTGCAGGATTCGATGTTTTAGGCCTATATCAATTTTGATTCACTATTCCTCTTTTAAAGACTGTCGACCCGTTTTGCAGCGTTGTATATGATCGCGTTTAATATATTTGTATATCCTTTTATGATTTAGCAATCAGATATGATTGTTACCGATATGTGTCGCTAGTCTCTTCATAACACGTCTTGAAGATTTGAAATATTTCTTGCCGAAAAAAGTAGTCTGTTCCTTTTTTAACCAATTTTTTTGTGTACTAAGTTGAAAATAAAGACAGATGTAAACAAAATTAAATGCAATATTATGAGTTCCTATACTATAAGAGAGTGACCTAGCCGAATAGGCTCTCGGTTGAATTTTTTCATTAGGCCCAGAACAGCAGACATTCAAAATATGTGGGCTATTATGCTCATAACAAGAATATTCTGTGCATGCACGCTGCTATGCTTTTAACTGAGGTGGACAAAGCCCTAAGACATATTAGAACTTTAAGGTGTATATCGACTAATCAGCAATAATGCTAGCATTTGTGTAAGTCTCACTTTAGGGTGTCAAATTCCAGTGCAGTAACATTTACCAGATCTCGCGTGACGTGTATCACTCCTACTCGCTTGTTATTTTCCCATGCTATATCATGTTTATCAGAATGAGATGCAAAGTCGCGCCTGATCACGGTTTTCAAAAATTGCTTATCTGATTTGTTTCACACATACACACTCACGCTCTGACAGAAAGAAAGGTGGAGAAGAATGCGCTTACTTTTATAAATCAACTTTTGTTAGGAATTTACTCTCCGTATTGTGACGTAATCCTTCAACAAACCTTCTGCTTTACAAATAATATTCCAGTTACTAAAAACACATTTTACAGATAAATATACCTAGATATATATATTTAGCACTTGGTCATTTGTTACAGTCCTTAAAAGACTTGATGCCACACGGTTAATTAACACGGATGCGTTTAAGTTTATGTGCATTGGCGTCTCGTCTTGCAATTAATTGCAAACAAAAGATCCCGTTCGTTCACAACCACCGCAGTCGCGTCAGGAGTTGCTCGGGTACGCTTCTTAGCGTAATAGGCCTGGTCTCAAGATACACATGAAACTCAGATTTGCTGAGTTGGGCGGGATTAGATTTGACATTGAGCTGATCACCCTATTTCTTGGTGATTCCGTATTTTGTTGGTATAACCATTTCCATTTGAAACGAATCCGTTTGTACTATCAGGTCTGTATGTACCATTTTCTGCATTACTTGTTAATAATTGTACTTTTAGTCATAAGGAAGAAGCGAATGGTATTGCAATAACGTCAGTTAAAGACAAATAAACAGATCTAGAAGCCTTCATCAGTTTCTTCTTTCATGCATGAGGTCGCTATTTTGATTGCTTATCGAGATAACGCGGTATATGTCTACCCAGTGTTTGGTAATGAAGAATGAAATTAGTTGTTTCCAAACACTGTAGAGGTTTTTCTAACCTCCCCCAGATAGATAATAACATAAATGTCTTCATCGTTGATGATTCCTTTCGAAAGCTCTCAAGATCCCGTAGAGGAACTAAATTATATCAAGTTACCGCTTCTCGGGGCAAATGATCCTAATTACATATTTCTCCAAGTATCATGAACTCATTATATATAATGCAGCCGTAAATAAATGGTGTTAAAACTCACATGCTCGGAACTTATTGCTTTTTAGTTAATGTGAATTTGTACGATGTGAACCTCAAATCATTACACAATAAATTTGCCTTATCACATATTACACAGTAATTGACTTCACTACGCACCAATCACAGTACCTTGCTTTACCACATATCATTACAAAACAACTGACCCACCACGTATTAAGTAGTCGTGTATTCCACTCAGGAGACGAGCCAGGAGAGGAGGAGAGTATAGGAGATGGCATCATGTTAAAACGGGTAAACAAACAATTCAAGAACAAATGTGAATTTAACATACTTGCCATCCTGAAAGGTATATTTTGCAACAGTGTAGCATGAGGTGACGGTCTGCTCGCGAATTGGCATGCCGTGTGACGTCTGGGTGATGTGTATGTGTGCGTGTGTGTGATATTGATTTTTAACGTATCTTTAAAAATATTCAGTCATATCGCTACGATGTCTGCAGTGTAACAGTTTATAGTGATGTCTAGCTCTGGGCCCTCATGCGACAGACATGTAGCAGGATGTCTCACACAGGCACATTATCCTGACACCAGGCCGACCAGTCCTAACACTAACCTTTTATGCCGAGCGCCTTGCGAGGTAGCTGTGAGTACAATTTTTATAAGTTTTTGGTGTGACTAGGCCGGGGTTTGAACCTGCGACCACCTGCATCCAAGACCGACGTTCTAACCACTAGGCAACCGAACCGGAACCCGTATGAGGCCATGCATTACAATATGTGTGGTGGATCTGTTGTAACAGTGTAGCATGTGTTCGGCGGGAAACGTTAATTTGTCTGCCATCTAAATGAAATGTCGTAGGGATGTTCTGTCTTAAACAGGGAAAACAATTTCCAGGGACAAACGGGAAATTAACATTAAGTTTCCATTATGAAAGGCATGCTTGTTAACAATAAAGCTCGTTGTGACGGTCTAACGTTGAACTAAAAGGCTGTACGACGGTTGCTGTTTGTTTTAGCTACAGTTTGGACCTGTTTTAGGTGGAAATGCAGGGAATTTAGTTTCTCAACAACGAAAAAGGGAGTTTGTACGCCAAGAAATGATATGAAATGTCTTTCTTTATTTTCATCACACGATACATGGTCTAACGTTGAACTAAAAGGCTGTGCGACGGTTGCTGTTTGTTTTAGCTACAGTTTGGACCTGTTTTAGGTGGAAATGCAGGAAATTTAGTTTCTCAACAGCGAAAAAGGGAGTTTGTACGCCAAGAAATGATATGAAATGCCTTTCTTTACTTTCATCACACGATACATGGCGGCCAGTATTAATTGTGAAGGAAGAACTCTGGAAAACCCTTGAAGTACCACCGTCCCACGAGAATCTACTGGCAAACTTTCTTAAATCTCCACATTGGCCGAATCCGAGACTCGAACCCATGCAGACAGGGGTGAGATGGCAGTGATTCGTGACGTAGACCAAATCATTTTCTAATAACCAGTATGCTCTTATATAATATCCACTAGGCTGTAAAAGAATAAAATTTAAATGCCATTAAAACAAATCAATACCCGATCCACAACACTTCTTTCCTTTTACCTCTAGCCCTTCTAATAGACCCCTTAGCTACCTCCTTTTATAATAATGCCCACCCTTACCCTCTTATGTTTTAAAACATGACTACATTTAATTTATCCACTACAACTCTATATACCAAACCTAACTACAAAATATTTACTGCCAACACCTAAAGAATTACTGTGTACAGATAGTAATTTCATCACCTAGCGAGATCCTATCCAACATCCAGCGAGGTACTTTCCAACACCCAGTGAGAATCTATCCAATTATACTATGATCCCCCCAACCTTTGTAATGTAGAAACTAATCACTTAAAAATAAAACCCCTTTCTCTATCTACCCTTATTGCCTTAGGATCCTTGATAATATGAAAATATCTACCCACATCTGTAATAACCTTACCAAACTCCACACTCTCAAATGTAAAAGAAACAGTAAAGTATACCATATAAACCCATTTCAACAAAGCTACATTATAATTTCCTTTTCTACCTTAAAGTCCATATTAAAATAAATATATCGGTTTAGCAATCAACATGTAAAACGGGTGTCAGCTATACATGCCTCCATGCAATCGCACTTTTCGTCGGTTACTTTGAGAACGGAGGACGTGATTATGACAATTGTGTTTGGAACTTTGGTATTTTATCAGTGACACAAGACATTTTATAAGTTTCATTTTCTTTCATTCGTTGAACAACAAAACAAAGACCATGGTATAACCAAGTCTCAATTTAAAAAACCATACAGTGCATGTACAATGTGCACTTCCGAGCTATCCTGGAATGTCTTACTGATGTAATATTCACTCTTTTGCCAAATGGAATCTGGCGTTAAGTAGTTCGAAGAGATTTAGTCTCATATTAGACATCATGATGGTGTTTCACTTTGATGCGATGCTTCTTTTAAACGTTGCGGTCATATTTTATTACTTAAGGTTTTGAAACTTTTCCTAGAATTCATTTTATGAATATCACTGCAGCATCGAGGATAAAATTCTTGATATCTAAACTCCTACAGTAGTCAGGCATTTGACCAATATCTGACCAATTGAAGCAATCTCAGCCTAATCATCTTTCTTTGTTGTAGCAGATGCAGTTATTCTTAAACCTGTACAAAGTTTTCGTAAATACTCCATTGTAGCTCCAAAGGTAAACTGCGAATTTTTTCTTCTAACGTACCCATGTGGATAATAAGGTACTGAGAGTTCGGATACCGTCTGGAATGTTTAAGGAAAGCTGTATCTTTATATTCCAATTCGCGAAGGAATCACAGTACTAATTCGGTTCCAATCGTAAAACTATGCAAACACCATAATATTAAAAACTCAATAGCCTAAAGTTTCTGAATGTCCACGATCAATCCTATATTTATCAGAATAGATGAAGCCTTCTGTGTAGAGGAACGGATATTAGCCGCTGCATTTTATGGACTTGCATGTTTTTGAAACATGTACTTTCAATTCCGTACCAACGACTCAGGTTCATATTTTGGTAATGGGTGTTCCAAACTCACGACAGTTCAAGGACTAAAATTCCATCAATAATACAATGTCTGTATTTTTTTACTTACAACTAGGATAAGCTCTAAAAAAAATCTTTTTTTTCCAAAACATAACTTACATTATTAACAAATCCTAGCCACCTAAACCCATGTGGACCATATCTAATATTCACCCATATTCATACTGATTCCCGTTTTTCTATGCCATTAGTATCGTGAGTCCTGAAATGTTACACCACAAGAAAAGCGTTGTATTGGTATCCCCTTTGTCTAAGTAAACAAATCCTGCTTTAGTTAAAGATATAGAACTCGGCCTTTCCAGATGTGTAGGCCATTTTCATTTTGATTCCTGAAAACAACTTTAAAAATGACATAATCTGACAACGTCAAAGGAAACCTGTTATCATCTTTGGCTTGTAATACTCTCTAAATGGGGGATATCCAGAGTGACTTATGAACAGCATCGCTTTACATTGCCTAACGAAAAAGTAATGCAGTATCACTGATGTCATAAGATACATCATCACTGTGGGCGCAGAGTATTGCACCGTTTTATCTTTTGGTAGAATCCATGATATTTGTTCTGTGTGTAATTCACATTTTGGTCAATGTTTATACTGCACAATGTTCTTTTCTTTTGGAAATTCATAAATGGTTGAGATCTATGTGCCTGTAAGAACATATAATCGGGAAGTCACCCTCGTTTGCCATAGAGAGTTTGATACACCCTTCTAAAAAGCGACTAACAATTAGATGATTGGACAAGAATAACAGTTTTGAGCATCAACGTTTTCAAATTAAAATCTTTAATTTGAATGGACTTTATACTTCGTTTCTAGTGGTAGAGTTCACCACTTGACTAAAACCATAATTGAGTGTCAGTCTGGGTGATAATATCCAGATCAATCCGTTCACACGCAACTGTCGGTATCGGAGTAAAGAACTCGAACTCCTAAGTGTTCCAAAATGGAGCACAATTTAAAACTGGCATTGACTGTTATATTTGCTGCAGTGATCTCATTTTCAAACTCACGAAGTGCTGCAGACTGTATCTTTTTCGTGATTCGTCATAATCAAATCATCACGCATTGATTTCCACGTGTTGTATGTGTTCTTGTCTAAGAGGTGAAACTTTCAACTTTGATCTGCCAAGTAATCTTTCATTGAAATTATGAGAAGTTGAGATAATTTTCCCCACAAAAAATTCAGCATGTTTTTGTCTTGATTAAATGTTTCAACGCAAATATGGAATAAAGGAAACATCAGTTTTCCGTGACAAAGATGTGCTAAAACTGATTGGAACAAGTTCGTCGGTGGTAACGTCTTACGCTTGATTAGCCCTTTGTACTGACGAATGTATTTTTTCGTCAATGTGTTCTATGAACTTTTCAGGATGCCCGGTTGGGAATCAAACATATTTCTACACAAAAGCATACAATGAAAATGCATCGATGTACCTGATTGGTTCTTCTTGAATATCGTCCACATCTTGCAGCATACAAATCGCATTGGTCTGCATACAAATCACATTGGTCTGCATACAAATCACATTGGTCTGCATACAAATCACATTGGTCTGTCCTCCAACAAAAACTGTTTCATAACTTCAAATCCACAATATCGTACTCTACGACGATACGTCGGAATTCTAGATTATATTCGAAACGCTGGCCATAGAACTGTTTCCATATTTCTGTTTCCTGATAAGCTTTACTTTATAGATGTTTTACAGTACGGCTGAATACTACATAAAACGATTACCTAAAACGATTTCTAAAACTAATGAAAAAAAAAATGCCAAACAAAACAAAACGAAAAAAAAAGTAATAGGGGAACGCGCTCAAAACTTTACGTTACAAAACATTTATCTTGTTTGTTTTCAGTATTCATTAGTTTATATGCACTGAAAAACAAAATGCAATCCAGGAAATTTTTGTCGTATCAAGTTTGTACGCACTGGAAATGTTATCTTGAGAAAAGTAAAAACATTACGTTCAAAATAATTTCACTGATGTCTGAAATCCAGAGCCAAATACTGTTACCAAAAATATAAATGAAAGATTCACCTAATTTAAACTAGAACCTATGTTTCGGTCTATAACCCCATTTCAATGTCACACATTAACTTTAACAACAACACTAATAATAAAAATAATAATAATAATAATAATAATAATAATAATAATAATAATAATAATAATAATAATAATAATAAAAATAATAATAATAATAATAATAATAATAATAATAATAATAATAATAATAATAATAATAATAATAATAATAATAATAATATTACCGTCTTTCCACTACTTCTCTCTGTCTCTAATAAATTTTGATCCAACTTCAATTTACTTTTACGAGGCTATAGGTACCAAATATAAAGAACAGATTAAATTGTTTGTTTGATCGAGAAAGCATACAAACTCAGATTTTCATATCTAACTCGAACAAATATACATAAAGGTGTAACCAAATGATAATTTCTACTTGTCCTATAATACTGAAAAATTAGTGACCTACTTTATTATTTTTTGCACTTCAGGATATTTACTAATACAACTACTATTACTATTTTTATATGCTAAGTATTGATACGTCTTGATATTAAAAAATTGGATACTGTATAGTATACAAATATACTTTAACTCTCCTTCACTCTGTGTTTGACACACACACACACACACACACACACACACACACACATACACACACTTTAGTTTATACGGTATTCAAGAAGGGGAACCCCAAATTAACTTCAACACATTACATTTTGTCTAATCTCTCTGTGCATAGCTGTAAAAAATAAATTTCCAACTGTCAAAAGTAAATTGACCTTGGAGGTAAAGCATTCAGTGAGTGCATATACGCCCGCAGCATAGGTCAAGAGTCACGTGACTCCTATTCATAAGCATTTAGTTTACTAACTCTACCGGCCGAGACTGACTGACTCCCCCTGAAAAAAAAATCCTGTCGCCCCCCCCCCGCTACAAAAGATCCTGACCATCACCATCACCCCGCAAAAAAATACTGCAGGCGCACATGGATAAGTGTATTTATTAATCTACCCAAGCGAGGGAGGCAGTCTAATTTTCTCTTTGTGTGAAGACTGATGAATGAAACTTTAGTCAAACAATAAGCTAGCAAAATTGTTAAGATAATTTAGAGTGCAGACAAATTCACGTTGTTCCACATAAATGCAACAATAAATACAGAGGTAAATGGACTGTTAGCTTTGTTTTAAAATAGAACGCAAATACGTTATGGTTGGAAATAGAGGTTTTACTTTATCTATGAGAGGTTTAATATGGGTTAATGTTGTTAGTGCTTATTTAGAAAAGCTGTATATATAATCTGTAGCTTGGTTTATTCTATATACTGAAGGTAGTTGTGTTGAAAAAGATACTAGAGTAGAGATGACATATTGTACAGGGCGTTAACATTAGGGGCCTTTTAAATGAGGCTGGATTTTTTGTAATTGAAATTAAAAGAGGAGTCATAGAGTGGTATGGGGATAGGAACGTTAGTTTTATTTAGAGAGCTCTGTATATATAACTCGTTGATGCTTAGTATTTAACTTTGGTGGATAACATACAATTCAGTGGTGGATAGTATATAACTGTTTGGTGGATAAGATACACTTCAGTGGTGGATAGTTATATAATGTTTGGTGGATAACATACAATTCATTGGTGGATAGTATATAACTGTTTGGTGGATAACATACAATTCATTGGTGGATAGTATATAACTGTTTGGTGGATAACATGCAATTCATTGGTGGATAGTATAAAACTGTTTGGTGGATAACATACAATTCATTGATGGATAGTATATAACTGTTTGGTGGATAACATACAATTCATTGGTGGATAGTTTATAACTGGTGGATAATATACAATTCATTGATGTATCCATCAATGTATAAAACTGTTTGATGGATAATATACAATTCTTTGGTGGATATTATATAACTGTTTGGTGGATAAGATACAATTCATTGGTGGATAGTAGATAACTGGTTGGTGGAGAGTAAATCATTGGTTGGTAATTAATAGATAACTGGTTGGTGGATAGTTCATAACTATATTGATAGTGAATTACTCGTTGATGAACAGCAGGAAACAGGGTATTGGAGATATATAAAGTGGTAGGTGGATAGTAGATATCTGAGTTATAATAGATAACTGGGTATGGATATTAGATAATTGGTTAGGGAATTATAGATAACTGCAATGGATTATAGATAATTGGGCCTTGAAAGCAATTCATTGGATAGACAGTATGCCTTTGGATACCGAATTGCTGATAACTGGGTGTTGATAGTACATAATTGGTTGGTGAATAGTATACAACCTGGTGCTGGATATCAGACAACTAGCTGGTTGATAGCTAATACATCGTAATTTATATCTGCTGATTATGGGGATGCTAGTTCTGTTTGGGTGCAGATATAAGATAATTGTGTTTTGGATAAAAGATAAATGGGCTTTATATAGAATATAACTTATTAGATTAATGGGTTCCGGATTTTTGATAATTGATTAGTGGACGGTACGTAACTGTCTGCTGGATAGTAGATGCTTGGTTGGCGGATAATAGATAAATGGCTGGAGGATGGTGGATAACGTGGTACCGATAGTAAATACCTGGTTATTGCTAATATTTGATCATTGGGTGTTCATGTTAGATAACTTGATATGGAAAGTAGATAGTTATCTGGTAAGTGGTATATGCGTGGGCGATGGACATTAGATAAAGGGCGATAATGGTAAATCACTTGGTGAATCCACTGCGTGTTGGATAGTAGATAACTGGTGCTGGATATTAGACATGTAGGTTGTAGATAGCAAATACTTAGGTATCGATACATCAAGATTATTACGATCATAATTTTGTTTGGGTTTTGATTTGTCGGATAAAGAGATATTAACTGGGCTAGGCATAGAATAATTGTTAGTTGGATGGTATATATATATGGGCGTTGATAGTAGATTACCGGTTGGTGGGTAGCATATATATGGGTGGGTGTGTGTTCATCTGTGTGTGTGTGTGTGTGTGTGTGAGAGAGAGAGAGAGAGAGAGAGAGAGAGAGAGAGAGAGAGAGAGAGAGTACAAGGATGCTAATTTTGTTATTTTATGAAAAGTTGGGTAGGAGATGCTGATGATATTATAGAATAGGGCAAGAGGATGATAAAGTGGTCCGAAGAAAAAAGAATGCAGTTTGGCAATGAAGCCAAAACAAATTAGACATTGAATTTTCAGTTAGATGGTAAACACACTCCCCTTTGCTCTGTCGATAAACTCTAGGCCTTTATATTTCCTTCCAATTTTGTAAACAAAAAAATTGTCACAAGAAACGTTTTTTCGTAGTACGGCATTTCAGTTCAGTTCGCGTTATCTAATGCTATACTTTTAGTGAAACGTACCTTTCAGCATGACTGACTCATGGTAAATCCAATTTGTCCCCATATTCGTTTCGACTATCAAATATCTTGTGTTAATTTCACGTTTATTCCTTTTAAACCTATTTAACGGGATGACCCACTTCATTTAGAGGGTAAATCAAGCTCAAATTTCCCTCCAAAACACACTCTTCAGTATTATGAATATGCAGACTCACCCCACTTGATATGCCTATGACATACGACATTACTATTCAAGTGCAGACCGTCACCAAAGCTACACTGTTACAAGTTCACCTTTCAAGTCTGCATGAACCTTTTTTACATTTCAATTTAGGTCTATATGAAAGACTATGAGAGAGAGAGAGAGAGAGAGAGAGAGAGAGAGAGAGAGAGAGAGAGAGAGAGAGAGAGCAAATATTTACTGTTTTTAATTATTTTGCGACTCCATTTTGAAAATGTTCCACTTTCAATAATCTTGAAAATCCATAAGTTAATTATAAAAGTTTCTGTCAAAAAAATAAAAAAAAATTAATTGTAAATGATTAGGTCTGTCTCTGCTTGTTTATTGTTTGACTTGTGACATCGGCTGTAATAAATCATCGGAAATACACGTTGTTTGAGTACAGATGTTTTTATCTTTTGCAATAATTTTAACGTTTTTGTGATATGTGTGGACTCAATTATTGTGCATGCATTATGCACATCATTGCTGTATACAAATAGTTTTGCCTTTGTACTTAGGAAATACGTTAAATCATCCAACTCAAATTCAGGCAGCCACCCACTCGCCCTTGATCCTGTAAATATTTGCACACTATGTGATGCTTTAACGGACAAAAACTTGTTGCAGTGAGAAAGTTGCAGTTGAAATTTCGATGTCGTATGTCGATAGATCCAATATCATGTGTTGGATTAAATTGCATGCCGTTAAAGTTCGATTTTCTAGATAGAGACTTTAGATTTTTTAAATTTAAAATTAGATTTCCAATGTTGACGTTTTACAGAGAATATTTTGAATTACTCAGCGTTGGTTTAAATGTCAATATCATATGTCACTAATTCACATGTTGGCTATAACTGTTCGCGATGACAGTTCCATTTCATATGGCGAGTATTTAGATTTCATGTTGAAATTCACAGCAACGAGAAGTAGCCTCCATGTTAAACGATAATGCGGTCTGTTCACAAGAGCGACCTCTAGCGAAGAAATTCCTAGTAATTATCGACCTATTAATGGTAATTATCGAACTGTAAATGCGCGAAATATAATGGCTTCTTATAACTGAATACACTAATGATATATCTTAATACCTGATATTATTTTAAATTGATGAAGCTGAAATTGTGTAATGTTACTTTTAACACCAGCATATCATTTCACGATATAAAAACTGCAATTCTAACAAAGCAAAATAAAATGCCCAACCATCGCTCTGTAATTCAACAGATACGATCTAAAAATTCAACATGCAAAATTGGAACTTTCAGCAAAATGGTAATTCAGCATGTTAAATTGAAACTTTCGACAAATTTCATTAAAAATTCAAAAACTGTTGTGTAATTCAGAATATACAATTTAAAATCTCGACATTGGAAATCGAATTTTCAACCAGTGCCGTGTAATTCAGCAGATTAAATATAAATACTCATCATGTGAAATGGAACTTTCAAGGTAAACTCTTTGACCAATAGGCAAATTAGGAATTCTCGACGAATGGCATTGAAATTCCAATCACCGCCGTGTAATTCAACGAAACAATTTAAAACCTTGAATAGAAAATATAACTTTCAACCACTACTGCTTAATTCAACAAATACAACCTAAAATTCCGACATAGACAATGGAACTTTAAGGACAAGCATATTTGATACAACACGTGAAACTGGAATTCTGGACATGTGACATTCAAATTTCAGCGGCTGCTTTCTGATTGGACCAGCTTTTGTCCGTTAAGGTTTCATTACACACATCAGACGCTTATTAATCCCCAGATGACTGTACTAGATCGGACACCCTACATCAAGTATTTCTGGAATTCTTTTTTTTTCTTCTGAAAATGAACGGTGCATAAAAACTGTTTTTAGTGGAATTATGTTGATTAGTTAATTTGATTAGATTCTATTCCACTCATTATCAAATTAATGGTGTAGACATTGTTGAAATTTTTGTTAAGAGAATGGAAAAAACGAAACTACTGACTCCTGGAACTAATCTGGCTAGAGTTATATATCATTTGTCGCTTCCTTTTGCTAGTCTTTCCGTCAGTCATAGATTCTTGTCGAGGTATCCGTTTGAATGTATTTTGTTGAACTGTGTTGACATTTGAATGCTACAATTGTGTATTAGTCAGTAGTTCTGATCATTGGACTCTTCTATCAGTGAAATTTTAATTTGTGGAGCATTACATATTCTTACGAATTTTGTCCTTGTGAATTGTTTTTCAGATCTCTTCTCAGACGAAAATATTATACAGTTCCGATTGTCCAAAGATACCAAAGGCAAAGAACTAGACGTAAAAACCGCTAACATTCTCATTCTTGTGAAATACCCCAAACACCTGAGACAAGCCCAGATGCAAAAACGAGGCAAGCGAAGGGGTAGAACTGTCCGTCTATCCGTGTATAGTGTGGATTCTAACGGTCAACCGGATCATAAACTGACTTCAATAGAATCACAAGTACGAAGAACCAAGTGGTTAAAACTTAGTCTGCCACCTGATTTTATTCAAAATATGGTGGAATCGGAAGAAAAAGCTCTTAGAGTGTACATTTCATGTGATGGTTGCGGTCGAGGCGCAGAAGTTGTTCTTGTCCATAAAAACAGACGAAAGCGCAGAAGGCTTGCTAAAGGCCAGGATAGGCAGAAATCATTGAACAAAAGAAGACCATGGTTGTACCTTCACACAAAAATCAAAACGTTTAGAAGAAACAAAAGGAATATTGACGGCTGTCCTCGTAAGACTGGTGGTGGATGCTGTAAAATGCCATTTATAGTTGACTTTGAAGCGATCGGCTGGAGTCATTGGATTTTGGCGCCAAGGAGATATCGAACTGCTTTTTGTCAAGGAAGTTGTTCCGGTACTCAGCACGATGAAATACATTTGCCGACCACACCAACGAATGCGTCCGCCAATATTCTAGTTAATAAGTTGAGAAACATTATGTGTCAGCCTGTAAAGAAGAAACCATTACGTCTGCTTTATTTCAATGACGAAGGACAAGTTCTGACTGGAGTTTTGTTGGATATGATTGTCACTCGTTGCGGTTGCAAATGAAATAACGGGTGATTGTAATTTTAAATACAGCTAAAAAGACAATCAATCAAAGAGAATGCTTTTCTTACATTAAGTCCTTTATTAGTGGTTACCTTTATAAAAACAGACATCTCGTTAATAAAGACAAAATTTAGAGATCCTTTTCTACGATGTTACTTAGATTTACACTCTCTGAGAGAGAATACTTATAGACCTAGTCTGCTGCTAAATCCCGATTTCGTCGACATTGAAAATATACATAAATCTTTAAGTCCAGTATAAAGTACACTTTCCTCACGAAATACTAGTCATTTTGTTAGACTGTTGTTGGCTTTGAAAGATAGGACTTCTCTGCGGTTTAATGATTAATAATGAGACTATTGGTTTTATTATATTTATTTGGAAATGCAATCAAACATCTATGATGGAAGAAATTACCTTATTTCTACCTCTGGATATGGAAGCACGTCTAAATAATGACGAGAGGCTGAGACAGCATGATTTGAGACACCATTTATTTGCGTTGAAACCTTTCTATATTTGCTATGGCGATTTTTGAAATTTATAATATGCATGAGATTGTGAGTAGAAGATTTTGTTCGAGAAAATAGATCCGTGTGTTTCAACCGACTTAATCAAATAGAGATTATCAATGAATCTCAAAAGGCTCTTCTTGAACCTGCATCTTCCATATAAACAAGCAGGAAACTCAGTAAGCGCTTTAATGTTACTTTTGTTGAATTGCATATGACAGCTATAAGTTACTTTGGACCAGATAAGATATTTAAGTATGTGAATGTACGATTTTATGAACTCCTCTAACACAAATATTATTTTAAATCGCCAATCTACCAAAGAAGGTGCAAAGTTATGTTTCAATATTTAAAATTATGATTAGAGGTTAAATTTACGGACATACTTATTCTCGTACGTACGTACTTACCTACCTGTATCTATCAATTCATCAATCTACGATCCATATATTCATCCATCAACACCAACCCACACCTCCAAACCCCATCCACCCACACACACACATAGATACATGTTTCATTATCATCTCACTTTCATACATACCGCTTATCAGGAATTCATACTCGCTGATTTGTTCCTAACCCTTAAAGATGAATTTCAGAATGCCTAAACTTTGATACTTCATAAATGATAAGCGTTCCCGAATTTTATTATATTGGCAGTACTGTATATATTCTTAAAATTGTTGGCTGAAAGACTCAATTACAAACAAATAAAAATTATCTGAAACTGATCTGTTGTAGTATGTAAACTCTTAAACATCCGGTAATTTTGATATGATTACTCTTGATAGTCTCTCTATTTGGCTTTGGCAATTTAAGAAAGATTGGATAATTTCAATATGGTATCTGCTTAGCTTTAAATATCGTCTTCAGGATCTATTTTATTCAGTGTGCTTAACAATATCACACTCAAAACAGAAGATTCGCTGAAATAGCCGTGCATATTTGTTGTTTCTGTATTCTCCCAACCCCTCAAAAATAAACTCGTTATCATGTTATAAAATTGTTATGTTTTTCTGACGATCAATTCTTTTTCACTCGCACATATTAATACGCTTCTTTTCGTAAATGTTCTTATTAACGAGGAACATGATGAAGTGAGTTGATTTGATTTATTCGCCATGTTTGTTTGTCTATTATTTCTGGCTAGCATTGTCATATTGATAACTATGTTCATTAGAGTCAACAGTGTTATGGGCGAAACCAGGAGCTCTGAAATAACAAATATGGTCGACGTCGTATTGTCTCAAATAAACGTTCATAAGTTCTTCAAAAAACGTCCATAACACCAACGTTTCTTTCCTCAAGCAATGTTCTAGTCTCTAAGTTCACCCCAGTGTCTTTTGATTGGGGTGTTCCATGACTTTCTGAAGACAGACATACATGTCATGAGGGGTGTTGGAGTTGAATAGTGATGATTGTAGTTTGATTTTCTGAGGCTTAGGTTTTTATGATAGCTTTCAAAGCGAACCATATATTCGTATGTGTAAATATCTTTATACAATACTTTAGGTTTGCATATTTGAATGCAGTTTAAACATTTCTGTGAAGTTTTAATTGCAAGGATTCTTTACCAACTGTTAAACAATTGCCGCTTGCATGGAAAGCTACCAACAAACTGGATCAGTCTTTAAGCTATATTTCTTCTCCCTCATTCGTACAGATATTGGCTGTGACATCCTTGCTGAATGACATATATTTCTCATCTTCTATATTAATTTACCTTCATTATAATATTCTAAATTATTCCTTAACAGACCGTAATATTTGCAAAATAAATTAATTTCCATATGAACAGTACCTATATATACTTGCCATTTAAATGGTAATAATCTATCGTTAAGTACGAGTTTGTCACAGAAAAGGATCAACCTTGAAGAACAAAAAAAAAACATGAGCAGGATCTTCATTAATACATTTACATTGCAAATTTTTAAAACAAAAAAAAAACAATATCAGCAATTTAATTCATAGAGAAGTTTTGGAGACATTGCTAATTTTATTTCTATTGGATTTGCTGTAATGTGTTTGATTAGATGCAAAAGGTTTATGACGGATTGTTTGTCATTCTACCTATGAATGAAAAAAATTAAATCTCTAAACCTGTTGAGTATCACAAACCTTATTATAAAAACTCCTGAAACGATTGCAATTCTGTTAATGAACATGATGCAGGTTGCTGTACGAAACGATCTGTTAATCTTATTCTGTTTTAGCGGATATTACGTTATTGGCTATCTGTTTATGGTAATGAAAGATATTTGTATTTTTTTTTAAAAAAAATGTATTACATTATTTACATTATAGACGTGTAAATGTTACTTACGATCAAGAATACAAAAGTTTCAACTCATCAACCTACAAAGTCGTTTAAATCGTTTTAAAGCAAATCGTTTAACACAATAGCAAAAATACAAAAATCATATCAGATGTCTCGAATAAGTATGTAGGGTGCGTAGACCAAAACAGGTAATGACTCAATATACAAATACATTGTGTATGTGTAATACTGTATTTTTATTTGACACGTTTTCAGATAGTTTATCGCGTAAATTTTTCTCGGGACTGCTTTTTATTTGTGCAAGATAATAGTGAGACTTTGCAGCATATTGTAGTTTTAGTACTATTAGACAATTATGAATAGCGGTTACTACGGCCACTCAAGAAATATATAACATTTGAGACCTGTGTGTACGGGGCTGGTGTTTGCTGTAATGCACGCACACACATACTCACACCGACTGACAAGCCAATTAACTGCCGGATTTGTTCGGCTTGGGCATGGTCAAAGATGAAGTTTTCCACTACACTCGGCAGAGAAAGATTTCAACAAAAGGCCTGCTGCATGATGAAAAAGAGCAAACAAATCTCTAGTTCTATTTGACTTGCATAGTCAAAACATTAACAAGAATATTCCATCAGCTATTTGCTCTAAGATAAAGTATTTATTTTGAACCTTAAAGGCTGCAAGAATATAAGAAATTATTTCGAAAACATCTGTCATGTTTAGAATTTTCAACAAATAAAATGTTCTTAAATCTGGTATCTATGCTGCTTACATACTGTCTTTGAATGAGTGCGATGCGAAGAAAGTTCAAAACTTTGTTCAATATGCGTTGAATTTATTGCTGATATATTTAGTCTTTGTTTGTGTCTGAGACAGGGTAACGTCAGATAAAACATCCATTGCTAGGATGGTATATTTTAAGTGATATGTACGATGGACGGTACATTTAGAGTGATATTTATGCTGGACGGTAAGTTTTGAGTGATATGTATGGTGGACTGTACGTTTTGAGTGATCTTCAGGATGGACGGTACATTTTGAGTGAAACGTATGACGGACGGTACATTTTGAGTGATCTGTGTGATGGACGGTACGTTGTGAGTGATATGCATGATGGACGTAAAATTTTGAGTGATCTATATGATATACGGTGCATTCGGAGTGGTCTGCATGATCGAAAATTCATTTTCAGTAATCTTCATGATGGAAAGTACGTTTTGAGTGATCTGTATGATGGACTGTACGTTTTTAGTGATCTGTATGATGGACTGTACGTTTTTAGTGATCTGCATTATGGTCGGTACGTTTTGATTGATATGTATGACGGACGGTAGTTTTTGAGTGATATGTATGTTGGATGGTACATTTTGAGTGATCTACATGATGGACGGTACATTTTGAGTGATCTCTAAGATAGACGGTATGTTTGCAGTGATCTGTGTGGTGGACGGTATATTTTGAGTGATATGTATGATCGACGGTTCATTTTGAGTGATCTGTATGATCGATGGTATATTTTGAACGATCTGCATGATGGACGTTATATTTTGAGAGATCAGCATGATGGTCGGTACGTTTTGAATGATCTGAATGATGGACGGTACGTTTTGAGTGATCTGTATGATGAACGGTATGTTTTGATTGATCTGCATTATGGACGGTATATTGTGAGCGATATATACGATGTATGGTACATTTAGAGTGAACTGTATTATGGACGGCACATTTTGAATGATCTGCATGATGGACGGAACATTTTGAGAGATCTGTATGATGGGCGGTACTCATTTTGATTGATATTTATGATGGACGGAGACGGTACGTTTTTAGTTATAGGTATGTTGGACGGTATGTTTTGAGTCATAGGTATGATGGAAAAAACGTTTTGAGTGATCTGTGTGACGGACGGTACATTTTGAGTGATCTTTATGATGGACGATACATTTTGATAGATCTGCAATATGAACTGTACGTTGTGAGTGATCTGTATGAGGGAAGGTGCGTTTTGATTGATTTGCATGATGGACGGTACGCTTTGAGTGATTTGTACGATGGACGGTACATTTTGAGTGATCTGTATTATGGACGGTATATTTTGATATATATATATATATATATATATATATATATATATATATATATATATATATATATATATATATATATATATATATATATATATATATATATGAAGTACGGTAGGTTTTTAGTGATAGGTATGATTTACGGTATGTTTTGAGTGATCTGTATGACATACTGTACGTTTTTAGTGATCTGTATGACATACTGTACGTTTTTAGTGATCTGCATGATGGACGGTACGTTTTGAGTGATCTGTATGATGGACGATATATTTTGAGTGATCTGTATGATGGACGGTACATTTTGAATGATTTGCATGATGGACGTTATATTTTGAGAGATCTGCTTGATGGTCGGTACGTTTTGAGTTATCTGTATGATGGTAGAAACGTTTTTCGTGATTTTTTGGTAACTTTTCACTGAACTTTATGATGGAAGGTACGTTTTGAGTGATCTGTATGATGGACGTTATATTTTGAGTGATATGTATGATGGACGGTACATTTTGAGTGATCTGTATGATGGACGGTACATTTTGAGTGATCTGTATGATGGACAGTGCACGTTTTGAGTGATATTTATTATGGACGGGGAAGGTACGTTTTGAGTTATATGTGTGAAGGACGGTACGTTTTGAGTGATAGGTATGATGGAAGACACGATATGAGTGATCTGCATGATGGAAGGTACATTTTAATTGATATGTATGATTGACGATACTTTTTGAGTGATATGGATGATGTACGGTACGTTTTGAGTGATCTGCATGATGGACGGCACGTTGTGAGTGATCTGCATGACGGACAGTACATTTTGAGTAATCTGTATGAAGGCCGTTACATTTTGAGTGATTTGTATTGATGGACGGTACGTTTTGAGTGATATGCATGATAGACGGTACTTTTTGAGTGGTCTGTATGATGGACGGTACGTTTTGAGTGATCTGTATGATAGATTGTACGTTTAGAGTAATCTGCACGATGGACGGTACATTTTGAATGATATGCATGATGGACGTTACGTTTTGAGTAATCTGTATCATGGACTGTACTTTTTGAATGATCTGCATGATGCACGGTACCTTTTTAATGATCTGTATGATGGACGGTCCGTTTTTTTAGTGATCTTTATGATGAACGGTACGTTTTGAGTGATCTGCATGAAGGACGGTATATTTTAAGTGATATGTATGATCGACGGTACATATTGAGTGATCTGTATGATGGACGGTAAATTTTGAATGATTTGCTTGATGGACGTTATATTTTGAAAGATCTGCTTGATGGTCGGTACGTTTGGAGTTATCTGTATGATGGAAGAAACGTTTTTCGTGATTTTTTGGTAATTTTTCAGTGATCTTTATGATGGAAGGTACGTTTTGAGTGATCTGTATGATGGACGGTATATTTTGAGTGATATGTATGATGGAGGGTACATTTTGAGTGATCTGTATGATGGACGGTACATTTTGAGTGATCTGTATGATGGACGGTACATTTTGAATGATTTACATGATGGACGGTACATTTTGAGTGATCTGTATGATGGACAGTGCACGTTTTGAGTGATATTTGTTATGGACGGGGAAGGTACGTTTTGAGTTATATGTGTGAAGGACGGCACGTTTTGAGTGATAGGTATGATGGAAGACACGATATGAGTGATCTGCATGATGGGAGGTACATTTTTATTGATATGTATGATGGACGATACTTTTTGAGTGGCATGGATGATTGACTGTAAGTTTTGAGTGATCTGCATGATGGACGGCACGTTGCGAGTGATCAGCATGATGGACAGTACGTTTTGAGTGATCTGTATGATGGCCGATACATTTTGAGTGATCTGCATTGATGGACGGTACGTTTTGAGTAATATGCATGATAGACCGTACGTTTTGTGTGATCTGTATGATAGACTGTACGTTTAGAGCGATCTGCATGAATGACGATACATTTTGATTGATCTGCATGATGGACGTTACGTTTTGAGTAATCTATATCATGGACGGTACTTTTTGAGTGATCTGCATGATGGACGGTACCTTTTGAGAGATTTGTATGATGTACGGTACAAATTTTGATTAATATTTATGATGGACGGAGATGGTACGTTTTGAGTTATATGTATGAAGGACGGTACGTTTACAGTGAAAGGTATTATGGAAGAAACGTTTTGAGTGATCTGTATGACGGACGGTACACTTTGAGTGATCTTTATGATGAACGTTACATTTTGATAGATCTGCTATACGGATGGTACGTTTTTAGTGATCTGTATGAGGGAAGGTACGTTTTCATTGATTTGCATGATGGACGGTACGTTTTGAGTGATCTGCATGTTGTGTCATCTGTATAATGGATGGTACATTTTGAGTGATCTGTATTATGGATGGTACATTTGAGTGATATGTATGATGGACGGTACGTTATGAGTGATCTGTATGATGGACTGTACGTTTTTAGTGATCTGCGTGATGGTCGGTACGTTTTGATTAATATGTATGTATGTGATCTGTATGATGGACGAAACTTTTTGAGGGATATGGATAATTGACTTTCCGTTTTGAGTGATCCGCAAGATGGACAGTACGTTTTGAGTGATCATTATGATGGCCGATATATTATTTAGTGATCTGTATTGATGGATGGTACGTTTTGAGTGATATGCACGATGGATGGTATATTTTGAGTGATCTGTATGATGGACGGTACATTTTGAGTGATTTGCATGATGGTTTTACGTTTTTGGTGATCTGTATGATGGACGGTACATTTTGAATGATCTGTATCAAGGAATTTATATTCTTAGTGATCTGTATGATAGAAGGTACGTTTTTAGTGATCTTTTGATGGACGGTATATTTTGAGTGATCTGCATGATGGATGGTACATTTTGAGTGATCTGTATGAAGGATGGTACGTTTGCAGTACGATGACCGCTACGTTTTGAGTGATCTGCATGATGGATGGTATATTTTGAGTTATATGTATGATCCACGGTACATTTTGAATGATCTGCATGATGGACGTTATATTTTGAGTAATGTGTATCATGGACGGTTCTTTTTGAGTGATCTGCATGATGGCCGGTACATTTTGAATTATCTACATGATGGACGGTACCTTTTGAGAGATCTGTATGATGGACGGCTCAAATTTTGATTGATATTTATGATTTACGGAGACGGTACGTTTTGAATTATATGTATGAAGGACGGTACGTTTCCAGCGATAGATATGATAGAAGAAACGTTTTGAGTGATCTGTATGACGGACGTTACGTTTTGATACATCTGCTATATGGACGGTACGTTTTTAGTGATCTTTATGAGGGAAGGTACGTTTTCATTGATTTGCATGATGGACGGTAAGTTTTGAGTGATCTGCATGTTGGACGGTACATTTTATGTCATCTGTATGATGGACGGTACATTTTGAGTGATCTGTATTATGGATGGTACATTTTGAGTGATATGTATGATGGACTGTAGGTTTTTGGTGATCAGCATGATGGTCCGTGCGTTTTGTTTGATATGTATGTATGTGATCTGTAGGATGGACAGTACCTTTTAAGTAATCTGTATCATGGACGGTACATTTTGAGTGGTCTGTGTGATGTATGTTATATTTTTAGTAATCTGTATCATGGACGGTTCTTTTTGAGTGATCTGCATGATGGCCGGTACATTTTGAATTATCTACATGATGGACGGTACCTTTTGAGAGTTCTGTATGATGGACGGCTCAAGTTTTGATTGATATTTATGATGGACGGAGGCGGTACGTTTTGAGTTATATGTATGAAGGACGGTAAGTTTCCAGTGATAGGTATGATAGAAGAAACGTTTTGATTGATCTGTATGACAGACGTTACATTTTGATACATCTGCTATATGGACGGTACGATTTTAGTGATCTTTATGAGGGAAGGTACGTTTTCATTGATTTGCATGATGGATGGTACGTTTTGAGTGATCTGCATGTTGGACGGTACATTTTATGTCATCTGTATCATGGACTGTACATTTTGAGTGATCTGTATTATGGATAGTACATTTTGAGTGATATGTATGATGGACTGTACGTTTTTAGTTATCTGCATGATGGTCGGTACGTTTTGATTGATATGTATGTATGTGATCTGTAGGATGGACAGTACTTTTTGAGGAATATGGATAATTGACTTTCCGTTTTGAGTGATCTGCATGATGGACAGTACGTTTTGAGTGATGTTTATGATGGTCGACACATTATTTATTGATCTGTATTGATAGACGGTACGTTTTGAGTGATACGAACGATGGATGGTATATTTTGAGTGATCTGTATGATGGACGGTACATTTTGAATGATCTGCATGATGGGCGTTATATTTTGAGAGATCTGCATAATGGTCGGTACGTTTTGAGTCATCTGTATCAAGGAATATATATTCTTAGTGATCTGTATGATGGAAGGTACGTTTTTAGTGATCTTTTGATGGACGGTACATTTTGAGTTATCTGCATGATGGATGGTACATTTTGAGTGGTCTGTATGAAGGATGGTACGTTTGCAGTGATCTATACGATGACCGCTACGTTTTGAGTGATCTGCATGATGGACGGTATATTTTGAATTATATGCATGATAGACGGTACGTTTTGAGTGATCTGTATGGTCCACGGTACATTTTGAATGATCTGCATGATAGTCGTTTTATTTTGAAAGATCAGCATGATGGTCGGTACGTTTTGAGTGATTTGTATGATGAAGGTACATTTTGATTGATATATATGATTGATGATTCTTTTTGAGTTATATGTATGATTGACGGTACGTTTTGAGTGATCTGCATGATGGACGGCACGTTGTGAGTGATCTGCATGATGGAGAGTACGGTTTGAGTGATCTTTATGATGGAAAATACATTTTGAGTGATCTGCATTGATGGACGGTACGTTTTGAGTGATATGCATGATGGACGTTATATTATGAGTGATTTGCATGATGGACGGTACGTCTTGAGTGATCTGTATCATGGACTGTACGTTTAGTGTGATCTTCATGATGGACGTTACACTTTGAATAATCTGGATGATGGAAGGTACTTTTTTGTGATCTATATGATGAACGGTACGTTTTGAGTGATCTGCATGATGGACGGTATACGGTATATTGTGAGTGATAGATATGATCGACGGTACATTTTGAGTGATCTGCATGATGGATTGTACATTTTGAGAGATCTGTATGATGGACGGTACACGTTTTGATTGATATTTATGATGGACGGAGACGGTATGTTTTGAGTTATATGTATGAAGGACGGTACGTTTTGAGTGATCTTTATATGGACGTTACATTTTGATAGATCTGCAATATGGACGGTACGTTTTTAGTGACCTGTATGACGGAAGGTACGTTTCGATTCATTTGCATGATGGACGGTACGTTTTGAGTGATATGTTCGATGGACGGTACATTTTGAGTGATCTGTTCGATGTACGGTACATATTGAGTGATCTTTATTATGGACGGTCCGTTTTAGTGATCTGTATGATGTACGGTACATTTTGAGTGATCTGTTCGATGTACGGTACATTTTGAGTGATCTGTATGATGTACGGTACACTTTGAGTGATCTGTATGATGTACGGTACATTTTGAGTGATCTGTTCGATGTACGGCACATTTGGAGTGATCTTTATTATGGACGGTACATTTTGAGTGATCTGTTCGATGTACGGTACATTCTGAGAGATCTGTTCGATGTAGGGTACATTTTGAGTGATCTGTTCGATGTACGGCACATTTTGAGTGATCTGTAATATGGACGGCACATTTTGAGTGATCTGTATGATGTACGGTACACCATAGAAGTGCAGACTCATTAAATGGTTTCCCACTCAACACACCCACGCCAAAATATCGATTAAAATATTTTCTTTAGCGGGTTTAACCATTATGTCAGAAAACAATTATTTTGATGATAGTAGGGATTTAACTAAACTTCCCTGATATGTTTAAAGGTGTAACAACCAATGTTTGCACATGATATGCGATTAAAAATATGTAGGTGTCATCATCAGCGAACCACAGTCACACGGCTTACCAATAAAAACGCCCAAGACAAAACATACACGACAAAAATAATTTGAAAACAAAATTCCATGGCCATAATGATTCTACTATACACCATTTATATATATATATATATATATATATATATATATATATATATATATATATATATATATATATATATATATATATATATATATATATATATATATATTATAATAATAATAATAATAATAATAATAATAATAATAATAATAATAATAATAATAATAATAATAATAATAATAATTCGCAGGTATAACTCATAACACCCACGTTAGGCGGATAATTTTCTGGGTCAAAACTTTCAATATTTTATTTTTTCAAACAGCAATGTATATTGACTCGGGTGGATGGGGTGAAAACATTTTAAGCCACCATGGACGTAAAAACATTATGTTTTAAAAGTCCTAGGTCAAGTTAATTCTAATCCTCCATAATAGACCTACCACACGCCCTAACATTGCTTATGTTCTCATCCTCGTTTTAAATATTTAATATCAGGAATAAAAAAAGAATTTTAAATTTTTTTTGAAGGGAAGCATTTTACTTCAGAAATTATATAGCAATTGTAAAAAAAGATATGAATTTATGCACATGTAAGGAAAATGAAATGTCTTTCTCTAAGCATTGAAAGAGCAAAGTGAGCTGAAAGGAGCCAAGCCCCTCAGTTATTCGCTTCTTATAATTGTAAATTGTACAAATAAAGTATTTAAAAAATCGACAATATTCGGCAATATTATTTAGTGCATATAGTCGTAATAAACAAATTAAAAACTTTAGATGCATGTACACTGAACTTCACTTTTAAAGATGAAAATATCAATGCAATGCATTTTAATTTTATCCTTCAAAATTTGCTTTAACTCTCTGATTAATAAAGAAATTGCGCAAACATTTTATATTTAATGATATAACAAATATGCTACTCAATAGGCAATAATTGGTATATTGTGGGTATTTATACATTAAAATATGTACCTGATGAGCCAAGTGATAGGGCTTTATGGCAAAATCAGTTAAACCAGAAGTTTGGACGCTAACATCAGGAATATTTTGTACCTGAATTAAATTTATCACAAATACTTAAATCAATTTAATATGGAATAATGCCAGATAGGATCACTGATGTCAGAGTGCTCGATCACCTGATGATGAACATTTTAATCCGTTAATTGACCCCATGGATCTATACGAATTTAAATTAACCTATGATCATTTTGGTATTATGTTTTGAATCATTACTTTTAAAGTTCAAATTCTTCAACTGACGATTTAAAAAGAAAGAACTTTTCATCTGTGCGGTATCTTTGATTCATGAACTGGTTCAGAACTCATTGACACTTTCTCTATTTTCTTCTTACCCTTTCGTTCTGTAAATATTTTAGTATTTATTATTTTTTTCTCTGTTTTGTTGTCCCCATTTTACGAAGTAATTTATTTTACAAGCCTGGCAATAAGTACAAACTGTACTGAAAGACTTGTGCATTTCATTTTTCTGCATCTGTAACATGGCATTCATTAATTTTACATTATTTATCTTTCTTATGATGACTTTGTTGTTGCTATTACACTAAGCTAACGGTATCTATGCACCTGATTGTAAGATCAGAGTATGTTCATGCAAACATAATTGAAACAATATGTTATATTACTTTAAGCAAATCTTAAAATTATACTTACCTGTAATTTTCTTAAAAATTCTATGGAATGTAAAGACATAAGCGAAGAAGCGAAGAAGATAATGAAAGCAAACCCGAAGAAAGTTTGAAGGTACGCTTTAATGACACAAAAGAGCATAAAAGGATTATAAACAGATACCAGAACTATAACTGTCAACAGAATAAACAAACTCCTGCTCTGCAAGCACTAGCGCGAAGTCCAACAACGCTAGCTACACCAAGAGTGGTCTATCTCATAACTTTAAATAAGAGACCATATTAATTGCACCACCACTGAAAAATCCCTTAGTGGATTTGTGCACGTTTTAATATGGTTTCTTGCATAAGCTTTTCAAGAAGTTCAGTAAACAAAAAGCTTTAAAACACAACCAGACTGTAGCCAGTTTTAAAACTGATAAGATCAGTCTTGATATGGTGAGTAAAATAATTGATAATAAGGAAATAGTCCCTGACTAACATAATAGTCACTGGGTACAAAATATACAAAGTAAGAAACCAAGCAGATAGGAACAAGGATGGAAACACAGGGCACCTTGATATTCAAGAGTGACAAAAATGTAGAGGATGAGAGAGGGAGATAATTCACAAAAATCTGTGTGACAAAATAAAGACAATTAAAGGATATAACGTAATTGGAAAATTTATTCCATATAATGGAGTGGATAATTTACCATCATTCCATATAATGGAGTCGATAATTTACGATCATTCCATATAATGGAGTGGATAATTTACCATCATTCCATATAATGGAGTGGATAATTTACCATCATTCCATATAATGGAGTGAATAATTTACCATCATTCCATATAATGGAGTGGATAATTTACCATCATTCCATATAATGGAGTGGATAATTTACCATCATTCCATATAATGGAGTGGATAATTTACCATCATTCCATATAATGGAGTTAATAATTTACCATCACTGCTATAAACGACAACGAAAAATATACAATTCAAAATTTATAGTGACTCTGAGCCATAATTACATATAGTAACCAACTAAACCTTTATATGGTTACGATTCAGTCGGGAGAGATCTAGACCAATCTATTAAATCGAATACAGTTTGCCGATTCTTTAAATATTTTTCTCAACCAAATTAATAACACAAAACATTACTTAAACGAATAGCACTTGAGTGTACCAGAGTTTCTAACAGTTAAAAATAGTTTTCACTGTAAAATAGTTTTATACAATGTCAATGGAAATTACAAGCAATAATTTCAAAGAGGTACTATAAACATTAGATATAAGTATTAACGATGAAAAAGGAAAATAGAGTTTCACGGTGTGATTGTATAATGGTCCAAATTGTATATAATTAATTTCGCCGTACATTATGTAGTGGTCAGCGTGATATGTAACCACTGAGACTGACAAATGGGCTAGGCTCACAGTAAATTTCTGCCTGCGATCAATGCGATTTGTTCTTTTTGGAGGCATAATTGAATCTTAATTTGAGTTAGTTCGATAAAGGCCAGACTGATGGAAGAGGCGAATTTCAACGTAAACCAGAGAAAAGTTTGGAAACTCTTTAGCTATTTGAAACAGGATTCTTAAAATGATATTTTCCAGAATAGCTATTTATAGAGGCAATATTTAGAGACTTTT
This sequence comes from Potamilus streckersoni, assembly GCA_016746295.1. NCBI lineage: Eukaryota > Metazoa > Mollusca > Bivalvia > Unionida > Unionidae > Potamilus > Potamilus streckersoni. The sequence continues at coordinate 369,266 of JAEAOA010001570.1, read as the reverse complement.
TCTGACTCCGATGGGAATATTGAAAGTATTGACAGTTAGATATAGGAAGCGAGATGTCTTTTCTCAGACGAAGTTCTAAATTTTACAGTAATCTCTTTCGCAAAATTAGTTATTCTAGGCTTCTGCAGCAAGCCAGAATTTAGCTCCACCGAGGAAAACTTTTATGTAATTTCTCTCGTTAATTAAGTTTCAGAGAGAGAGAGAGAGAGAGAGAGAGAGAGACAGACAGACAGACAGACAGACAGACAGACACAGAGACAGAGACAGAGACAGCGGGAATTATCTAATAATAAGCGAATGAGGGCTCGGAAAACATAAGGATATGATCTCAATAACATACAATACACATTGATTTAAGTTTGTATTCTTTTGTTGAAATATACATTTTAAATTCATACTTTCATGACTGTTATATATCATATACTGTAAGAATTTCAAGCATTACTTTGATATACATTGATTTTTCTATGTCGGAAAATGTATGCTACTGAATCGCTAATAAGCAATGTACGTATTTGGGATAATGAGTGAAGTCCGTTAAATGATATAATTAGGTTGGGAATTATTTTCAGTCAAGAATCGACGGTGTTAGCATTAGTAGCATGTGTCAACTGATATAGTAAGCTAGTACTTTACAGCACACAGAGGGGTGTGAGTATTTATATTAGAGGTTCAGTTGTGTCATGTTTCCATTACGAATACGTGCAACTGCTAGCAAAGACTACACCATTAATGTTAATGGGCTGTTTGTGTATTCTATCAGGTTGCAAGCTGACCATAACCTAGTTCTGTTGAATCCTGTTTCATCGATTTAACAGAATGACTAATTTAATTCAGCATAAATTATTAACTATATTTATAAGAGAAAGTGTATCATTCAAATGTCATGCTCAACTTAATGTTATTTTGCTTATGTAGTTGATTAAAATGATATATTTTGGGACTCGTGTTGTTCTATTATATGTTTCTGATCAGATCTATGTTATTCCAGCCATTAAATTCATATTTTATTTTCTTTTTTCCGATCAGGGCAATAAGACCGTGGTCGATTATCTCCTAGATAACAAAAGTGTGACAGGTTGGCGGCGTACAAAAACACACCAACCTCTTTCACTACGGTTCGTTGCTAGGGAATGACCTCCGCGGTGTGATTTACCCAGTGTGGATAGATAGAAAGAAGAATGCAGATCACTGAACAAGTATATTGAAGAAATAACAAAACGAGCCCCGTTTCAATGAACAAACATAAAATTTAATCAGTTTATCAACAGAATTTAAAATGAAAAGAAATCAATGACTTAGTTACAAAAGAAGGAAAAATGGTTCTAACATGTACTCAAATAAAAAAAGACAATACAAATTTCTTTAAATGTAAAATTACTTTCAACGTTAAATTGTTATCCTCATTGCCAATGAGATGTGACCTTTGAGTGAAACGATGAGAGACTTCATCACCTAATTTATGCAGACATCAAGACTCCGGTTCATCCCTGCTCTGTCGATCTTTGTCTAGCTTTTTCGTCTTGGACTCTTGTCCGTCGAACTCTGACTTAACAATCGTCTCTGGACTTAGATTTCTGCGTAGAATTTGTTCTCGTCCTGTGATTGTTAAGGGATTTCTCATGTTAATCCAGGAAAGCTGTTTCCTTCAATAAAAAAAAATGTCTCGCAATAGACAATAGGTCACATTCCCAAGTATATCTATATTTTACATTAATTCGGCTCAGAAAACAAAAGACATAAATTCTGCCGCAGTAACTTCTGTTAGCTAACTGTTATGTTTACATAAACGGTCGATGCTTGTCCTGACCTTAATTCGGGTCACGCTAGGGATGATCAATTAAATTCAACTCAGCCGTATGAACCCGTATGTAACCCACACTCGACTGCTGACTCTACCAATCTAGCAGTCTTAAGTTACATATGCTTAGACCCTCAGATCTAACTATTCTAAAATAGTTTACTCGACCAATTAGATATTACAAACCAGCATTTATATATATATATATATATATATATATATATATATATATTTATATATATATATATATATATATATATATATATATATATATATATATATATATATATATATATATACTTAAGTGATCAATTTAAATATTACAAACTAGTATATGAATATATATGTAATGTTAGGTCATACTCATTTTAGACAGAGTTAATCCATAAAACTATGAAATATTACCCATCATTCCTTAAACTTAATTCATTTAAATTCCTAATCACTCCTATGTATTCAAGATTCAATTACATGGAATCTTTTCAACTAATCTAATGAAATTTTAATTACATTCAATCTTGCCAATTCTCCAAATGAATTGATAATTAGGAAATCAAAGAATAAAATGTCATGACTAGCATTTCACTAAAATCCTGAAAAATGAAATAATACATACATACATCATATCAAGAATACATTTGCAAAATAGATCAACAAATGAAATAACATATTAAAATCGGGATACTAAGATTGCGTACCTTTTGCCGTTTCTTTATGTTTCCACGAACCTCACGTATAGTCCGTCTCCTAACTGAGAGAACTATCCGGCCCCTTACTCAATAACGAAAACATACTTTCTACGAATTTCGGAGTCATACTAGCTTTCCTTGCGAATGATCGAAGACGACTAAAGAATTTTTCCTAAAGTAAAACCTTTAATTTCTTACAGAGTTACGCCCATAAATCCATATTAACCAATCGGAATAGACGGTTTCCTAAACCTGTTCGTAGAATGTTTGGATTGACAAGAAAACTAAGCAACTAATCATGCCGTAATTAATCATTTACTTTGAGCTATCATCTATAGCCAGATGCCGCCTTTACCCTGCCGATTTTGGGGAAAAGTCTTATGTCATTCTCTTGTACCATAGCATCTGACTCGGTCATGTTACGTCGGCTAGAACGAATTCCCTTTTGACGTTCAGAGATGAAATGAAAATAATCATCTATCGCTAGCCCTTTCTACTTTAATTAAATTGACTTTGATACAATTCCTTTAAACAAAGCTTCTAAGAGATTTCAAAATTCAACACATCACATAGGCCTCCCCCCCCCTTAAGAGTAAAATCTGGGATTTTGCTCATCGAATTTTGAAGTTACAGTTTAATTTAATGTTTACATGTTCTGAAGTGACCCCTTCACCTCAGACTCAAGCAATCGACTCATGTAATCTGCCCCCGCATTTGAGTTTCCACGAATGTAACGTAGCTGGACTTGATATTGTTGTAGAAACAATGACCACCTCATTAAACGCCCATTAGTCAATTTAGCCTGTGCAAGATACGCTAAAGGTTGATGATCGGTTTCTAGAATAAACTTTCGTCCATACAGATAACGCTGAAACGTATGAATCCCAAAGACAATCGCTAGGCATTCCTTCTCAGTGACTGAATAATTACACTCAGCGGTATTAAGTTTCCTACTCGCGTATGCAACAGGAAATAAGTCCCCATCATGATCTTGCAGTAAAACTGCACCAAGACCCCTGTCAGAAGCGTCTGTACGTAACACAAAGTCCTTTGTCACGTCTGGTAGCTTAACAATGGCGTCTGACGTCAGTCTATCTTTCATCTTTTCCTCCAGTAGCTTCATACTAAACTCCTCCAAATCCTTCACACCTGGTTTCTCCGGTAGAATGTCTTCGTAATCGTGAAGTATCTCCTCCACCTCGCCACGTTGGTTTGACGTTAGCATTACGTCATGGACGACGTCTACGTAAGTTTCGTTCCCCGTCAACGGACAACTAGGAAGTACTTCCGCCACTCCTCCATTGTCGTCGAGTTCTTCTGTCACAACTGTAGCAACCACGAACTCAGTATGTGACTCTCTTTCTCTGTAGCGCTTAAATAGGTTAACGTGGTACAGCTTTTCTTTATCGCCCACCCTGATGCGATAATTCTGTCCACCCTTCTTCTCCGTTACAACAAACGGTCCTCTCCAAGACACTTGGAGTTTGTTATGTTCTAATGGCAACAACAACAACACCTTGTCGCCTACTTCAAACTTACGTTCTTTCGCCTTCTTGTTGTAGTACTTGTTGTAGTACTTGGCCTGACGTCCCCTTGCATCACAGATTTTTCTGGGCCAAGTTGCAAACTTCCTCCAGTTTATTACGGAGGTCAACAACGTACTGATATGTTGTTCTTACCTCTTCGGATGCTTTCTCATCCGTCCACAACTGCTTCAATACAGCCATGGGTCCTCTCACTGTCCTCCCATAAACTAGCTCGAACGGCGAAAATTTAAGACTAGCTTGGGGTACTTCGCGGTACGCAAATAGTATCGCGGAAGGTATCGATCCCAATCCCTAGGTCGATTCTCGCATAACTTTTTTAGAGCTTGTTTCAATGTCCCATTGAAACGCTCCACATGACCGTTACACTGTGGGTGGTAAGGGGTAGTAGTCAGGTGCCTGATAGAAAGTAACCGGTTTACTTCCTCCATCACCTGGCTAGCAAACTGCGTCCCTTGGTCAGTTAATATTTCGTCTGGTACACCAATTCTAGACCAGACCCATAACAACGCTTCAGCTACTGTAATTGAATCGATGTTCCTTAAAGCAACGGCCTCCGGGTATGTGGTAGCATAATCGACAATCGTTAGCACATAACGATTGCCACTTTCCGCTGCGGGCTTTATCGGACCTATCAAATTCATAGCTACCCGTGAGAAAGGTTCATCAATCAGAGGGGTAGTTCCAAGCGGTACTGGGCGATGTGAGGTCTTAGGTGCCACTTGCTGACACTTGTCACACGACAGACAAAAGCTACTTACATTACCATACACACCTGGCCAATAGAACTCCCTAACTAACCTATCTCGCGTCTTAGCCACACCCATGTGACTACCAAGTAAACCTTCATGTGCAAGCCTAAGTACTTCATCTCGCTTAGACCGTGGTACAATTACCTGCTTATACCTCTCGGTCCCCTTTCGAGCGTATCGGTACAAGATACCTCGCTTCAGTGCGAACTCTACCTCACCGTAGGGTAAGTTCCGCACTGACTTGTCCTTTGCATACCCGCGTATCTTATTAAGGGTTGAATTTTCCTCTTGAAGTCTCCTTAATTCGCCAGGTAGCAAATTATCTATGGGCGAAGTCTAGGGTTTCAACGGTTTTGCCCTGACCTTCGTCTCATAGACCTAATCTCTACAGACCCCACGTGTACAGGTGTACACGTCATAGGATTAGGTTGTGGCAATACATGCCTACATCCTAAAATAACATCATGCGACAACCCTGACAAGCACGCTGCTTGAATTCGTCCTTTCACATAGGGCGAATCAAGACTGATATAAACAGCTGGAAGGGAATCTCTACTCTTATTTGCAAATTGTACCTCTACAATCTCACCTGTATAATCAGCAGGTTTAACAAACTTGCTGTCCACCAAAGCTGGATAACTACAGCCGGTGTCGTACAACACAGTAACCTCTACGCCATTTACCGTAGCTGTTGCTGTATTGGACCACTCCAATAGATTACTCTGTTTACTAGTATCTGGGGTTACTACATTTACAGTGGGACGGTATTATCTACAGTTTTTAAGAATATGGCCGGGTTTGTTGCAGCAATAACACACAACTTCCTCTTTCTTACCAGAGGTTATCTTGTCCATCCCTTGGAACTTACCTGAGCCCCGGGACTGATCACGGCTGAGATTGTCAGCCCCTGGCTTCCCACCATTTTGACCATTCCGCCTGATAGGTGTTAAACCATTACCTCTCCTAAACTCTGGGAAGCTGGTTCGATCCCTGCCACTCCATGTGGTTGGACGAGAGTGTGCAGCTTCATATCGCTCGGCCATTACACTAATATCTTCTAAGGTCGCGAAATCATGCTCCTCCGCCAAAAATACTATTAGGTCTTTACGGTATGTGCTGAGGACATGTTCCTTCAGAATTTCTTCCCGTATGCCTTCGTATGAAAGTTCGGCTCCGGACATTTTAATCCACTTATCGAAAAGTATTCGTACACGATTATGAAATTGCGCGTGAGACTCTGTGGCTTTCTTAGATGACTCCCTGAAAAAATTACGGAAACTTTCAGCTGTCAGCTCATAGTGCCGTAGTAATGCTCTCTTGAGAGCTTCATAATCATCTATTTCAGCGGGTGACAAATTATGATAAACCTCCTTGGCAGCGCCTTGCAAAAATGCTGAAATATTAATAGCCCACTGTTCTTTGGGTATTTGATGTATTAAAGCTAACTTTTCAAACTGGGTTAAAAAGTTGTCAATAATTTCCTCCTTGTCGTTGAACATAGGCATAGTTATCTGGACGGTACGTCTATCCTCAGTTCGTCTGCTCGAGGGTCCTAACTGTACGTTCAGTTCTTCGCCCCTCCTAGACTCCACTTCGATCCTTAGTCTTTCCATGGCTAACGTATGTTCTCTCTTTATTCCGTTTTTCGGATTGCAGCTTAGCTAACTCAAGTTCTTTTTCTCTTTCAGCCTGCAGTCTGGCTACCTCAAATTATTTTTCTCTTTCAGCTTGCAGTCTGGCTACCTCTCTTTCCCTCTCTCTCTCTCTCTCTCTCTCTCTCTCTCTCTCTCTCTCTCTCTCTCTCTCTCTCTCTCTCTCTCTCTCTCTCTCTCTCTCTCTCTCTCGGCTGCTTCTCTTTCCTTCTCTCTTTCGGCTGCTTGCTGTTCTTTGTACTCTTTGAGACTACGTTCTACAAAATCCGTTAACTGTGTCCCTTCATAATCTATTTCTTCAGATCCAAGAACTTTGAATTCTCGCGCAAGTTGCCGTAATGTTGCCATTCTTGTCTGTCTTGTCGCTAACTCACCTAGATTAGTATCACTAACCTGTTTTCTGCCTTCAAGAAAACAAGTTCCCTATAAATATCAACGAATATTCTAACTAAATCAAGTCTTACCTACAGACTTACTTAAAAATTACACAAGTAATTTAAACGGCTTTAAGGCAGTACCAAACTATAAATTCTCCCTAAATTCGTATCGTCTGCAACACATGTGCAAATTACCCTGGGAATACTTCCTTAATGATCTCTTCTCGCAAGAGTACTAAGGCAAAATTTTTCTGGGTTACTTAGATACGGACAACCACCACGCTTCAGCAATTTCAGGTACGGAATTTTAATTTCTTACAATGTCATGCAACATTTAAGAAATTCACAAATCATGCATAATATCAAATATATAAGAATAGGTGTTGACTCAATTCACACTCGTGGCTTCTTATTTTTAAAAAATACAAATCTATCAATGATACTGTGTTGTATTTCTTTCAATATATGTTCAGATCTGCTTTTTTCCACTGTTCAAATATCCCGGAACGAGGCTCCCACTTATGTGACAGATTGGCGGCGTGCAAAAACACACCAACCTCTTTCACTACGGTTCGTTGCTAGGGAATGACCTCCGCGGTGTGATTTACCCAGTGTGGATAGATAGAAAGAAGAATGCAGATCACTGAACAAGTATATTGAAGAAATAACAAAACGAGCCCCCTTTCAATGAACAAATATAACATTTAATCAGTTTATCAACAGAATTTAAAATGAAAAGAAATCAATGACTTAGTTACAAAAGAAGGAAAAATGGTACTAACATGTGCTCAAATAAAAAAGACAATACAAATTTCTTTAAATGTAAAATTACTTTCAACGTTAAATTGCTATCTTCATTGCCAATAAGATGTGACCTTTGAGTATAACGATGAGAGACTTCATCACCTAATTTATGCAGACATCAAGACTTCCGTTCGTCCCTGCTCTGTCGATCTTTAGCCCTTTCTACTTTAATTAAGTTGACTTTGATACAATTCCTATAAACAAAGCTTCTAAGAGTTTTCAAAATTCGACACATCACAAAAAGCAAAAATACCATACGTAGTGGGAAAATCACACACACACACACACACACACACACACACACACACATACACACACACAACCACCACCACCACCACCCCTGACAGATTGTGTTTGGTGTTGGGTTATTTCTGTATTTCGGAAGTGAGAATATGTGTTCCACTGTATCCTGCTTTGTTTACAGTCCAGCCTCTCAAACAATGACAGTCAGCCTTTGACATGAACTTCACCGTTAAGATATTTTAGATTAATTTATTATTTGTATTGATTGTCACGTAATAAATGGTCAGTACTCAGAAAAAAATGTAGAGAACATTTTGTAAAATTAATTATGTTTAATGTCCATATATTTTGAATAAGATCTGTGACAGCCGGCTCCAAACTTCACATTAAGTAAGTACAAACAAGGAGAGATAAATGACTTTATGAGGCCCTGTTAAACAAAACCGATCATAAGACAATTCACTAGGTTGATCACTGAACAATTACTATAACTGTCACATTTAACAATTCCTCAGCAAATATTACATACAGATGGCATTAGTTATCGACGCACATTTGGTAACACTTTAGATGATCATGATTTGAAACGTTTTAAAACGTGGAGATAATTAGTTGATCTTGAACATCCGTGAAGTTGTGTATTCAGCTACTTAAATTGACAAACAGAAGAAAAATATTTTCAATGCCCAGAAAGTATTTAACCAGAGACTCAATACCTTGTTGAATGCAGTAAATGTATTGTAAACAGTGAGAGAAAGCAAGTGAAAAAAGATAATATTCGGTAATGCTTGCAACCAACTCTAGCAATGATAAGATCTGAGATGAGTTCAAAAGTGACATGCAAACAATAATTAAATCTTAATAATCCTATCGCAATATATAATCAAAACTAGAAGAAAACTGAAAAATAATGACTTTACAGAATTAACCGAATAAATAGATAAAAGATCAACAAAACTTGAGTAAAACTATGATTTGGTCAATGAGAACAACCTGCTGTTTAATTATTAACGTTGCAGCTAAAACAAATTTGAGAAATGTCTTACTTGATCCATCAAGAATGTGTTTTATAAAAGTTTTGATGATATGCAAAAATACCAAACTAAAACAGAAAATAGTGCTCAAAATGATTTCAATTAAGTAATGTAAAAAATGGCAACTTTGGAAAGCTAACCAGATTTTTTCTATTCATATGGATATTGGATGAAATAATTGTTTAGGGAATTAACAAAATATTTTTTATGAGGACCAAAAACAAATGGAAATAATCACAATGAATATTGCTTTATTTAAGAGGTACATACGCAATACTAGATTAAATGAATACACGTAATGACAAAACCTTAGATGCACACACTACAGGTTTTTTTATGTTTCATGCCCAGGTAATTATTCAAAACAAACATCAATAACTTATTCTATTTAGTTTTCAAATATAATTTTATTTTTATAAACGAACCAACGAAGGACTTTTAACGATGATTCATGTATGATATTTGGAGTATATAATAAAAGTGAAACATTGGTACAGATAAGGAATGTACATAAACCTGTGTAATCTGTAACTGAATTAAGTGCTAGAGGAAAAGACATCAAGACATGCATCACACATTAATGACGAAATGGACTAAATAACGACACATCAAATAATGTACTGATTAAATATATAAGGATATTATAAATAAATGAACAGACATGGCATCAAAGAAACATAATTGAACTTCTACTACATTTATAAATTTTAAAAGATAACAAATGATATCAATAAGCTATTGATAACTATAAAAAATAGATTCCGAACAAGTTAAAAAGGAAGCTAATTTAGAACGTTAGTCTAGCGGCTAGAGTGTTCAAAACACCTGCTAATTTTGTCCAATATCAAATTCGGTGAACAAAACTTAAAATATTATGCTACGAAGTGTTTATCATGTTTCTGTCTTCTCATTTCTTGATATGAGAAGGAATTACTCATGTCTTAAGAACAGTCTCGACCTCTCTTAAAAAGGTGTAATGCATAGTAGTGTAGATTCGACTACATTTAGATCTGGGAAGCTCTAGCATGCGGAAGTACACTGGGTATCTGTAATGAAATACGAGAAGAATCTCTTCTAGTTTGAAGAAAGCAGTCTTATATAATTTATATAGAAAGATACATAATACTACATTCTATAGATACACGTTATTCAAAAATACATAAAATGCATATAATTTTTTTTTTCGTGCATACGAACTCCATATATTTATGTAGTTTCTGCACTTTAGAATAATTAGATCTCGACTAAATCAAAGATTATAAAATAGTTGCGATTAACGCAACAATCGTTTTAAAGAAATATATTTTACTCAGTTTAAGATGAAACACTAATTTGAGATAGATTATTGAACATTATTCGTTATTAGGACATTTTAATTCAGAAAATAAATCTAAACATGAGATTGATGGCAATTAATCTTTCGACCATAATACAAATACAAATACAAATAAATATAAATCTTAAAAACAATTAAACATTTCATTCATTATATGCTCATATTTTCTCCGTTAACTTTACATTGTGAGAATCGTTCATTATTTCCCGATATTGCACTCTTCGTTCCACATTCATACTACATGAGCGCGAGAAAAGGAACTCTTTTCTAACATAAGCAATATTTTATGGATAAACTAAAGCAGATATTTCTTGGACTGCCACATACCAGCAAATGTTTCATAGACTGAAACATACAAACTGCTTTTGAACATTCCATCTTAACTTTTGAAACAATGTTTCAGGTTTAGGCTAGCTGTAGACGCCAGACACGGTCATCACAATAACACGCAAGATATAAGACATAAACTGTCTTTTTTAGCTGGTAACAAAATGAACAAAATATTCTTACAATTTTATATCCTGAATTTCCTCAAAATATATTTTCTTTGTTCTGAAAATTAGAATTACATGAGCCATGTCATGGGTTTTCAAGGTTGACTACACATTTCGAAATTGTACTGTAATTTCGAGCATATTCCCAATGTTGTTACATCCTCCTTACTGTGCTCAAAATGAAATAAACATTAAATTTCACAGTCTTTTCGATATTTGCAATTGAAAGGCTTCATAATTTTCCCATATTATAATCTAAAATAATTCAAAGACAGAACAGAAACACGCATGCCGATGTCAACAAACTTTAATACGATTAAATTCTCAGACGCTGCTTCAATCCGATATAAGTTAATTCATGTATATAAATCCAGACCATATCCACAAAATTGCGTCGAATCGACAAAAATACCAAATGAATACGTATTCATTCCAGACAAATTGAAAAGGTGTTGCAATGCCTAATCATTAACAATATGACTCCAAATATCAATTTTAAATAGACGAAAAGAAATTTGCTTTCGAAACGTACGTCTAGCGCGCGATCAAGTTCAAATCTGTCTGGGCTCATTAAAAATGCTGTTGTGTAATGATGCGCTTGTATATACAGTTTAGAAAATGGCATACATTCGGTTGCTTTCTTTATTGCAGTATGGTTTTGTTCATATATTTAAGCATTGGGAAGAATAAAAAATGAGCATATAATAAAAAGGTTTCTGCATTTGTATGGGAAAATATGAACTTGTTTTTGGATGAATATACTGCACTTCCAAGGTTTTGTAGTATAACCATCCGAAAAACTCGTTCATATTTCCCATACAAATGTAGTAACCTATAAATATTATAATATTAAAATAAAAAAGAACTCACATGATCATTGCAACTAGGAAGGTTACAATAGAAATCTTTAACTTTTAAAAGTATTTATTTTTTAAGAAATTTGCGAACATAAGCGATTCGTACCTGTAAAGAAATACGAGAGGAATCTCTTCGAGTTTGAAACAAGCAGTCTGAAGATGCTAGCGACTTTTGCACTTATTTATAGTGGTTCAAGATACCCCTAACCATTTTTGGTAAAGACCTGGATAGTAGTGTGTCATGCTAGCATTATGACAGTACTGCATGGTCCCAACCTCTGAGATCTAGTTTATCCTAATGGAATTGTATATGTTCTTTGCGTCATATTATGCCTCATCGTCATTATAGTTGAAGCCTAGCTAAGTCAGACAATACTTTACAAATTTTATTTGCCACTGAGTGATATTTTCCGAGTCGTCATTTACATGTATAATACTGAGAAGATTTGTAATTGTTGCAGAGGATTATTTACTGAGTTAGCAATCTTTATCAAAATATAATATATCTCTAATAAATAAAGTTAATCTCCATATAATGAAAATAACTCCGAATATAATTTGATTACAATTTAATAGAAATTAATATGTTAATATTTTTGCTTAAAATTTATGTCCTAATAAAAAAACATAATCTACCTATTCATATAAACAATATGTTTCTTGTATAATTTAAGTACGTCCAGAAAACCACCCAAAATATAAAACTATCATAATATCAACATTAAAATGTTATGAGAGGAGTTTGTTTCATTTGCACAGAATAGTAACAAGCCATCATGTTACATTCATTACGACATAGAGATAAATTGAAAAAACGTAAAGCGTTTATTGGGCAATATGTATTTCCTTATCCTCTTTATAATTTCATAATAAAATTACACTCATAATGTTTAAAATCACTGTATTTTGAAGTTAACTGATTACTATGTATTCCTTTGTTTTCTTTAGTAATTTTCTTTTCATAAATATGGCCTTTACTATTTAATATCGTGTTAGCAACGTACGTCTTCATAAAAAAAACTCCTGGAATAAATTGCGAATAACCGACAAATGTCTGCTTTTCTGAAGCCTAAAGGCAAATTGAACTTGTAAAATGTGTTTTAATGAAAAGATACCATATTGATCGTATGAATTTAGCTGGTTGTAGTGTAAGTGACGCAATTGTATTTTTTTCTACGACTATTTGTTATCTACCGACTGCTTTGAAAATCATAATATACCAGGAAGAGAACATTTAATTGGTGGCGGTAGTTTTACCCTTTTCTGGTAATATGTCATCTATTTTCCTGGTTGATTGATTTAATTGGAAAAAACAATTCACACTCTTCATGTAAATAATATTGTCATTGTTTTTTTGTGCTGACTCGAAATAGTACTAATTATGACGAACTCACAATTATCTTAAGTGCCTGAGTCAAGAATAGCATCTCAATGTGACTTTTCTTTACGTTGTTCTAATTCGTTTTATACGTGTCTATTGTTCTAAATTCTTTGTCTACTGTCTTCTTTATGTTTAGTGGGCATTCACATAATATCGTATTTCTTAAGATTATTTTTTGCTACCTATAGGCAGGTCAACTGGATAGTTTGCGATGAATTAATTGTCCGCATTTTGTACATTATGGCCTTTTTTTAATCATGTATTCATTGTAATAAGTTTCTGTTATGTATGGGTTAGGGAGTCCGCCTTGGATGCAGCGGATCGCGGGATTTGACCGAGCCGGTTATATCCAAAGACTTATAAAAATGGTACTAAAAACTTCCTCGCTTGGCATTCAGCATTAAGAGGTCAATGATAGGACTGGTCGACCATGTGTCAGTATAATGTGACTGGGTGGGACATGCTGATACATGTATGCGGCATGATGCCTCAGTGCTAGACAACATCGTAAACTGCCACACCGCTGACATTGTAGCGATATGATTGGAAAGTTGTTAAAGTACACTAAAAATCCAAATCACACACACACACACACGGACACACTGAAAGGCACAAAGACACTCATTTTGTTTGTTAGGTTTATAGACAAAGCTCTGATACCAATCAATATAAGGATGATATCTACTCTCACTCCAAGCATGCTAGAAAAATCTAGAAGGACTTTTACCGTACCAAAATCTTTATATTTTCAATTTAGAATATTCGACAAGTATAGTTCTACTTCTTCAAAAAGTAAACTCAAATCAAATTAAACTATTGAAAGGACCTAGAGAATTTTTTGAAAACCATTTTTGTATACGTAGCCATCAGATGGATAGCTATACCACGTATAATTTATTTACATTTCAACAAATGTTTCAATCAGATATATATATATATATATATATATATATATATATATATATATATATATATATATATATATATATATATATATATATATATATATATATATATATATAACTATTAAAAAGTGGTTAAAGGAAAAAATGAAAAAGAGACATCACGAAGAAAAAACATATCTTGTATATTTTTTCCGCTCATTGTCATTAAAGAACAAACGTTAAAATACTAAAAGTATTTTCTTCATCTAATATTTTTTTTAGGATTTTCCAATCGTCTAATTATCTGCTTGCAAACTTTAGAGCAGAAATATCTAGAAATACTTGTGGAATTATTGGAAAGTTTATTAGCATCTAAAAAGTACAAGTGGACATTTTGAGGCAATATAAGTTTCATAGTATTTCATCATACCAGATGTGTCAATGTCTGTCCTTGAAAATAATGTTTATGATTTTTCATTAATTCTCCAGTAAAACTATTCAGTTTTAATTTTTAATGTTTCAGACTGTATATCCTATAATTGTTTTAGCAATATAATATTTTCATCAGGTTCAAAGCTATTTAATAAATCATCTTATCTTTCCAGTTTTACTGACATATTAGTTTTCCTTAATTTGTTTCGTTCATAAAATTGTCTCATTTATCTCAACCTTGTCTCAGCCATGAAGGGTGATCTTGTTTGCTATACAAAGCCTGAATACACCTCCTGGTAAAAATATCCGCTCAGTATTATCTCCGTATACGTCATCCAATTTATAAATAACTGCCAGATAAAATTAATTTCTTGTTTGATAAAATATCTCCCTGAAAACAAGGGAGATAACCATTAGCAAAAATAGATTTATTTCGAGGTCCTAGCTTTCTCACCTTTTTGTATTTACATTTTCCAGAGGTGTTAGCTGTCTGATAACGTGTAAGTTGTTCCAAATGTTGGCGACAAATTAAAGCGATTTGGATGTGCGGTAGGTCTAAAAGATTCCTATTACTATTTTCCCCCAATATATTTTGGTAGGGTCAGTGTGTCCTGGGATTTTCCCAAAAAGAATGTTTTCTATTTGATGTTGTTTAACAACGTGCAGTAAAAAGATTAGGCGTGTGGTCGAGGGAATTCTAGGAATTCGATAAATATGGATGTCTAGTGTTAGGGTAGTCTATAATACTTCCCCACATTTGTTTTCATGTGTACAGGGGAGAGGGGTAGGTACGAGAACAATACTACTTAAGAAGGTTGCTAGCCAAAAGAAATTAGATTTTGTCTGTATTTTTAGAAATCTTTGATAGTACTATATTTACTAGACAAATGTTAATCTTTATTTACACACACACACACACACACACACACACACACACACACACACACAGCGATGAGACGTAACGCAAGACCGAAGTAAACAATATGGTATTTGGCGGGAAATACTTAATGGCTTTATAAACACAGAAGACAGCTTGGAGAGCTGACAAAATTAAGCAATTTGTAGAAATCTTCGCATTAGATTAGAACGATAGCTGTCTGGAAACAAAGCTGGATAGTGAGGATATTTTAATTCGAGTAGTCAGCTTTTAAAAACTACATCAAGTAAAATGCACTAGCAATGTTTTTCATCTCTCGGCCTTTGATTTACGCACATCACTCTCAGCCACGGAAGTGAACATTCAGTCATGTTATGTTATGTTATGTTTAGTTATGTTATTTTATGTTGTTATGTTATGTTATGTTATGTTATGTTATGTTATGTTATGTTATGTTATGTTATGTTATGTTATGTTATGTTATGTTATGTTATGTTATGTTGTTAGTGTTTGTTATGCTATGTTATTTTGGTATGTCATGTTATGTTATGTTATGTCATGTTATGTTATATTTTGCATGCATGCATGCATGCATGCATGCATGCATGTATGTATGTATGTATGTATGTATGTATGTATGTATGTATGTATGTATGTATGTATGTATGTATGTATGTATGTATGTATGTATGTATGTATGTATGTATGTATGTATGTATTATTCTAATGCCTCTACTTTTCTTTTTAATCCATTGCTCGCACGTTTTTAATACCTGTCACAACTAATTAGTTAATCAACCTTTGATTTATCACTGACCTTGAAAAGAGTGAGGATAAATGCCTGGTAAACTTAACCACGCGTTATAGTCTGAGGCGTGTCAAGACTGCTAGGGTAAACGATAACACCAGACATTGTAGGCTAGCCTTATAACCAAACGGTATCACATAATTCCCTGATACGTTAGATCTAAATAGAATTAGGTTCTCTTTTTGATAATTCCGATGCAATTTTGCAACCCGCTAATAGTTCAGTTATTAAAACTTGGCATCCGTTCCTAAGAATCATTAACCAAGCGAATCTTTTTTATTTGTTTAATTAGTTAAGATATATGTTCCATCTAATATTTGCAGAGCACATACCATTTCTTTTTCCATTTTTACAGCCACATTGCATCAGGTCTGAATCTAATCAGAAGCAAACCAGTAATTTGTCAAGCTGCACTGGTCTTGAAGATTTTAAAACGTTTGAACTTAAGTTTGAACCTGTGATTTTGGCTCAATCAGTCACAAAGAGCTTTAGTACTGAATGGTTGTTTTTGAAAAAGATTGTTGTGAAAACTCAGCCTGAGATTCGATTTCAGGACACACAATATTTATGGTACGGAAAAATGGGAACCAGCCTGTAAATGGGTGAACATTTAATAGAGTAAGTATGGGTTTATCTGGCCAGGATTGGTTAATAATTTTAAGTTATGTTTTAGGAAAAATAATCTTTTTGAGAGTTTATCCTATTTGTTAGTGAAGAAAAAAATAGACATTTTTTTTATTGATGGAATTCCAGTCCTTTAAAAGTCTTGAACTTGGAAGACTCATTGCAAATTTAGCATCTGACTCTTTGGTGCGGAATTGAAAACACATGTTTCAAACAAATGCAGGTCCATAAAATGCCGCGGCTCATATCCTTTTCTTTACACAGAAACTTACATCCAGGTTTTCTCTATGCTGGTAAATATAGGTTTGATCATGAACACTCAGTCATTTTAAGCTATTAAATATTAAGTATCAAATATCATTGTGTTTGGACAGGTTTACTATAGAAACTCAGATAGTACCGTGATTCCTATAGACAGCTAACAGCAATACAGTGACTCCACATATGTAGGTGTAATTAACATTACTATAATTGCGATCATATGGTTTTAATTGTGGATAACAAGCAAAGGTAATAAGTAATACCCATTATAAACCACATAGTAACTTTCAGAGGGATATTGCACAAATAATCAGATATATCAACTGTTGCCAAGAAGTATGAAGGGGAACAGGGCGTAGATTTGATTATGTTTGGTGGAGTGTTTTTCACTTCGGTTTATATCTTAGCTATATATATATATATATATATATATATATATATATATATATATATATATATATATATATATATATATATATATATATATATATATATATATATATATATATATATATATAATTTATACACTTAACCATCTTTATAGTAGTTACATAAGCAATATGGTATTTCCTAGTTGTGTTTTGAAACATAATCATCAGATATGATCACTTAGGCCACTTCAGTCATGGTTAATTAGGATGACCTATCATGACTTTGTGCCTCCCTAATTTCTTTCAGTGAATGTTTAGAAACTTCATATTTTGCATTTTTATGGACTTATGTCAACCGTACTTTATTTTATAACAAATATGTTCTCTGGGAGGAATTTTAGGTAATTTTTGTCATTTAAATATTTTTTTCTGTACTAATATATGTACATACAGATGGTCACCTTGACCATTAACCCCTTAATTACATAATTGGACAAAGCTGGTAATATATTTCAGTCTTAAACGTAACAGAGATAAATTGTGATACTGTAAGATATGACTCTTATTAGACAATTTTATTTTAATATTTTTCTCTGGCGTCTACAGCTAAAAAGTCTATAGTGATTAACATCTTACTTCTAGAAGTTTCTTAATAACAGATGAGGCGCAGAAAGTCCACTAAGCAGGAGTGATCAAACTTTGGTTAAATTATATTAGTATTAATTATAGAACAACAATTCATTTTTTTATTGAGGATGAATACAAGCGTCTAGATGACCGTATCGACGTGCATTTCACTCTAACAGGCGTCAATGGCGTTGAAAAATTATGACCTATGTTAACTCTTCTAAGGATTTGAAGTACAGTTGCTCTTGGAATTAATATTTGTAAAATTATATGTTAATTCAATTTTTATGCGCAACAAATGAAAGGTACATCATCTGTGTCAGAAAAAAAAGACATTAATTATTTATTCTTCTTTATCTCTAAGCTATTTCTATCAAAATAAAAACTACATGATAAACATATTCACGGATGGGAAATGATTTAATATATATGATAATATATATGATTTTAATATATGAGATTTATGAAACTCTTTGAATAATATCCAACATTTGGAAAATCAATAACGATTTCCAATCCAAAGGACGTACGAAATAAGGATAAGGATCACCAATAATGATCTCCTTGAAGGCATGGGTGCAAATATAATGCAATCCATATGATCTGTTTTAGCCTTTATTAAAAGTATGCAGATGTATTTGTCTATGAAAGTCTCGAAGCTCGCATCTTCAATACTAATTGTTATATGTAAGAGAAGAGACAGATAAATTGATGACAGGAAATGTGGTGCTACAAGTTTCAAGGCTACTTCGGTCATTATAATACAAAATCTCCTGGGTAGTAATGGAGTCTAACTTTTTAAGTAACCTTTATTTGTCATTTCTTGTCTGTATCCCAACAGTGACTCATCAGTAAAGTATCCCAAGTCAAACAAAATAAATTTTGACATTAATTGACCTCTTAATAATGAAGGTACATAGCTGGATAATGATTTAAAGAAAAACATTGCTTGACATGTCTAAGTGGGATCCAACGAAAGTAGTAATGTAGTCTAGTAATGTAGTCAGATGAAGTCATAAATGTACGGCCAATTTGCAAAATCACATCTGTCAAATATATGTCAAATTATGGGAGATATTCTGGACACGCCTTCTCAATTACTAAAGCAGGACAATGCAATAATATTGCAAGCCTTACTGGCAAGACTGGTACTGCTGTATTGTATATATGAACAAAAAAGTCGCAACGCAGAGCGTGCAGACGGAAAATTCAAAGAATGCCCCAAACTTAATTTACAGCATACGAAGGTTTGCTATCACAATTCCTGCATTTTTGTAAGTCTACAACTTCTGTAAATGTGCAGCATAATTTCATCTTATGTACATTGATTAATTGTTCTTGTCATTTAATATTCACGTTGCTACCAAAAGTAACTAAGTAAAAAAGATTTAAAAGCAAGTAATTATTATGTATATATGAATGTATGTATGTGTGTATCTATGTGTGCATACATTCATACCTACATACCTACATACCTACCTACCTACATACATACATACATACATACATACATACATACATACATACATACATACATACATACATACATACATACATACATACATACATACATACATACATACATACCTATGTATATTGCTAATACATAGCAATTAGCAAGTATATATGAAGATCAATTTGTAATTTAAGTAATTAGCATTTTAATTAGTAATTTAAACCTGATGTCTTCAGACTTGCGTCACAATATAATCCTGGTACACCTAAATAGCGAGCGGGATCAGGTTTATACCGTTCTCTTGTAGATCTTTGAAGATGTCACACAGCATTAAGGAATTTTTTATCATGCAATCGTCGTGCAGATCGCCTTCCGATATATTTATATCGGTAAGTGATAGGTAAAATCGTTTATGATATTAAATATATCGCAAATATTGAAGTATTGTTTTGGATAAATAGCCTTACTTAAAATCTCTGCACAAAGTCTTTTATTGTCCAAACGAACGTGTTACCGATTAAATTATTTACTAATTGCTCTTCAGAACGGTCTATATACAGAATGTTTTCTATAAATAACCGTCTTGTATTAATTATTTTTGAACGATCTACATTGAAATCCTTGCTAAAAATTACATTTTTCATTTTACGTCAGCCCTATTTTTATCTCTATATCATTTTACAATTACCTTATTTAATTGATGGATGTAATATCCATACACGTTGTATGAACCAAAAGGATTAGGTTTTTGGATATTTGTGTTTATAATTACAATCGTTACTAGTATGACCTAATTACATAAGAGTTGTGTGATAATGGTCGCGATCTTTAATAAAGTCTTTAACTTCAGTACCATTGTGAACATGTATTAGTTATGATAAAATATTTTTGTCACTTTTATTCAGTCAGCTAAAAAAACTCTTTTAACCAAAAGTTTGAACAATTGGAACTATCGTTAATTATTTCTTATTTATAGCGTATATCATTCATATATCACACCATTTTTAAAGATCAGTATAATTGTTTATAGATGAAAATCTTGACCAAATACAGATAAATTGGAAAATTTACATCTCGAATAAAAAACAGTTAAGTAAAAATTGTATTTGTAAAGTGTCTTGTTCCCACCTTCCTGAATAGGCAATTATGATTGGCATACAGACAATCACATCGTAAGGCAACAGAAGATGGCAGCCATTCAGTTACGCCATATATATATATATATATATATATATATATATATATATATATATATATATATATATATATATAAAACATGAACTGAAGCGAGATTGCACAGAGAATGACGCCAAGATTAGTATCATTCATTTATCGTGATGCATGTTTATCAGTTGTAGAATTAGATTATACCAGAAATGTAATCAAAATGGCTCAACATCCTGACGAAGATACCTTGTGTGTGTATGTGTGTGTATGTGTATATATATATATATATATATATATATATATATATATATATATATATATATATATATATATATATATATATATATATATATATATATATATATATATATATATACAAGTAGCGCATAATTATTTAACATCATCAAAACATGACCTGCATATTCTGGAGGCGAAGCTATTGGACGATATTAATGCAAAAGTATATCAAACAAGCTGCTTTCTATTTTCTTTACCACTGTGCAATAATATAACTATTGATACACAAGACATTTAAGATATACTATTTAACGTTGCTTTTGCAACAAATTTCTCAGCATAATAAATAAGTGGATTTGGTTTATTCCTGGATAGAGACCATAAGATCTGCTGACACCGAATAACCCAGAGGAAATTAATAAGTTCTAAGAACTCGTTTGTTTTAGAAATGTTGATGTAAGATGTATTTATTTAAAAAAAAATTATCTGATTTTCACCTAATAATTATTTTAATAATTATTTGAAAAGCCTACCAAAAACCTAATTAAAACAGTTCCATTGTCATACATATCGACTTTTACATGTTTTCGTAGGATTCACTTTGGTACCAATCATTGTGTACAACAAGAGCTATTGCAAGGTGTGTTTTGGTGTTGTAGTGCCCTGTTAATTGATTTGGCGATCGTTATCTAGGGAATGACCTCCATCGATGTTATTGCCCAGTGTTAGTAGATATAATATTTTGATCGAGAACTAAGCGAGACTATAGAAGAAATAAACAAATACGAGCCGCCGTAAACAATAAAAATAAAATAAATTTTAACTGATTAATACATAAACTAAAACTAAAATTGCAGTTTCAATCCAACAGATTTCAGTTAATGGAATTTAATAGCAGTGTTCAATTTACGGATTTGTTCATCATATTAATGAGTGTTGATAGGAGTGAAATGTCTACGCTACTTTGCATCACCTAAATTCGTTTTTCTCTAGCATTGGGATATTCTACGTCTTCTTCTGACTCTTTCTATTCGGAAACCTTTTTTGCGGACTTCCGTCTTGGGTTGTCCTCATCAGATTCACGGGAATGGATACATTAGGCAATTCGCTTAAATTACATGATTACGGCTAAAGCGGTACATCACAACTCAGACCTAATGTTACCTTACAAATGACCTCTATACAATGCATCTATGAATACATCCAAGCTTGGCTTAATTAGATCTCGTCTCACGGCAGCACTGGACACGTGGGCGGTGTATATAAACACAACCAGCCGCATACATCAGCATGCATTATTATACACCTACTTCTAGCTAATTCCACTCATTAAGATAAATGTTCGATTACAATTGTATAATATTTTCTAAATTCTATTTTACAGTAACCAATAACATGCAATATAATTTGGGCATTGTAAAATCATATATAATTATGAATTTATCCTTAACTCATCACAAATCTGTCAATGTTATCAATGAACTAAGAACTGTTAAAATAAAGACTTAAATTGCATAACACTCTAACATATCTACAGAATCCTATGAACTTGAATACATGATAGATGCATAAATCATAAGCATATCAAACTCATTTGCATAAAACAAAACAAGCGAAATAGAATATTACATGGAAAATAAAATTGCATACCTTAATGCTGTTTCTTTTCCACACAATCGTGCATCCTAGCACTATTGCCTGCCCTTTCTTTTCAAGACAGCTATCTGGCCTTTTTACTTCTTTACGAAGGAAACTATTATTTTATGTTTCCCAAGGAGTTTGACCTTTTGTCATCTCACAAGGCAAAATCGGACTAAAGAATTCTGAGCTAAATCACTACCTTAAATTTCCTATTATTTCTAAAGGCGTACGCCTTGATTTCAACTGGCCAATCAAAGCAACTATTTCTACATTTTCTCCAAATATGCATGCCCTTCATCAGATTTTCACAGCCTAAAATACGATTCAATAAACTTTGAGGATCAATTATATGCATCAGGTCTCTTCCAAACGAAAAGTCGGTAATTCTAATGTACTTTTCGATTATACCGTTACGATGACTGGGCCAATTCCACTGAAACTTAAACGTATGCCTTTTTATGTTAAGAGAAATTTCAGTGAACTGATCACAGTATAACGTCGGTAACAGTAGTAGAGGAAAACAAGGTTTTCAGCTCAAACCCCTCTTTTACCCCTCCAAACAAGTATAAACTATAGTCCTAAACTATCCCCCACCCCTTTTTTCAAAAGTATTAGTAAGGTTTCTAACTCACTCCCTTCTCTGTTATTACAGTGTTAATGAATCCAGGTAGAGAGTTATGTACATGATCGGTATTCAGGTAAACTTCCTTATACTATCCAGGTAAGTTAACAAAAACTCTGTCATTAAATCACAAAAGGTGGTATCAGGTATTTTATAAAACAACAGGTGCAGACAGGTATTTTGTATTGTTACAAAACAACAGGTGCAGGAGATACCATGTAAATTGATGATTCATCCAGCTAAGTTCTGTCATACAGAGGTTGACGAATTTGTTAGAACAGGCGCATGCGTGAAATGTTCACGAACTACTCTAAAGACAGCAAGACGGGTTTTATTATCATCAGTCTACCGCGAGTTTTTCATCAGATAACATATGCTGTATAGGGCGGAAATTAAACTACGCATTCGAACAAACGCGAGAAAGGTAATTGATATTATTTTATACCTCATGTTTCATTAGATTTTACTACTGTTAAATTTTTCAAACATTATTTCTTTAGTTTAGATAAAATTTCAGTCGGAAAAGAAAAGATGTATCAGTTTAGCCTCTCTCTATATTTTACAGGTGACTGTTAGTCATTAGTTTATCTGGATTTTTTACTGTAGTTTACAGGTAGTGAAAAAGGATGTTATTACCTTACACATGATCACCTGTGTGTAGATTCTTAGTGCGCATTAGAGCGTGGCGATTTCAGTTAACATGTGCAAGGCGGAAATTAAACTATGCATTAGAATGAAAATTATGAAGGTAAATTATATTATATCTTAAGTTTAGATACAATTATACGTTACTCATATTTTTTTTGATAATTTGTTTCATACTTCCTAACCCTCATTGGTAGAATGTCTGTTAACATATTGTCAATAATGTGAAATTCACGTAATAAATCATCCACATTATATTTGACTCCTCGTAGGTAAGACCGTATCTGATCAAGTAGTTTCTTGTAAGTTTTAATAGATGTTAAACATCCGTACTTTTTTTATCAAAAGTCTTGGTTCTACTTTTTTACACGCCACTGTAAGGGAAACACCAATACCAGATATAATTAACAAAAAGGGATTTAATGATACCCCACTTGAAATTATGCCAGAACTGGTCATTAACAAGGGTAGATATGATATTACTCGAAGGATCGTGTTATAATATTTGTAACAGTTTTTAACGCACCAACGTTTTTTGTGATAATATTTGTAGTATTGTATTAGTGCGTCCACATCCTGTACTGGAATATCTTTTGAAATATGATTGAAATCAACTATATTTCTTTTCATTATAATATTTGTTTACATAATCCCTAGGCTTGGTTATTCTAATTCAGCTACAAATTCCAAACACCAATGATAATCGGCTTCGTCTAGAATTATACGTGTATTAAGATGTTTAATTATAAATTCTTCTTCACGATTTTTAAATAATACTATAGATACAGTTCCAGGAGATATATCCAAATTACTACGCAATGGAGATCTGGTTAATATTTCAAAATTTTCAATGCTAATCACTGTGAATCTTTACATACCAGAAACCTCTGCAGTGTATTTGAGAGAAATATTTTGCCCTGTCCATGTACCAAACCCAGAAGTAACAGTATACACAATATTTTTAATCTGTTTGTGAGGAAGTTTAATCATACTAGTTTTGTCAACAATACTGGGAATTCTACTAATACTATCATTGAGTTTTTTGTTAATATCATTGAGTTTTGTGTTAATATTAGCGAGTGTAATGTTAACATTTGATGGATTTCCAAAAACAATTCATCTTTAATTTTGTTTATGTTTCTGCGAAAATCTTTAAATATATTCATGTGACCGGTAAATTCATTTTTGAACGCTGTTATTTCATTACTGATTGAAACGTCCTGATCATCGACGTATTTCTTAGTGGCAGCGTCTCCATCTGTAGTTGGGTTTCCAAGATCTGTAATATTGTTTTGTTTCATAACAATATTCACACTTAGATTTCGTACAAGTACATCTGACAGTTTTACATCACTCGTTTTTAATCATCCTTCTTTGTTCTGGAAAATGACTATTTCATTTTGATCTACACTGGCAACATTTAGTAAATTATTGATTTCATGTTTGAGCTGATCAAGAGTTGCATATTTGGATAAATCTCCTTGATAAACTTCTGTGGATAAATCTCCTGATAGTGTTCCAAATTTTGTATAGTAACTCATTATTTACTGTCCTAGATAAAATTATCAACACTAGTTTAATATTATACAAAATGACAAAATCATCGACATTAAACTTTGATACAGAGAAGCACAAACATAACAATGAACCTTCTGATTGTCATTATCTTATTGTTGGGCGAACTGGATCAGGGAAAACAAATTTGCTTATGAACTTGCTTCTTGGTGATAATTTTAACTATGACAGAGTTTATATTTACACAATCAATCCACAGCAAGATAAGTATGAGTTATTAAGCGAGTATAATGACAAGCTTCGTGATGATCTTGAAGCTGGTGAAGATTTTTTATAATTAGGCAGCCAGAAGATCTTATTCCAGTTAATCAACTTGATGCAGATGAACATAAGATAGTAGTTTTTGACGATATTCCGCTAAATAACATGGAGATGGATAAAATAAGATCATATTTCTCAATGTCACGTATCAAGCAGTGTAATTCTGTTTTTCTTGCTCAAGGATATTATAATGTTGAGTTAACAACGCAAGGAATAAGAAATATTATAAAAAATGTATCAGGAGACATAAAAGATATCAGAGATGAGCGAAAAAACGTTGGTGAGCTTACTGTAAAGTTTATGGAAGTTGGAGAGCAAAAACTTCATTTTATGTAAAGAGGAAATGATGAGATAAAAGTTAGTGAATATGATGATTTTTTTAAAGAAAGAAAATATAAGAGATATTAATAATATAAGCAGGTGGACTGATGCAGAATATCAAACATTAATCGATAAATTAGATGCAATATTATGAGACGGAGCTGCTGCTAAAGATGAAATAAACATGGTTATATAAATTGAGGATATGCATTCGCTTTATGATAGGATGAGATATAGTATTATTACTTCAATGTTTAAAAAAAACAGCAGACAGAAGTAGACCAACACCTTTTGGTCTGGGGTGGAGTTTTAAAAGAAAATTTACTAGATTCGATAAATCTCGTGTAGAAGAAAAAAGTAGAGAAGTAAGAACAGGAACTGGTAAAAATATTTACATCAACTACTGAAATGATAGGTAGATTAATGTTATTAATATCATCAAAAGAAGCTGGGAATGTTAGTGGTGAACTTGATAATGAAATCATTGACATACTTGATCATCTAAGATCGAGCGAATTATTAACATCTGAGGAATATGAAACTTTACACCGCGACTTAATCGCAGCGACTTAATTTTGTAAAATGATTTAATATAAAAGGAATGCAAACAACATTATTGCTAAACTCTAGTGAGTCTGCGACAGATAGAGCAAATTTTGTCAGTAAAATATATTCCGCCTATCCAACTAGATCCTGCAAAAAAGTATGAGATTGGATTAATATCTTGTACTTGCTGAAATGCTATGCCTAACGTGAAAACTAATGTTAACGACGAAATGTGGTTTACTACATTTACAAGTTCTTCAATATCTGCACCAAAAAAAAATAAAAATTCCACAAGGAGCTTATACTATTACTGATCTAAACATGCCAATCAAAGAGCTCATAACAAAAGCTGACGGTGTGGCTGATAATTTTGAATTATCAGCGAACTATAACACATTGCGAGCTAGGATAACTTTGAAAAATATGTTAATCGGTCTTGAACCAAGAGAAAGAAATATTGCATAACTGTTAGGATTTACTAAAAAAAAGTTACAATGCACTTGATCAGTCTATTACGTGTGAGAGTGAACTACCAGTAAATATAACAGAAGTAAATACGATATTAGTAAATTGCTCTATTGCTTCTGGCTCTTATACATCAAAAGGTAGCTAAGGTCAAACGATTTTCAGTTTTTCACCAGAAGTTCATCCAGGTTCTCTCATGCAAATAACTCCACGACATATTATCTATTATCCTTTAAACGTTGAAGATCAAATATCAAGTATAATAATGCAGTTGACAGATCAATCTGGAGGACAGTTGCATGTTAATAATGAAGTTGTAACTTATTATTTACATCTTCGCGAGCAAAAGTAAAAATTATGCAACATCAAATATGATAAAAAAAATGTATCAAAGAAAAATAATAGGAGGATTTTTTGGAAATATATTTACTAAAGTTATTGAAAATATTCCGGGTATAGCGCGTAAAGTTGCACCAATTGCTATTGACGCTGGTAAAGCTTTTGCAACTGGGGCTGCATCTGCCGCTGGGACTGCGGTTGGACAAAAAATAGTTGGTAAAATCAAAGGTGATTCACTGACTGCGTCTAAAATAAAACAAACTATCTCAGAAATCGCTCCAACAAAAGAAACTCAACGAGCTATGATAACAACAACAAAAAATTATTATCACAAAAGGGCGAGCAGATCACACAAAAATTGATATCTAAAGTAACAGTGCCGCAATAAAATTTTATATAATCTAATAAAATAAAATGTCTGTTAAAAATTATCTCGAGTTAACAGAAATTTATGACATCGACAACGATGTGACAGAATTCGAGTATGTTGAGTATCTTGATGAGAATTCTAACAAACCAAATAAAGCTGGTATTAGAACCTTTAACACTAGAGACGAAGATGTATTTCTACTGCCACATAAGGCTATGTTAGAAGTTCGTGGTCAGATTAAGACAGTAGCCAATCCACCTGCTATAATTGCAGTTGGAGCAAAAATAACTCCTATAAATAACGTCTGGAGTTTATTCAAAAGTGCTAGATATCAACTGGCCAATCAAACGAAAGAAGATATTTCAGCTCATCTACAAGTTGCAAGTAAAATTTTAAATATTATTTCGTTTTCTGACGATTACACGAGATCAACTGCAACTAACATGATGTGGTTTAAAGATACTGGACGGGGTATAGCTGAATCAACTGAATTTTTAAAGAGAGGCGCTGTAGCACATGGAGATGATGCTGATGCAAATGCTGTAATTGTGAGAGATTTTCTCATTGCAAATGCTGCTGCTCTAGATATTGCCGCCATTGCTGCAGATGCTAATGCAAACGTTACAAGAGTTTCTCTTATAACAGCTTTTAATAATCTAAATATAACGCCACGGTACTGCTATGTTAAATGTGCTTCTTAACACACTTGATGTGAGAAATCCGGGTTATGACGAAGGTTTCGCTAGGCAAAGAAAACTTACAGCAGGATCACGTCAAGTTACAATGATGCTTCCGCTAAGCATGATTTTCGGCTTTTGTCTCGATTATGATATAGTATTTCGGGGAGAAAAGCATACTCTTATTTTAGATCGAGCAGAACAAAACGATTGCTTGTTTAGATCTGGAGGGGCTGATGTACAGTTCATTATAAACAAACTTGCTCTCTAGATGCCACGTATAACACCATCAATCACTAAAATGTCAGAACTAAATAGCACACTTGATAAGCATACAAACAGAATTTATTTTAAGCAGCATAAAATATATCAGACAGCGGTTCCAAATACTACTGACTACACATAGAGGGTCACAACTACATCAAGCGAACAACTGTCGAGACAAATATTTGTCGTATTTCAACAACACGCCCGACGAGGTAACCAACAACAAAATAATGCAATATTTGACCACGCTGATGTCAGACGTATTTACGCTAGACTAAATTCAAAGCAATATCCAGAGCGAGGTATTGAGTGCAATTTTGCTGATGACGCTAATCAAACTATTTCTCGATCGTACATGTACCTGCTTCACGCAATGCAAAAGTATCAAGATGTTGAAGATGGAACTCAGATATCAGCAGAGGAATTTCGTACCCTTTTATCCTATATTTCATTTTGATGTTAGTAAACATAACGAGCGAATTGTAGACAGCACAGCGGATATTGAAATTACCTGGACACTTGGGGCGGTTCCAGTAGCACCGTTATACGTATACGCATTAGTGATTAGTGATAGATTTATCACGGTAAATTTTATTGGAGGTAAAATGACAGTTCAAGTTTAATCTACAGTTGTTATATAAAATGGCAAAATATATTGTAAAAGAAGTATATTTGACCGATGGGCAAGTTAAAAAATTAGTAGCTGCTATTGCTAAGCGAGAACAGGTATCATTAAAAATCAATCCTAATATTTTTGATGGTGTTTTAACAAAATTAATGCTAAAAAAATCAAGTAAAGAAGCATGATCGTACAAAAACTTTTATTTTAAATTTGAGTGCTGCACAAATGACAGCGATGGCAAACGATATTGTTGTCAAAGGTGGTTTTCTTGGTCTGGCATTATCAGTATTAGCTAGTACAATAATACCTAAAGTTTTGCCAGTGTTGGGAACATTAGGACTAGCAGCTATGTCAGGAGCAGTCTCTTGCGCAACGAAGAAAGCTGTTGAGGATAGTGGTATCATTTGTGGAAGTGGAATAAAAAAAATTGTAAATTTTATGTAAATGATATATCATAATGCCACAACGGAAAAAGAAATCGCCAACAACAAAATCGCCAGGAAAAAAGAAAACAAAAAAAAGAAAATAACAAAATCGCCAACACCAAAATACAACTGCAAATGCAATCAAACAAAAGAAAGAGGAATTATTCCCTTTGCTCTACTTTTGGCGGTACTAGCGGGAAGGTTGCTGCCAAATCTTTTAGAAATCGGACGTGGCCTAACATTACCAGGAACACGACCACCCCGTTGAGTAATTTTGATATAACTGATAAGTTAAAAGCGGTTCCTGGATTTCACGGAGTTTATTCTAAAGATGAACTCTCAGCAATAAAATCGCCGTCAGCTGTAAGTTCGTGTGTGATTAATATACAAGATTTCAATGACGGATCCGGTACACATTGGGTAGCAGTTTATAATAATAATTATTTTGACTCGTTTGGACTTCCTCCAAGCGATGTAATAAAAAGGTATATGAACAAAAAAATTAAAAAAGTATATTATTCATCAAATCAACTCCAACCTGTTGGACCGTCTGCTTGCGGATATTATTGTATTATGTTTATCCGACAGATGAGCAGAAATCTCAATTTTTTAAAATTTATTTTACAGTTTGATAAGCAACCTTCTCACGCTAATGATGAGATCGCAATTAATTTTATCTAAACTTACAAATATAATAATGTCAACATTTTGTCTCAAGTGTAGAACTAAAACAGACAATATTAATGAGACAACAGAAAAAACATAAAACAACAGGATGGTATTAAAAAGTATTTGAACAATCTGTGGAAAAAGACAGAAATAGGTTTTTAAAGAAAACGTCCCCAGAGATATCGCTAGGATCTGGTAATCCAGATATTTTTTTAGTAGACGACTAAAAATATAGAATGATATGCAACTGTGATTCTGAGAGAGATTTGAGTCTTGAGCGAAATAAAATTGTCGCATACTGTCAATGTTGTAACAACAGAGAAATAATAGGTACAGGTATGGATATACACAAAATTATTGGAAAATTACCAAAACCAAAAGGCGATTGGACTTTACCAGGTCATCGGTATACAGGACCTTATAATCCGCTAGATCAACAACTAGATGAAAACGACAATCCATTGCCAGGACAATAACCTTACAATCAAGTGGATGCAATAGCAATGCGTCATGATATCTGTTATCGTGATCATGAAAACTCGAAAGTAGATTGTGATAAAGTAATGTTAGACGAATTACGTGATATGGAGCCAACAAATCTACCAGAACGTTTTGATAGAAGATTTGTTCAGGGAAGGATTTGAGCAAAATATAAACTTGGACTTGGAAAAAAGTATACGATGATCTTGCAGTCGAACTACACAGACCTAAAAAAAAGTTCCCACGACGTAAACTTGTTGCTAATGCCGTAGATGATATCTGGGCAATAGATTTGGTGGATGTGTCCAATCTGGCTCAGTTTAACATTGGCGCTGATGGCGCTCCAAACAGGTATTTGTTTAACGTTATAGACGTTTTTAGTAAATACGCTTTTAGTGTACCTGTCTCGGATAAGACAGGTTACTTCAATGACTGATGCGCTCAAAAAAATAATAACGAGTACAGAAAGAAAACCAAATAAAATCTGGACTGATCACGGAGCCGAGTTTTTTAACAAAACGTTTGAGCAGTTTCTAGAACAAAATAATATAAAACAATATGTTACAGGAAACGAAGGTAAAAGCGTTGTTGTCGAGAGATTTTATCGCACGTTAAATGAGAAAATACACAAACATATGACAGCTAAAAACACCAACAGGTACATCGATGAACTTTCTCAAATCGTAGGCGAATATAATAATACGAAACATCGAACCAGCCAAATGCCACCTAATAATGCTATTAAAAATCCGATATTAGCAAATGAAAACATGTACCGCAGACATAAATTTAAGGTTGGTGATAAAGTTAGAATATCTTTGATAAAAAAGTATTTGCAAAAGGATTTACTCCGAACTGGAGCGAAGAAGTATTTGTTGTTGATAAGGTACTTTTGACAATACCTGTAACATACGCGTTAAAAGATCTAGCAGGTGAATCTATCATAGGTAGTTTTTACGAACAAGAACTACAGAAAATTGCGCAGGATGTTTTATTTATTGAAAAAGTGATTAGGAAAAATGTAATAAAAGTTT
Source organism: Potamilus streckersoni (assembly GCA_016746295.1). Taxonomy (NCBI): domain Eukaryota; kingdom Metazoa; phylum Mollusca; class Bivalvia; order Unionida; family Unionidae; genus Potamilus; species Potamilus streckersoni. The sequence goes on along the minus strand of JAEAOA010001570.1, from coordinate 337,599 downwards.
AGTCAAATGGCGTGGGTATAGCGATAAATTTAACAGTTGGATCCCAACCAAACAAATTATGATATAATGCTATTATAAATTTCCTCATACTTTTGTTTGACAGATTTACCTTTTACTGGTTTACATAACGATATTAGATATTGTCTGCGATCGTCAGAGATCGTCATTAGATTAAAAATCTTGACAAATATGAAATCGAATTTGATATTTTTCTGTCGGCCTGGAATTCGGATGTTTAAGAAAGGTCTGATTAGCTGCCAAAACAGTTGTTGTTCGGCAACGGTAAAATTAAATTTCATTATTGTTTTAGCAATGTGATACTTGGCATTATATCGTTCAGTTGTTGGTCTGCTGTAATTAGATCTGTCAGCAACAGTGACTATTTTACCATCATCATCAGAGTCATTGTTATACAAAATATCATCTTCACTATAACCAATAGATTTGTCTATGAAATCTTTAGAAAATGTAATACTATGCGTGACCTTATCGCTGGCGACCTTATCACTAGTATCTTCTTCATATAATTCAGCGAGTAGTTTCATCAAGTTCATTATTATAATATATTTTTATCTAATCTGTTATTATAAGATGACTGACGAGATAAAATATCACCAAAAAGTTAATATAGTAAATTACAAAGAGCTAGCCGAAGCGGTAAGAAAATGTTTGTTGGGTTATAATGTATATTCTGTTGACGTTATTGTAATGCAAGGTGATTCTCATACAATATTGCTAACAGAAGCAGAAAAAAATAAAATTAATGAAAGTGCAGTAACGACGCTAAAATTTGATCATAATGATGTTATAGCATTTGCTCATCATTGCTTGACTAAAACTGAAATACAAAATATTATTGATCGTCATATTTAAAAACAATCCTGGCATCGTATTCGCTTGAAAAAGCTGATTTTATTACTCCATCAGCTACAAATTTTAGGACTGCGGGATTTACATTATAATATTTCATCGCAGCTGTAATCGATTTGAATATCATCTCGTCTGTTTTGAGGTTTATCGAAATAACAGGTTTTGCTGGACATCTAAAACTAATACCATTACCACCTCGTCCTTTTTTCACATTTTCCTGCTGGGTCACTAGCTCCAGATTTTCCAATCGATTGTCATTCTTTACGTTATTGATGTGATTAATAACCAGACCACCGGGTATAGATTCGTTGAGCACCTCATAAACAAACCTTTGACCATAATAAGTAACAAAATCTGTTAGTGTTCCTCTAACAATTACCCTGACATATCCCATATTGCTCATAGTACTAAGAACCTTTTAAGTTTTTCTGTTTCTAATAATACCGCGATCGTTAGCCTCGTATAAATCAAAGACCGGATGCGGCTGAAACTCGTTTTGTAAAGATAAGTTTACAATGTTATCATCAGTGACTTTACTGTTCCCTTGATATACACGCTGTCCCTCTGGAATGTCATCACAGAACAACGTGTAAATAAAATCTTTTCTAAGCATTGTAATCCTCTCGGTATTATCTCCCTTTACACTAAACTGATAACCGCTGGAGTCAATTCGCCAACAGATATTCTAGTTTTAATGTTAATGACCGAACCTAATACATTTCCAGCGTATAAGTTGTATTTGGGTGAACGTGATATAACTCTTGCTCACGTATGCTTGTCAGATTTGCTGTCATTATAATATAGGTGATTTTTTTTTATCTCTAATTGTTTTTAGCGCAGGCGCAGTGTGAGGTAAATTATCAATTAGATATTACACTATGGTATAGCAATGTTAAAATTGCGTGATATAGCGAAGAAGAGCCTTATGGGAGAACCTGATAAAATAGCGACTGCTTTTTCAGGTTTTGACAATAGTTATAAATTTGATACTCAAAATGTTTTAGTAAATTTTACTGCAGCAAATCTTTACCACCCATCACAGACAACTGTAAAACGTGAGCTCGAAAAACACAAAAGTATCAGATTATTAGTGCAATATCATGCTATATTTTCAAAGCTACTTGTAACGAAAGAATCAACTGAAAAGGAAGTTGAAGGTCCTTATATAAACGCAAAATCAAGACGTGTTTTGCTTGGGACAGATCTTTTATCATTATCTGATGAAATACACCAGGAAATTTGGAACAAACAAAGAGGAATTCACCGAATTATGTTCGGGTTGGAAGTTTGAAATGATCAAATAAATATTGTTTCACACGATGAAATATGACGCATTACGCGGTAGTTCATACATCGACCTGCCATCAAAAATAAAAAGTTAAAGATGTTGTATAAACATCAAAAACGTAGATAACAAATGTTTCCAATGGGCTGTTCCTTCCGCACTATTTCCAGCAGAAAAAAAACGCTACTCGTGTTGAAATATATATCAGTCACGTGTCTAGATTAAATTTTGAAGATATTAACTTTCCAGTGGAAGAAAATCAAATATCAAAATTTGATAAGCAAAATAATGTTTCAATTAACGTTTTCGGACTAGATGAAAAGGAGGATGTATATCCGAGATATATTTCAGAAAAAACTTCACAATCGACTATAAATTTACTGTTTTATAAAAATCATTACGTTTGGATTAAAAACTTTAACGGACTATTTGTCAAAGAGTACAATAAGAATAAGAATAAAAAGTTTTTTTGTTACCGCTGCTTGAATGGCTGTACAAACAATGAAGCATTACAAAATCATTTGCAATACTGTAGTGATGTACAAAAAATAACAATGCCATCTAAAAAAGATAGTGTGTTACAGTTTGTTCATCATAATCACAACCTAAATATTCCTTTCGTCATATAATCTGATTTTTAGTGTTTACTTCAACCTGTACTTGGCTTAGAAAATAATCCAAATCAATCGAGTACAAGAAAAGTTCAAAATCATGTTGCGTGTGGAGTAGCGTATAAGGTAGTTTATTGTATTGATTCTAGATTATCTAAACCAATCAAATTATATCGTGGTAAAAATCCAGCTGTCTGGTTTCTCAAGCAGTTGATTAACGAAGTTGATAATATATTTACTCGTTTGAAAAGAGTAATGCCAATGTTAAAGCTAACATCTCAACAAGAATCCGCTCACGAGCAAGCGGAAATTTGTCATATTTGTGAAAAAGCTTTTGACGATAACAAAAAAGTACATGACCATTGTCATTTAACCGGACATGATCAGTGTAATTTAAAATTTCATGCTCCAGATTTTATTCCAATTATTCTTCACAATTTTCGAGGATATGATAGTCACATTATAGTAGAAGCTTTTGGTGATCCTGAAATAAAAGCTCGTCTATATCTCGATAACTTCATCAAATGCATTCCAAACAATTTTGAAAAGTACATGTCAGTTACGCTAGGTAAATTGCGTTTCATTGACAGCCTGCAGTGTATGGCAGCCTCGTTAGATTAGTAAAAGGTTGTAGTAAATTTATTAACCTAAGAGATTGTTTTGGAGATAAATTTAATCTACTGGCTAAAAAAGGAGTTTTTCCGTATGAATACCTCAACGATTTAAGTAAATTTGATGAAACATCTTTACCTGACAAAGATAAATTTTACTCACAACTTAAAAATGAAAATATAACCGATGACGAGTACAAGTATGCACAAGATATCTGGAAAGAGTTTGATTGTGAGACGTTTGGAGATTATCATGATTTATACCTCAAAACTGACGTGTTATTATTAGCAGATGTTTCTGAAAGTTTTCGAGAAGTGAGTTATAATAATTACGGACTAGATCCTTGCTGGTATTATTCTGCCCCTGGGCTGTCATGGGATGCTCTGCTAAAGTTTAGTAAGGTAAGGTTAGAATTACTGACTGACGTTGATATGTTCAATTTTATCGAAAAAGGTATCAGAGGCGGTATGAGCGTGATAACGAACAAATATGCTGAAGCAAGCAACAAATATTTGAAACAGTATAACCCTGAGCTCCCTTCGAATTATATAATTTATTTAGATTGTAACAACTGGTGCGGTGGTTCAATGATAGAACCAAAGCCTTTTGGGGGATTTCACTGGATCACGGCTGATCGATTTCTATCTGAGACAGAAAAAAGATACCCGAAGATGTTTCCTATTTTGTTGAAGTTGATCTTGATTATCCAACTTCGCTACACAAATTGCATAACGATTACCCTGTCTACGCGGAATCGATGGTCATAGATTATAGCTTGTTATCAAAAGAACAACAAGCGTTAGCATCACCAAGGCAACATTCCTTGGTTAAGAAACTAGTACCAAATTTACTCGATAAGAAAAATTATGTTTTGCATTACAAAATTTTAAAACAAGCAGTCGATGCTGGTCTTGTGTTGAGAAAAGTTCATCGTGTACTAATATTTAATCAGTCGCCGTGGATGAGAGGATACATAAACTCAAACACTTCAAGAAGGGCTGCAGCAAAAATGGATTTTGAGAAAAACTTCTTTAAACTGATGAACAATGCTGTGTTTGGTAAAACGATGGAGAATATTAGGAAAAGCGTAAAAATCGAATTAGTTAATGATGTCAATCGCAGAAACAAACTTGTGTCAGACGATGATTTTGTGAGCATGAAAATATTTAATGAAAATCTTGTTGCGATACAAAGAAGAAAAACAAATCTAAAACTAAACAAGCCAATCTATGTTGGAGCTGCCGTGTTAGATTTATCAAAGTGGCTGATGTACGATTTTCATTATAATGTTGCTAAAATTTAGTGGCCGGCCAGTAGATTATTGTTTACTGATACCGATTTGCTCGTATATGAAATCGAATGCGAGGACATCTATCAGGACATGTACAATAATCGACATCTGTTTGATCTTTCTGATTACCCACGTGATAGTAAACTTCATGACGACACAAATAAAAAGGTGATTGGTAAGTTCAAAGATGAAGTGAACTCGAGCGCTATCAAATACTTTATCAGATTACCCAGCAAAATGTATGCCATATTGTTAGACAATAATAAAAAAACGAAAAATGCAAAAGGTCTGCCTCGTGATTTTGTCAAAAAGTTTATGAAATTTGATGACTAGTTAGTTTTATGAGAGCTATGGCAATTCGAGCGAAACATCATAAACTTGAAACAGATGTCATTATCAAAAGTGGATTGAGTAATTTTGATGACAAACGTTGTTAAAATCGGGTAGATACACTTGCCCTTGGGTATTGTCATGATGATGACATTTTTTTTCCAACTGAAATTTTATCTAAACTTATAAAATAATGTTTGAAAATTTGACATTATCTCTTCCAACAAAAATTTTATCTAAGCTTATAAAATGATGTTTGAAAATTTGACATTATCTTTTCCAATTGAAATTTTGTCTAAACTTATAAAATAATATTTGAAAATGTGATAATGACAAATAGCTACAGTAGTAAAATCAAATATCTAATGATGGACGGTAAACAATTGACAGTTGAATTTATTAATGAAACATCAGGTATATGTTTTAGTGGAACACGTGACAAGCTAAAACTTTCACTCATCAGATCTGATAACAGCGAGTATTTCAATTATCTCGAACAATTGTATCAAAAGTTGCTAGCGGAATTTAAAAACTTTCACAGTCCGATTAGTCAACAAAAATATACTAAACTCACAATTGATCTCGATCGGTCAAAGATGTATTTTATATACAAAAAAATATCCTCTAAACAAACCACAGATAAAAGATTTGTTTTAGTCACGTCGTTGTGTGAGCAATAAAGTAAAATTTAGTCTCTACAATCGTGATAATGAAGTATTTTTAATATCAGCAGTTGAAACATTAATCAATAGTAATGAGGTATAAAAAAATATCACTTACCTTTATCATTTTCACTATAATGCGTAGTTTAATTTCCGCCTTGCCCATATTAACTGAAATCGCCACGCTCTAATGCGTAGTTTAATTTCCACCCTGTACAGCGTATGTTATCTGATAAAAAACTCGCGGTAGACTGATAATAAAACCCGTCTTGCTGTCTTTAGAGTAGTTTGTGAACATTCCACGCATGCGCCTGTTCTAACAAATTCGTCACCTCTGTATGACAGAGCTTACCTGGATAAATCATCACTGCACCTATTGTTTTGTATTGTTACAAAATACCTGTCTACACCTGTTGTTTTGTAAAATCTCCTTTTGTGATATAATGACAGCTTTAGTTAACTTACCTAAATAGTATAAGGAAGTTTACCTGAATACCGATCATGTATATAACTCTCTACCTGGATTCATTAACACTGTAATAACAGAGAGAGGGTGAGTAAGAAACCTTACTAATACTTTTGAAACAAAAGGGGTGGGGGATAGTTTAGGACTATAGTTTATACTTGTTTGGAGGGGTAAAAGAGGGGTTTGAGCTGAAAATCTTGTTTTCCTCTACTACTGTAACCACCACCTGCGTCACTGACACGTGCTTGAAAATACATAACAAGAATGGATTATCTGAACAACACCAGGTCCAGTAGAAATAGGAAAACAAGTGCAACGTACGAAATCTTGTCAACTGCAGACTAATGTTAATGTTTTGATGTTGTTCCATATTCTGCGAAAACAATGGAAAAATCTGTGAAAATGAATAATGGCAGGACTTGACGGCGACGATGACTAAGACAAGCTTTAAAGGCTGATCGTTGACTCAGTTTTTGAATCCATAAAGCTCTTTGATGGTGAGATTTCTGCTTTTCGCAGTAAAAATATAAAAAACTTAAGCTCACAAAAAATCTACTCTGATTGGTTTGTGATGGACTAGTCGAAGCTGCTAATGACCGAGTTTTACTATGAAGATTTAACCGTTTAACCAGGATATGGTCAACATGCTGTCCAGGACACTGACTCGCTGCTTATACATATAACAACCTATGATGTGTGACATGGTACATTTGTGTTTGTAAATAAATTTAATCCAAAAGATTAGCCGAAAGAACATCCGTTGTTTATTAACACAAATTAAAAGTTTGTTGGAAGTTTAGAGAGGAATGCTCGTTAAAATCCAAAAGGTGTTTGGTCAAAAACAGCAACATATCGTAGAAATTACTTAGCATAATCTAACGGTAATAATATTGGTTCCGGTGTTTGTAATCGGGTAATAGGCCAGCTGTATTAAACTCATAGCAGTATTAATGCGATCTGAAATGTGTGTGATTCACCATCGGTAGCAGGTGCAGAAAAGTTCCCATTGACTTCTGATTTAGTTGATGAAATTGTTATCATGGAGTTAACGCCGTGGTCTGTAGAATCCTAACATATATTTCACGTAAAACACGTAGCGTCTCAATTGTTTCAGATATTACCATGGGTGTACGAACTGAGCTCGTTGATTACATCATTTATATCCTCAAAAAGTCCATGCATCAGCTTACGATATATATTTATATCCATGTCACTTGTGGGTAATGGCTAACAAATCGATATAGCTTCATTAATGCCTTCAGGTTCATTGTTACCATCACGAACTAATATCAAGAGAATTTCCAGTTGTTCAGCAATAGTCACACGGTACACCAGGGTCTATTCCTTGTTGCCCATATTTATGTATTAGAATGCGGACTAAACCTTGTGTTCTTGCTTGTGATTTTTTTTTGAGAAACTCTTACGTGACAGCGATGAATGAAACGCTTCGATCGGTTGCAACTAAGCAAATTTATCCCAGTCACTTATGTATTTGTATGGACACATATTTTGTCGTTAGCAGATTCATGTTGTTTGGATAGTGATTACAAAGATTTCCGCCTCTTGATGGTTCACTAAACGTCCAAGAACGAAAGGTGAAAATGCATCGAATCTGTAATAGTGTAAAATAATGTAGAGATAATTTTTTCGCAGTATATACTTTCGTGGTCAACGCGACACGTAACCATTAGGTATGGGCTAGACTTGCAGTCAATTACTAACTAGGAGGAATGAGATCTGCTTTGTTTGAATACGAATTGAAATTTGATTATAGACTGTTTGATAACGGTCTTAAAGATGTCTTTGTAGGGTCAAGTGGTGGGAAATTCAATTTCACCAAAGCTGAGTTGATGCAGGTGCTCTATGTATTTTCTAGGCAGGTTTTGGCTGTCACTAGCCTGACATACAGACAAAATTGACTATCCAAAACGTCATTTTCTTTACGTTTATCACTGACGTTGGTGGGATTCAGTTTTGTTTTAGTATGTAACTGGATCCACGAAACGGTAGCTTTGGTGAGATATCTACCTCGACTTGGTCACATCTGTCAAAAGTCCATAACGATCCTGCAATGTGGTATTTTTCCAACGTCTCAAGATTCTTTCACTGCCTTTATCAATTTTGTCATTGCTGGCACTGGTATCGCTAACATTCAGTCAGCTTTGTGAATCCACGGTCAAAAAGTTTCAAATCCATCCCCTGTAAAGCAGCAAAACGAGATTCGCATTAAGGACAATATCTGCTTTAATTCTAGAGTAGCAAATTTTTTGTAACAGGAAAGAAATTTCAGAAATCATGTTTACTAAAAGTTGTCGAGCGCCTTTACTTGGTTTGTATGTGTGCATGATAACTGCCACGTGATGTTATAATTCACTAATATTGCTAACCAAGTTCTGCGAATAAACTGCAAGATACTAGTTACAGAGCTTCCCATTTCAATCACATCTGACTTATATTTCTGGATTCAATTAAATTAGTTTCTTCATCCAAAAGTGTGCTGGGGGGAGCAGTCGAACTCGATCAAATCCCCTTCTTCAAGACAAAATCATGCACTTCATGGTTAAACAAAGATACGATAGCTATTGTAGACTTCAATCGAGCACATTTAGAAATAATACTGGTTCCTCCCCTTTTAACATTTATATCAATCTTATAAGGCTCTGGCCATGGAGTGTTTCTTTAGTACGCAAGCGTACATGACACTTCTGCTAAACGATCAAATGCACATGTTAAGTGAATAATTTGCAATTATTTCCGTACACACAGTCTCAGAGCTTGCGCAATGTATTGACGTGCATTGCTATCTATCTACACTCTAGCAATGTTTAATATAGATAATATGTTTATAGTGTATATAGTGTCATGGTGTGCAACAACCACCTATAATAAACCTGAGCAAGATTAATTCTCACTATGTTAGGATACAATAGTTATATATTAGAGCCCAAATCAAACATTCCATGGCAAGAATAGACCTGATTTATTATTCCAATGTAATTTATTTTGTAAAATATACCCGGTGGTTGAATATATTCCACATTTAGTTCAGCAGTATAAAAGTAGATGACAAGAGACCAAGACTTTTGTTTTTGATTTGCAATTTTGTTAACATTTCTTGGTAATCAATACAATTTTAACAACAATAAATCAACAGCATATGTGTCCCATTAGTTAACATATTGTGCTACCGTATTACACATTGATATGAGGAGCAAACTCATATATATTGTATATTACCATCTCGTGCGCTATAAAAATGTTTCGTAATTAGTGGACAACATTTCTTGATCAAAGACTTTGTAGTAAAATAATCAAATTCAAAATGAGTGGACTTGAAATACTTTAGGCTATTTTAAAAAGAAAAGTTCGAAATTTAATATATAGTTATCTGTTATAAAAGACAATGACATGTCCGAATGATCAAGGTACATAAAAATGTCTTTATGCTTTGGCTTCATAGTTGATAGTTTCAAGACATAAAGAAAAGAAAGAGATTTGTAAATAGTTGAAGACTTATGGAACAGTCAGTGTTCCAGCTGGCTAAAACTTGAGGTGAAAAAAGTACAAAGAAGCATTAAAACGGCTTACAAATTCTTCACTTAATAATTCATACATATAAAGTTTTTAAACGTGTTATGATAAAGATGTATCACCAATAGAAAAATATCACTACATAGCCTAACGATCCAAGCATAGCAAATGACTCGTCACCACTAAGTGTATGTATATGATGTCAGGGGATATTTAGTCATGAAAACACTTGAAGATTTGATTATTATATAAAGAAAGATATTTTAGTGTGTGGTAAATTGGCAGGGTTCAGAACACAATAACCTCTTCTACTACGGTTCGCTGCTAGGGAATGACCTCACGCGGTGTAATATACCCAGTGTGGATAGATAGAAATAATAATGCATATCTTTGAACAAGTATATTGAAGAAATAAATACAAGGAGCCCACTTTCAATGAGCAAATATAAAATTTAATCAGTTTAACAACAGAATTTAAAATGAAAACAGATCAATTACTTCGTTACAAAAGAAGGAAAAATGTACTAACATGTACTCAAATAAAAAAAACAATACAAATTTTCTTTACTGTTACATTTACTTGTCAAGGACATAATTAAGTCAATTCATCATCGCCTACGAGATGTGACCTTTGGGAGTAACGATGAGTAACATCATCATCTATCTTATCCGGACATCGAATCTTCCGTTCATCCCTGCTCTGCCAATATTTGTCAATATTTGACTCTTGCCAGTCGATCTCTGATTTGACTATCGTTCCTGGACCTAGACTTCGGCTCAGAATTTTCTCTGGTACTTGTAATTAGTACAGAAATTTTCAGGGAATCTCAGGAGAGTTCCAGAACCTCGGGAAAGTTTAGGAAAGCTGTTTCCTTTTGCTGTTTTTTATTTGTTTCCAACGAACCTCAAATGCAGAGTTTGTCTATTTTCTGAGACAACTCTCACGCTTTATTGCAATCACGAGATACGTCTTTCACGTTTCCCGGAGTAGACCTCTTACTTATCACAAGAAAGATTGAAGACTGAAGAATTTATCCAAAGCAAAACCCTTAATGCCTTATAGAGTTACACCCATACATTAATATTAACCAATCAGAATAGACTCTTTCCTAAATCTTCTTCGTAGAATGTTTGATTGTCAAGACAGCTAATCATGCCGTAATTAACGTTCTTTTGAACAATCAATAATTGTCAAGCTTCCCCCTTTAACCGGTTGATTTTGGGAAAGGGTCTTATGTCATACCCTTGCACCATAGCATATGACTCGGTCAAGTTCGTCCCATAGAACCAATTCCCTTTGACGTTCAGAGATGAAATGAAAATAATCATATAACTATCTCTAGACCTTTTTACTTTAATTAAGGTGACGTTGATACAATTCCTCTAACCAATGTTTCTAAGAGTTTTCAAAATTCGACACATCACATAGTGTTATGGCTTTTTGGAGGAATTTTAGAATGAATTAATGAAAAACTGCCAATAATTGTATCTAAAAACTAGCACATGATAGAAAGCATTTAACAAAAACTATTGGCAAGCCATGACTGAGGTGGAATTATCATGGATGGATAAACAAGCATGGTATTATAACTAAATGATGATGAGCATTAACGGACAAAGCCAAAATCATTCATTATGTACGTAGTAAAGTCTAACCTCTATATTTGTCTCTATAAAATCTTAATTTCCTTTCCAAAATTCACACTTAATTTACTATCATCCCTGACGTGGTACAATGCAAATTTATAAATTAGCAAACTTGTCGAAATTAGAATGTTTGCTCCTGACAATTCATATTTGACGATATTTTTGAACTTTTCAAACACATACACAAACAACAAAGAGAAACCCAATCTGAAACATTTCTCCTGACAATCTCTTATCTAATTTATCATAAACAAATATTATTTTTGCCAATTATTCGTGCTCATTTCATTTTTTAATTTATTTTTCTGCTTTTTTCTGTTTTCAATCTTTCACTGTTACCACTTAATGATATGGTCTTGTTATTCCGTTCATTACTAAGTGCATCTTTAAGCGCTATAACATTTGAATGTTTAAATTTACTTATATCAATTTAATTACTTTGTCAATAATACTTTATGATAAGTCGATCTGATTCCGTAATTATTGATTCAGATGTTACTTTATATTACTGTTTCATGGCTCAACTTCAGCGTGTGACTCGTACTCATAGATCAGGGAATGTAACGTGTTCTCTCGCCTTGATCTTATCACCGAGATGTGTATTAAATTGCTCATAAATTTGTATTTTCGCTTTCATTAACAAACGTCAGCGACTTTGCATTTTTATTAAAATCTTAAATAATTTCGTAACATAGTTGATCATCTATAAATGGTGCTTCTAAATTTAATATATCCCACTTGAGCCATCGCATTATCAAATTCTGTAATAATTTCGTTTAACCAGACCAAGATGGGCCAAGTATAATTGCACTGATGGAATTTAGTTGCGCTGAATGATGTTTGACTGGCTGGCTCTTGTTTTGTGTTGCTGAAAAGCCAATTAAATTCATATAATAAATAATATGTTTTTTTATTGTGTTCGATATAAAGCACCCACCCATACCAGTGGATAATAACAAAATATACCAGGCGCGCACATACAGGCAAGTGTGTGAAATGTGGTACAAAAATACACATTTATTTCATCGACATGACAAGTGGTGATATCGCTGCTAAATTATGCAAATTACCAGGAGCTCCATGGGCAAAGTATCCTGGTGAAAATAATTTACATGAATATAATTTTTGTGGTCCTGAAACTCCACTTGACATCCGACTTGACGAACTAGACCGACCAAAACCTAGAGAGTATCCCATAAACGCAATTGATTAAGCATGTTACGGTCATGATGTCGCCTATAAAAATCCAAATTTACAACAACGACAAGTTACGAATGTAAAGTTGATTTACGCATTAAATTCCATAAAAAAGAAATCTCTCAGAGAAAATCATGCTAGCTTCCTAATAAAATCTGTTATGAAAGGCAAACTAGTCCTATGGGCTGGTAATTAATTATATAACTATTTTAATGGTATCTGAACTAAAACAATAGAATATTGGATAGGCAAAGCATCAATTAGTAAACTTGCTGAAGTAACAAAAGTATCATGTGCTGTTGATGCTAATTGATTAGCAAGACAGGCAATATTTCAAATTTATCTATCAGCATCTAAAACATTCAGTATGCACAATTTGATGTCAGTACTCCAAATAAGGTTTATCAAGTAGATATTTTATTTTTTGCCATATGATACAGTTAAAATTGTTAGAAGTCAATCACGCACATAAAAATTCACGTTGACTGTTGTTGGCGTTTCAGGTAGATATAAAGAAGCAGTTCCGCTGTCAACAAAGACACAACCGAAGTTGCTTCTGCGTTTGAAGAAATTTATCAACTAAGAGTTATATATATATATATATATATATATATATATATATATATATATATATATATATATATATATATATATATATATATATATATATATAGTTTAATACAAACAATAATATCATACAGGTTAGAGAAATTAAATTCGTACTCTACCGAGTTTTGAACCCAGGTCTACGAGTAAATGGCACCCATCGCCTTGCCTGCACGCACCAACCCATATACCGTCACGACTAAGTACGCATCACCAAAATAATGATGACACTGAATCGGTATTATATAAGCTCGTGCGTAGCAGACACACCCGCATGATGACCTAGTAATTAGTTCTCATATATATATATATATATATATATATATATATATATATATATATATATATATATATATATATATATATATATATATATATATATATATATATATATACAGTCGTTCCAGATTTCAATGAAAGAAATCAAGGTATATAGGATTTTTGTAGTACAAATAATTATACATTTATACCGGACAGACTGTGCTATTCCTGGATTCTGTAGTGGAATCTTGATAACAGTGGGCATAAATAATAGTTTAATACAAACAATACTATCATACAGGTTAGAGAAATTAAATTCGTACTCTAACGAGTTTCGATCGAACCCTGTAGTTGTATTATGTGTGTTAAGGAATGAATTCTGCATAAATCTTTTTATTTCATTTAATTTATTTTTTGTCACTAAATGTAGTCATTATTATTACTATGATTATGTTAGAATGGGTCTAACGTTTTGTTAGAAACATCGTGTTTACTTAAATTGTAAAGTTGACTCATGTAAGTAAGAGCTATGTATGATAGTAAATTCGTCGCAAGTAAACATTCGGAAGTAGCTATGTAAATGATTGGCTGATACTTGGTCAGGCTTTCCTAATGTCCAAATGCATTGCGAAATTACACGTCTCCTCCTTGCGCGTGTACATGAAATGATGTATTAGCTTAATATATATATATATATATATATATATATATATATATATATATATATATATATATATATATATATATATATATATATATATCTTTTATTTTTATTTATTGTTTAATTTAATTTTATTTTATTTATTTCATCTTTATTTTATTTTGTTATTGTTATGATTCATAATTATTTTTATTTTAAACAAACATGTATAATATAATTAATTCTGAAAATACTAATATTATTTCTGCGATTAAAAAATTACTACATAAAAGTATAAATATATCTGATAATCTTGATCCTGAAAATAATCTGTGATTTTGAATCATTAGAAGAATGGAAATTAGAGAATAGATAATTTTTGCCATCTGATTATAAATTCATAAAGTTTACCCAACAGGCAATGTTACAGGCGCTGGTAACAGTTACAGATAATCACGTGAAGCTGCTTGAACCTCTTCACACGCTATTGACAACATTGTTAGAATTATCTCATGAATACCAAAAGTCACTTATGTCACTTAACGGAGCATTGTTAAAATGATAGTGATAATGAAACACTAGTCACTGGTGAAATGGCTCAACAAATTAAAAAGGTTATTAATTAACAATACAATACTATTTATTTTTTATTCAGATTCTTATAATATTTATTTTAAAAAGTATTTTATTAGGATTCTGATAATAATATTATTTAAAATCAAACAATTTTTTTTCCAATTATATTAATATTGTTTCTGTTTGGGTTTGATAATTACGATTTACCACTTCAGAAGTAAAAAAGTATAAAAATATTCTGATCTGAGTTAGATTCGAATTTTTTTTTTGTTTAATGATCACGCATTAAGAGCGTATATACGGATTTATTCTGAAAATATCATTTTTGCAATTCCCGTCCTATTTGGTCTGTAAGTTTGAAATATATGCCTGATAATAAAGGATTATTAACATTCAGATTAACGGGGTTAATTGGTTGTGATACAAATAAACACCCAAGGGGAACTTAAGGGCTTAATGAATATAATTTATATCCTTGCTGGCCTTATCTAGACTTTGAAAGATCAACTTGAAAGCTGCCATCAATTGCATCATATTCTATATTGACTGCGATCGTACGTGTTATATTAACAATACGAGATAATATATGAGGGATTCCACCATATGGATCATTATTATGTTTAAGAATAACCGGTGGTGGGGCTATTTCTCTGTGTGATGTGTCGAATTTTGAAAATTCTTAGTGGCATTAGTTAAAGGAATTGTATCAAAGTCAACTTAATTAAAGTAGAAAGGTTAGAGACAGTTATATGATTATTTTCATTCCATCTCTGAACGTCAAAGAAAATTCGTTCCACGCAACACAAAACTTGACCGAGTCATATGCTATGGTACAAGTATGACATAATATTCTTCCCAGCATCAACCGGTTAAAGGAGGAAGCTTATTAATAATTGATTGTTCAAAGGAACGATAATTACGGCCTAATTAGTTGTCTTGACTATCAAAAATTATACAGAGAAGATTTAGGAAACAGTTGATCCTGATTGGTTAATAGGGATTTATGGGCGTAACTTTGTAAGGAATTAAGTGTTTTAATTTGGAAAAATTTTTAATCTTCAATCTTTCTTGCGAGAAGTTAGGGGTCTACTCCGGGAAATGAGAAAGTGCGTCTCTCGTGATTTCAGTAAGGCGTTAGAGTTTTTTTAGAAATTAGACAAACTCTACATTTGAGGTTCGTTGGAAACAAATAGAAAAGACAAAAGGTACGTTATCTTAGTTTCTCGATTTTAATGTTATTTCATTTGTCGATTTAGTTGCAAATGTATTTATGTTATGATGTATGTAGGTATGTGTGATTTCATTTTCCAGGGTTTTAGTAAAATGTTAGTCAAGACATTTTATTCTTTGATTTTCTGATTATCAATTCATTTAGAAAATTGGCAAGGTTACATGTAATAGAATGTTCATTGAAAGAATTGACAAGAGTGCATGTAATTGAATCTTCGATACATAGGAGTGCTTCGGAATTTTCAAGAATTAAGCTTAATAAATGATGGGTAATGTCTCGTAGTTTTATGAGTTAACTCTCTGTCTAGTATGACATGTATTGAGTGTATATTCATATACTAGATTGTATTATTTAATTGGTCACGTAAACTCTTTTAAAATAGTTAGATTTGAGGGTCTAAGCCATATGTAATTTAGCACTACTAGATAGTTTAGTGTAAGAATCAAGAGGTGGTAAATACGGGCACATACGTCTTAGCCGCGAAGTGGAATTTAATAATCCCCACTAAAGTGACCCGAATTAAGGTCAGGACTGGCGATGACCGTCTTGTTGTAAACATAGTAATTAGTGAACAAGTGAGTGCAACAGAATTTATGCCTTTTGTTTTCTGAGCCGAATTTATGCAAAAATATAGATATACTTGGAAATGTGACCTATTGTCTATTGCGAGACATTTTATTTATCTAAGGAAACAGCTTTCCTGAACTCTTCTGAGATTTGCTGAAAATTCCTGAACCAATTCTATGTATCAGAGCAAATTCTGAGCCGAAATCTATGTCGAGGAACGATCGTCAGCTCAAGGTTCGACTGGCAAGAGTCCAGGTCCAGGTGACTAGACAAAGGTTAGCAGAGCAGGGACGAACGGAAGATTCGATGTCCGGATAAGATAGGTGATGATGTTGCTCATCGATGCACTCAAAGGTCACATCTCGTAGACAATGACGAATTGAATTATTTCTGTCACTGACAAGTAATTGTAACAGTAAGGAAAATTTGTATTGCTTGTTTTATTTGAGTTCATGTTAGTACATTTTTCCTTCTTTTATAACCAAGTAATTGATTTCTTTTCATCTTAAAATATGTTGCTAAAGTGATTAAATTTTATATTTGTTCATTGAAAGGGGGCTCGTTGTGTTTATTGTTTTAATATACCTGTTCAGAGATCTACATTCTTCTTTCTATCTATCCACACTGGGTGAATTACACAGCGGGAGGTTATTCCATAGTAATGAACCGTAGTGGAGGAAGTTGACGTGTTTTGAACGCCGCCAATTTATCCCACTCTCGACGATTCAATAACTCCGGGAAAATATTTCTTCAATAAGTTCGTTAACTGATTGTTTTATTTTAGAAGAATCATTGGTATTATACACATTTGTAATTGTTCTTATGTTATTTTGTACCGATCAAAAATATTTGTCTTGATATTGGACGTGCCTAAGGATTTCCATTGAGTTTAGTTGCAACGTTTATAATACTTCAATTGGCGATGTATCAATTAAATAAGATCCCATTTAAATGTTTTATTCTTTCGATAATCTGATTCTTTTACACCATCGTCATAATGTTATGATAATACAATATGTAAACCTTTTTAAATCATTAAATGTTTTATCATTTTTGGAATCGTCTATGAATTCTTTAAAAATTATTCAGCAACAATTTTTCCAGTAGTCAAAGACTTGGCGTCTACGATGATATCGAATGTTGTTCTATTCATCTTGGGATCCTTTTACCATCAAAATCGGTAAATTAATGCATATTGTCACATCACAGGATCCCATGGATAGTTTTCTCGATATTCTGGAATTTTAACAAATTTATTATCTTTCGTTTTATATTGTTTAGTATTTGGTTATGGAATTCCATTATAAACGATGGAAACATCAGACCATCCAAACACGGATCTAACCGATATCTGATAAATATCTGCAACATAGAGCGGGGAATATATTTTAAATGCGGACGATAAAGTTGGTTCGTAAACAGTTTTGGCTATTTTGGATTATTTTCCTCTAATATATTTAATTTTACGTTAAAACGCATCTTTAATCTGTTCTATTTCTTAACTGCTCGTTAAATTCCATTAACTTGCCAATCAGGAGTTTCATCGGATTATTCTTATTGCAAATACCAGTGTATTATTTGATGGAAGGTTGCGAAACGATTTCGATCTAATATTTGGCCGGCTATGATAAACCCATCATTGTGCTAACGCTTTTTCGTTTGCTGGAATTGCAGTTGGAGAGTTAGTGCTAAATTTTGAACTGATTGAACTTAACGATATCATTGTAGTTTTGTATACGAAGTGTTACTGACTGTCTGTTGTTCGCGCGATCTTTGATCTGACATTATAACTATCATTTTAAATAGGGAACTTTTTAATCATTTATTCTTTCGCCTTCTGGCTTTTGCCAAGGAATGCTTCATTGTAAACTTTCATTATCGTTGGGAACTCCTCATCGAATATTTTGCCATCACTGAGATACTACGAGAGATACGATGTGTGCAATTTTATCATATACTCGTGCAATTTTATGGCCTTATATGTAGCTATCCTTCTTGCGATAATACTAAGTATTATCTGCACATCTTGTTGCCATTGAAACGTCAGTTGTTTCAACTGCACGTGCTGTCATTGTTATTGTTGATAGCGATACACCTGCTGACGCTATGATATCATAAACTGACTAAACAATTATATCAATGATGACCATACGCCTGCGATATTCTTTTTTACTTTTACTGTTTAATTGTCAACAATAATTTTTAGTTTGGTCTGACACTCACATACTTGATTTATCTGACACTCACGCACGTTGATGTGGGAATGGGGTCCCTGGGTTTGATTCAATCTAATTAACGACCTTGTCGCTAAAACTCCTCAAATTCCAAACACTGCTAGAAAGACGCTGCGGTTAATTTTTTTATTAGTTGCTTCCAATTATAAATATTTCTTCGACATCTTTATAAAACCACCTATACAGTTCCAGCAAAATTGCCAGCTTGCACCACTAAATACAGACAGCTTTTTACACCTGTGACTTCTGCGGTATGTTTTGTTATTTTGCGGTATCCATCAAATTCATCTTTTTCAACGATATTAGGAATTTCACTGACAATATCGTTGATTTTTGTGTTAATGTCAGCGAGTCTGATATCTATATCCGCTGCACTTCCGAAAATTCATTAATTTATATGTTTATATTTCTACGAAAATTCAGAATTCGTTTGTATAAGATTCCTTTACTTAATTCTGAATGCGGCACTTCCACCGTTGATTTTTGTTAATAATGTCACCTTAGGAATATTGCTGTCATCAACGTATTTTTATTGCCGCGTTAAAATCTGATTCTGGTGTTCTGCGATTATAAATACCATTATTATTCAATTTGAAAATGCACGCATATACCAGCGATGACTAACACTAACACACTAGTGAGGAGCTTCTGGAAGTCTTAGACCTTTTCTAATTCTTTGGTTGGATTTTTTTTATTCCGTGACCTGTTCGTTAATGCCATTCCAGCAGTAGTTGCAACAACACCTAACGCAGTTGCTTTTGCAACAGCTAGGGCTGTAGCGGCAGCTATGCTATTGCTGGTAACGCAGCAAGAAGTGAAAATATACCAACCGTTTAAGCGGTATCTTTAATGACACGCACAGAAAGTTCAAGTTGTATGCCAGTCTTTGATTGTTTGGCCTCATTAAAGTTCCTATGCTGACATTCCTATAATGATAGTTTATTCGGACTACCTGCTATTGTTCTTGTTTTAGCAATATATTACCGCAAAATTATCTTTTTTATTATGAATGTAGCTTTTAATCTTACAAGGAGTCAGACTGACATTAACATGATGATATGACATAATATCTTGAGCGATTCAATTGCATGTTTGAAATTATTTACATATTTTCTACAGGGGCAACAAAAACTTTCATTCGTCCACCATCACCTTCAAGAAGCATCGTCTTGTCACTGAGTATGACGTTGATTGCCATATAATTAACAATAACTCCTTTTGTAACACGAGCTTGAAAGTTAATTTCACCGATGGACTGTCTGAAGAAATCCAAATATTCCAGCAAAAGACTATAAATCGGATACACTGTTGTCAAATTCCGCTGAGATATTTGTAAACCTGTATCAATAGTTTGATCTCAAACCCATAAACATCATCAAGTGATGATACGCACGTACACGCTGTTGTGTCCATATTTTAACAAAATGTCCTCTGATGGCTCTGGATGTCCATTTATTCTCAAAGAAACTTCAGTAACATCGAGTTGTTGTTTTTTAATATCATTATACTAAGTAACAGCGAGTTTACTCGCGTAACATCTTAGAGCACAAAAAATATATGTAGGTGTGCAGACACCATGTTGTGATGCTATTTGCCGTGTAAATAAACCATTATTGCTACTTTGAATAGCATCTTTGGTCATAGTCAACCATGACAACATTGATTTACCACCTTGACCCATTAAAGAAATCAGGTGCTATTCTTTGGGTACAGCGGAGTCATTGTTGGCATCCACAGTGAAAGTTTGGTCATTATAACTTTGCCATGAAGTGCCTCAGTTTGCAGCTGGAGCAACTCCTTCAGCGGTGATATATTTTAGTACGAGTACAATGGCGCTTTTTACTCCAACAATTAACCTTTCTAACATTTCTACAAAATTCAAATATGTGTGACAACGTAATTGCACATGAAAATTTTTCATTGTCACCCAGCATTGCTCGACGTGATGCATATCATAAGTTAAAATTTTCATTCATCGATACAACTGCGTTCCAAGCTGTATTTTGTTTAACATTTCTGTTTTCTGGATTATCTGTTGTATTTTTGGCAAAAACATCATTGATAGACCAGCTGATCTTGAACAATCATCGCTGTATTTTGCAATACCAAGTATCGTTGTTGCAACATCGATGTCGTTATGACAAATATCAATCTATGCTCCATCAATCGTTGTGATGTGTCGAATTTTGAAAACTCTTAGAAGCTTTGGTTAAAGGAATTGTATCAAAGTCAACTTAATTAAAGTAGAAAGGGCTAGAGATAGTTCGATGATTATTTTCATTTCATCTCTGAACGCCAAAGGGGAATTCGTTCTAGTTGACGTAACATGACCGAGTCATATGCTATGGTACAAGAGAATGACATAAGACCCTTCCCCAAAATCGACCGGTTAAAGGGCGGGAGCTGGCTATAGATGACTGTTCAAAGGAACGCTAATTACGGCATAATTAGTTGTTTAGTTGTCTTGTCAATCCAAAACATTCTACGGAAAAGGTTTAGGAAACAGTCTATTCCGATTGGTTAATATGGATTTATGGGCGTAACTCTGTATTAAAATTAAGGTTTTACTTTAGGAAAATTTTAGTCTTAAATCTTTCGCGAGGAAAGTTAGGTGGACTCCGAATTCGTATAAAGAACGTTTTCGTTATAGAGTAAGGGGCCAGATAGTTGTTTCAGTTAGCAGACAGACTATACTTGAGATTTGTGGAAACATAAAGAAACGGCAAAAGATACGCAATCTTAGTTTCCCGATTTTAATATGTTATTTCATTTGTTGATCTATTCGCAAATGTATTCTTGATATGATGTATGTATGTATGATTTCATTTTGCAGGATTTTATTGCAATGCTAGTCACGACATTTTATTCTTTGATTTTCTAATTATCAATTCATTTGGAGAATTGGCAAGATTCAACGTAATTAAAATTTCATTAGATTAGTTGATAAGGTTGCATGTAATTGAATCTTTAATACATAGGAGTGATTAGGAATTTTCATGAATTAAGCTTAAGAAATGATGGGTAATGTTTCATAGTTTTATGGATTAACTCTGTCTAGTATGATATAATATTAAATGTATATCCATATACTAGTTTGTAATATTTAATTTATCAATTAAGTGTATATCTATATGCAAATTTGTAATATTTAATTGGGCGAGTAAACTATTTTAGAATAGTTAGATCTGAGGGTCTAGGCCATATGTAACTTAACACTGCTAGATTGGGAGAGTAAGAAGTCAAGGGGGTTTTACATACGGGTTCATACGGCTGAGTAGAATTTAATTGACCACCCTTAGCGTGACTCGAATTAAGGTCAGGAAAAGCGTTGACCGTTTATGTAAACATAACAGTTAGGGAGCAATGAGTTACTGCGGAAGAATTTATGCCTTTTGTTTTCTGAGTCGAATTAATGTACAAATATAGATATACTTTGGAATGTGACCTATTGTCTATTACGAGATATTTTATTTATTAAAGGAAACAGCTTTCCTGGATTCACCTGAGAAATCCCTGAACCAATTACAGGAACCGAGCAAATTCTGAGCCGAAATCTAAGTCCAGAGACGATTGTTAAATCAGATTTCGACGGACAAGAGTCCAAGACCAAAGAGCTAGACAAAGATCGGCAGAGCAGGAACGAATGGAAGTCTTGATGTCCGCATAAAATAGGTGATGAAGTCTCTCATCGTTGCACTCAAAGGTCACATCTCATTGGCAATGAAGAAAGTATATTAACGTTGAAAGTAATTTTACATTTAAAGAAATTTGTATTGTCTTTGTATTTGAGTACATGTTAGTACCATTTTTCCTTCTTTTGTAACCAAGTCATTGATTTCTTTTCATTCTAAATTCTGTTGATAACCTGATTAAATTTTATATTTGTTCATTGAAAGGGGGCTCGTCGTATTTATTTCTTCAATATACTTGTTCAGTGATCTGCATTCTTCTTTCTATCTATCCACACTGGGTAAATTACACCGCGGAGGTCATTCACTAGCAAAGAACCGTAGTGAAAGAGGTTGGAGTGTTTTGAACGCCGCCAATTTGCCACAATCGTATATGTAGAACTTTTAAATAACGCATTAATATCATTATTGTCACAACCAACTCGATCACCAATTCCGTAATCTGTATTATCTTATATTAAGCCTACTTTCGACTTCAATAAATGCCTTAGCAGGTAAGACATATATATATTTGTATCCTGAATTCATAATTCGATTCTCCCACGTTCCTCATAAGGATAATACTGATAATCGCGCAAAGACTTTTTTGAGAAATGGTTCATCCACGTCAAGTGCGGGATCAGATATAAGTTTGAACATCTATATTATTATCGTGTTCATCTATCACGAAGACCGCTTCCTGCTATCAGACTAGTTATATTTTTTTCTTTCTGACATTGGTACACCAGCTCACTTCAGTGCTGGCCAGTTTCACAGGTGGCTGAGGTTTTCGTCGTATTAATCGTGCCAGTTTATCCTTGATAGCTGATAAGGCTTTGCTAGCAACATCGCGAGTCTACAAAGGGATTTCTAGACTGGTGTCAGTTTCAGGATGGCTATATGATGAGCAATATGTTTGACGCAGAGCACGAAAAGGTCGTTAGTGCACAAACCTTCTTCACGAACAACGTCAATAACTTTCATTTCCAGTTCCTTTGCAAGCGGTATTACTTTTGGGGCTATCCATCTAAACAGACCCTGAACAATATCACCTAGTCCATATCCGTGGATCGTTTTGTATACTGGTAATGTGAATTTATTACCCTAACCATGGTTGGTCTGCGACGCGTATTATGTATGATCTTCTTATTATAGTCATTGCATCTAATTACATACTCAATCACTGTGATAATCATCGGCAATTTCATTAATGAGGGACTGATATTCGTAAATATCATGATACCGCCTGTAAATAATCGTTTACAAATATCAGCTGCTTAATTAATGATTTCTAATGACTTATTAACAGCTCGTTTTCCACTAACAAGGATTTGTAGTCTTTCAACATCGGCAAGAACATTATTGGTACAAGTAACAAGATCACTGCTTTGAGTAATAAGACCACTTCCAGTTGCACCGGGGGATCTTAATATTTTTTTCCACTTGTTGTTTTGACTGGTTGTCTTGGTGATTGCAATCGTTTCATTATTTCTCGTCATTGTTATTTCTGTTGTTGTAGTCGCTGTATCAGTTGTTGTGGTAATTGATGTGGTGATTCCAATTGTTATTGTTGTGGTAGAAGTGGTAATAGACGCGGTGATTCCAGTTTTTCTTGTGGTAATGGTGGTGAAGTTAATAGTCGTTTACAATTTTGTTTAGTTTTTTATATGCTCATATACCATACTGTCAAAGTTATTAAAATTTTTAATATCTTCCTCAGAGCTGATTGCCGGATTACCAGTAGCGATGCAAACTTGATCCAATTTGCAGATTTCAGAGATTTAACATATTCTGGTTTTAAATATTTTTTTCTTTCATAATATCTATACGCGGCAATCTCAAGTAATTAGTATCTGTCCTTGATAGCAACACTGTTGTACTGACACTCTCTCTCTCTTCAAGTTTCTTAAATCCTATAGTATCGGGTCATGTTAAGTTAACGTGCATGGCTATAGGATCATCCGTATTGTATCAAACACTGTGATTAATTCCCTCTAGCCCATGATGGTCCGTACTCTTGTTTTATTTACAGAAACCCCGAAGTCTGTAATGCCACGCATTTCCATGAACCCATTACTAGTCCAAATGTGTCGTAATGTTAAATTCCCATAGGCCTCATACTAAGGTCAGCTTTACGGTAATACTAAATTTCCAGTTGCCATACAGTATCATAATTTGCTGTAATGCTAAATTCCCAAAAGTCGCATAATGACTCCCTTGCAGACGCCTTTTTTTGCATCAGCTCAGTTGTCTTTTGTGTTGAAATCCCTGTACCTGATATTTATTTCCCTTTGATAAATTTTCCATGCATCTTTTAAGAGTTATAAAGCCTAAAATGGGAAGGAAAATAATGATTATAACGTATAAAATAATGCTGTAAAGTACAAAATAATGCTTATGCAAATTAATATTATAACGTACAAAATAATGCTATAACGTGGTTTTATAGGTTTGCTATAACAGATAAACTCATAGCAAATCAAATATTAATGGCTGAGTATTGATTGTTCTACAAAATTTAACAGAGCCATCCTTCTAACTGAACTGTTTTCATTTGAATTAGCACTGGCTTTCTCTGTTACACCTTGCGAAGCATGATATAAAATCCCAGAAAAGGAATAAGATATCAACCAGGCACATTGTTTCAAGTACTATATTTTTAACTGGAAAACCGGCTGTAAAATATTGTAGTGACTGTCGTAAGATTTTTATTACTGTTGCAATCAGAGTGGTATAAATGATAATAACAATGTGTTACAAAGTAATTAATTTAATGTTTATTAACAAGAACGCACCGTTTAAGAAATTAACGGATTGATTGCAATGAAACTCACAATTATTTGTCGTTAGATCGCAAGAGTCTACAAAGGGATTTCTAAACTGGTCTCAGTTTCAGGAGGGCTAGATCATGAGCAATAAGTTTGACGCAGAGCACGAAAAGGTCGTTAGTGCATATACGCCATCAAAGTGGGAGTAGGTTAGTTTCATTCCATATATGCCGTGTCTACTTTATAGTTCAGTGAATATACTTTAATTACTTTTTGGTAATGAATTATCAAGACAATGCTAAGCAAGGTGTATTAATATGGGGTATCGGTATCACAAAATGCCGCTTCCTTACACCTTTTGTGTAGTATTCAGGTCCTTAAAATGTAGTCTAACCATCATGTAAAATGTATAACTTTTCCAATATTTTACCAAAACCAAACCTTTGACATCATTCCAAGATCTATCATATCTTATTTATTAAGCTCATATATATATATATATATATATATATATATATATATATATATATATATATATATATATATATATATATATATATATATATATATATATATATATATAAGTTCTTGGATGTGATCACCTAATGATAATTTATAATTATTTTCAAAACCTTGATCTGCCGCTATCGGTATGTAGTAAGGCAAGCGCTTCTTCATCATACAGCAAAAAATAATCAAAAATGTTCTTGTTGTAGAGTGGGTATATTTTCTTTCTTCTCTGTAACGTTTATTTCAATCCTTTGTAACACGCATCAAACAATTGGTTAGTTATACATTTTGGTAAAAATCACTCTGCTACTTTTGCTCCAAGATATTTTGAAGTGAACTATGAACTAACGCCAACTTAATTATCATATTTGTCGGCTGAATGAAGAACAAAATCATCGGTTTCACAAAAAATTTAAGAAAAAACGTTTTCATTGCAAAAATTATTTAATTATGTAATTCGATGCAAACCAAACTGGAAAGAAATTTTGTCTCAAAATGAAACAAAGATACTCGTAACTCAGCAGTCCTGGCTATATACCAATCATAACGCTCATAATTACAATAATCAGGCATAGGTGAAAACGGGATTTTCGACCCACAGTCGTATGGTGTAAATGTTACCGGATAAAACCACGTGGCGATCTAAACCTATCCTGCAAGCCACGTGTTACACATTTTGTTTACATCAAATTCGAGTAACCCAACTTCCTACCTTTTTTTAAATAATACCCGTATCTTTGTCATCATTTGCGCTCACGCACAAATTTATTGAAATAGCTTAATAATGAAAAGACATTGCAAGGCTAACCTTTTGATAGAAAAATAAAATAATAATAATAATAATAATAATAATAATAATAATAATAATAATAATAATAATAATAATAATAATAACAGAAATTTCACAAATAATCAAGGTTCTCTCCTCTCAGAAATATCGTTCAGTCATTGCTATATCCACTGTACTGCTTAATATAACCGTTGCATTTCGCACCTGCCAAATGCCTTGACTTATATTAATTAACCTTGAGATAGTATGGTTTTCTAATCACATTCCTATGTTCCAAGTATTTTGTTCTCTGCATCTAATTTCAACTTTTTTTCCAAACATATATAACACTTTCGTCTTGTTATTATTTTTTTATAGAAACACTGTTTTCCCACTTTATTTAAGAAACATATCTAACTGCCCGTATGTACCTATGCAAACGTGCTGTTCTGGCATTTTCCGGCATATACTTTCTGCTGTTTGTAAATGTTCATTTTTCGGTTTTATACATTTCGTGCAAAGATGGTGAATCAACACAGAAATTAAAATTAGCCTTGATTTTCGTAAGAATCTGTAATATTGTGACCCTGTATATGTCAGTCTGTATACCATAACGCATGATTTACTACACGTTTTTAGCTTACGATCTCGAAATTTTCTAGATAAGACGTTTCGATCTTGAACCCGACAAACCTAACCATGAATATTTTGCAATCGTAATGATGTGTTATTTCAGGCAATAACTTGGCCCGTGATGCAAGGGATCATATATCATATCTTCAAACATCATGTGATAAAAATGAGAAGGCTGTTAGACCCAATGTTAACAGATAACATTTCATTCTTGCAGAAACATTGCATCAGATGTGAATGAAAAAGATAGACCCATCCGTAATTTTTCAATACACACAAATGTATACTTCGAGGTAAAAATCCCAAATTACTACATGCAAACCATTAGTAGAAAAACAAATATTTTAGAGAAAATTGAGACAACATATTATATGAACAAACGCAGCTCATAGTTTGAATTGCTCTCCAACCATCCAGCACTTTTCCGTATCACCTTCTATCCGTCTGTTCCGTATTTTGAGTAACGTGTATAGATTTAAAACATTGAATGTCACCATCATATATAGACGCTTTTGTCACGTTTCGGGAAAGATGGAATAGGAAGCAACACAGTGATCATTATTTTCTCTACCTCAGTTTTATTCTTTTAAAAAAAATACCCATTTTTATTCCATCAATTAGTGCGAGAAATGGAGGTTGTTTTTGGCATTTTGATAAAACCGTTCAAGGTTTTTCATGTAAGTTGCACTTACATGTGTCCTAGATTATTCATACTGTATCCAAGGGAATTTCAGCAAACATGGAGCCTTCACAACTCACAAACTTCAGATAGTTTTATATGTATTAAAGTGATCAAGTCCTATCACTAAATAGTCCTATAGGAATCCAGGTTCGAATCCCGACGAGGTACAAATATGGACGGCGATGACTTCAGATGTGGTCCAATGTATGAATAACAATAATTTTTCATATGAATCACAGTATTTGTTTCCGAATAATTCCAGACAAAATGTCCGTAAATGTCTTTCAGAATTTGTTTTATATAAAAGTCAACTTGTTTAATTTACAGGGGAATACATTATTAAATCC
Organism: Potamilus streckersoni; assembly: GCA_016746295.1. Taxonomy (NCBI): domain Eukaryota; kingdom Metazoa; phylum Mollusca; class Bivalvia; order Unionida; family Unionidae; genus Potamilus; species Potamilus streckersoni. The sequence goes on along the minus strand of JAEAOA010001570.1, from coordinate 309,605 downwards.
AAAAGAGGAAGTACAAATATCTTAGCAACAAATTAAAAGATACACCTTGTTCATTCAAGGTTTTGAATGTCTCTGCTTTAAAAAATATTAGGATTGCGTATTTAGAACTCAAATGCCTCATTTAAATTCTCGCGAGATTGGTCATGTTGTCTCTTACTACACTATTTTTTTCACGTCCGCCAGTATGAAACCACTTAAAAGACAATCATAGAAAAGGTTGTTTATAAACAGTAATCACGCTAAGAAAGTACGCCAATGATGCTGACCAATCATTTTAACCTCCTGTTGACACTATTTCAGGGTAAGACAGACTCTATGATAAGTCTCGCGTATTACATCTTCGTCTTGAAAAAACAAACTTTGTGAAAATATATATCTCACTAATAAAATTAGAATTGCAAATCCGAGAAAAAAATATTCATTCCAATTAAATTCAATGAAACAAAAATGAAAAAAATATTAAACATTACACACAAGCTATTGAGCCACATATACATAATATATATATATATATATATATATATATATATATATATATATATATATATATATATATATATATATATATATATATATATATATATATATATAGTGTGTGTGCTTGTATAATTTTTCAACGCTATAAATTTAATTAAATACAGTATTATTGGATTTATTTCGTATGTATTTTATTATTGTAGTTGTAAAGATAAAGGTGAAAACGGTGCGATTAACAACAAATTAAATCCCATTCCTGCATATGCAGGAATTCATTACTTGTACAATCAAATAATCTATCAATATAGTTGTATATCTACGCGTTCCATTCTCAGAAATCCACAGAGAAATGGAAGGATATATTTTAATATTATTATGATATTTAAACTACTTATACTTAAATGTGTATACCTGAGTGTTAAGGACCGTTTGCGTAGTGAGTTTTTATGAACTACAAGTCCTTACCTTCCACGGCTTGCCAACATTTCTTTTGTTAGATGAGTTCATAGTTGGGTTGGTGTGGGCGCTGGTGAATTTGAACTGGGGAAAGCTGCTGTTACTGGTAGAATGAGTTTGATTCCTGTTTGGAATAAAATGTATCACTCTAACCTGTTAGATTATGTTGTTTTTGTTGTATGTTTTTAAGCTATTATTAAGCACAAATAGGCTTCGCGAGAGTTCGCGAGACTTTTATGTAGTATGGACAAGATTCGTTAAATCGCCCCTTCCTAATTTCTTAGCGTAAGGAATTCTCTGGATATTCGCACGTGATATTGAAACAGGAATATATCTGTGTCATATTTAGTTTTTCAATGCATGAAATACCGATCTACGGCATAAAAAGCCCGCTGATTGCTCTTATGAATGTAATGCAAAAGTAAATAAAAAACATGCAAGTCGTTTGCTGATTAGCGGGAACATATTTCTAGTATTAGCATTTTGCAGAAACCTTCAATTTACCCCGTCAGTGGTTTTGAGATTTCCGGAAATAGGGAAATGTAAACTTCAAAAAATGTTTCTCGTATTAGCACGTTGACAAACCCTTCATGTGACTTTCTACAGTTTCCTATTTTGCATAGGGCTAGATATCTAAAGAAAACAAGCTCACTAAATATACTAGCTATTACGGAAAGATATTGAAAATGTTAAGTATTGTTTCAAGAACTTTGAATTCCATTTACTATATGATTGATGGGTGTAATTTAGTTTTAGACAGATATGACTTAGTTAGCTGTGTACCTATCAAGACGCTGCTAGATCCGCCTGGTAATTTTAAGTTCCTGGACTTCAGTGATAAATTTTAAAAAGAGCCGATGCCATTATTTAGGTATTATATATTTGACTATTCATTCATTGCAATTTCAGAAGCTGGTTGTTGTCTAGCCTGGCAAACATTCATTTTCCCGGTTTTAGTAACTGCTAAGGAAAGTGTCATTTAGACTAATTCAATTAGATATTTCGACCACGTCGGAGTAATGATGTTGGTTGGGCGTGTGCTTAGAGAGAAGGTATAATGTCCGCAAGTACAGTATCCAAAGAAATTTCATCCAGAGTACCTACTGACACCGACCAATTCCTTGGTGCTCTAGGAAACAGAGGAAACATCAGCCTCAAAAATTGTGTGTGGTATTAGCATGTTCAAAAGGCCTCACTCAACACGCATGTAGATACAACGAGACAGTATATCAGGCTGCGAAATATATATATATATATATATATATATATATATATATATATATATATATATATATATAGAGAGAGAGAGAGAGAGAGAGAGAGAGAGAGAGAGAGAGAAAGAGAGGGAGAGAGAGAGAGAGATAGAGAGAGAGAGATTGATTGATTGATTATGCTTTGGAAATTACATTTAGCTCCAAATGTTCGTAGATGTTATAGTTTTCTTAGGTTATCTTATTTGTAGGCACCTGCTCTGTTGACTGATACTATGCGTATGTCAAAATAGGTATTCTTTAAATCAAAATATTGGTTATACACGAGATTGCCATGTACATAACGCAGTAACTGGAATGTGTTTGAATATTTTGACAGATAGATCTTTATGACAGATAGATCTTTGAGTTCTTCAAAAGGTATTTATTTTTTTAAGCACTTAACCCGAGAAAATCTCGTTCGCTGAGACTCTATACAAGCAGCTTTGTGACAAGGAAAAATATTGTTTAGTCACTATACAATTTCTTGTTTCCAAAATAAATGGTACTCATGTTTTTCACCAGGATAAGTGTCTTCAACTGATAAACTACATACTGCATCTGTGTTCCGATCTGATAATGAATTGGGCTAATGAAGTTTCTATCATTACACCAGCCAGTGGCAGAATGCAACTGTCTTCCAGACATTTAAATTCTGTCGTCATTCGGTGCATCGGTGCCTGCTATTTTGGATCGTCCAAGACTGGCTCTGAAGCCGAGTGCTTTAGCACTGTATTATCTAAGTGTATATGAATTGGAGAAAATAATTTAAAGCAAAATTATACCATTCCTCTGACATTTGGTTGTAGTATCGACACCAAATCTGCTATTTATCTGTCTATTCGACTCTGTGTCTGTCTGTCTGCCTGCCCACCAACATTATTTTTGTACTAGATTGGTTATCATAGCATCCATGTGTCGGACTAGGATCTTTCTATCTTTGAGTCGGGGTGGGGGAGGGGAGAGATGGGCTGTTATTTAGGTATATACATGCAAGACAGATACAGATCCAGACAAATATAACAAAGACAAACATCCTACATTTTTTGGCTCATTTTTTTTTCTTATGCCTAAAATATCAGAAGAACCGGTTACAGCTCTAATTATTATTGGTGAGAAATACTATTGTAAAAAATGAATCAGGACCATTAAAGTAACATTATTATAGTAGATGTCCTACGTTTTTCTCTTACACTTTGTACACCCGCAGTTTTGGACAGACCTGAGATTGATTTTGAAATGATTTCGTTTTACACTTAGATGTCAGCCCTGGCTTTGGAACGATGCTGGGAAACTTGGATTTGGTTTACAGCTTTCCATACATAGCGTCCTAGGGCTTTCCGGGTGTTTAAGTTGCAAATATCCTTGGTCCATTTGGGTAAAGCTGAATTGAACTTTTGCCCGTCGTTTGTGTTACATTTATGAACATGTTGCTATGTTTTTGTTCATTATCCGCAGGAGAAGAAAACTGGATATGAAGCAACAAAATAAATGACAACCTGGAGAAATTAAATTTACTAGCATAAAAAGAGTTTGGACACGTCTTAAATGGGGTCATCCCAATGTCAGTACTGCTCTGTACCAAGTAAATGTGTTAGATGGTTTTATTAATTGGTTGAGGACCGAAATAGCCTTTTGATTGACAAATATATAGTTATACAGCCTTTACTTCTCTGAAATTATCGCCCGCTAGCAAATATTAACTCAGTGGAGTAAAACAAACTATACAAAGACAGCAGTTGAAATTTGTCCACTTTTAAGAAATGGCGCCATAAAATTGCTATACTTGAGGATTTTCTTCCCCACTTCAGTGCACGCGAAAATCTATCCATAATTAATATCTATCGGAGTATGATGCAACTAATTTGAGAAGTTAAATGAGCTAAATAACACTAAATAAACTTTTACAGTGTATGATACATTCTGAAACTAAATATGTTACTATAATTTCAAAATCTGTAGCGATGCGATTAATCCTCTCCCAAAGGCTCACTGTATTTTTTGGTGTGAAATTTGGAATAAATTATGGAACACATAGATTTCTTTGTCTTTGTGATGAATCAGTCCAGATATTTATCAACAAAATTTTTTTGATAATGAGAAAGATAAAATATCGTCTTATTTTACATTCTATTTCACGACGCTCGATTGCAAGAATTACGCAAATTTCTAAAAATGGCTTCGAAAATTAGCCAAAGGAGTGAAAATTGAGCTTCATATTTTCCATCCATACATTTATGTCATCATTCAACGTCTCCAATATTTAAAAGAGTACCTATTACAGACACGACCTTATTTGTATCAAACAAAGGAGGGAATTCACACCCTTCCAACGACCACAAATAAACTAATCATTTTGCAGTTATTTTCCTTTTTCTTCTTTCAGATTGGATTCATTTGATTTGATTTTAAAATGAGTAGAGTATAGTTGTTATTCGGAGTTTATTTTTGATGCATATAATGCAATCAGTTATACATATACTTATTTCCATTTAAGAAAGAATAACTAATAATGGGAATATTTCACGTTAAACATACATGACATCGAACTCTCGTTGAATGAATCTATGTTGGTCGCGAAAGCACGAGAATTTCTTATTACACGTGTTTCAGCTGAATCCACATTATTTATCAAAGCTTGCAACAAGCGACAATTATTGACTTTCGGAAATTACACAGATTAAAAACATCACTTGCCTTCATGCTTGACTTTACATGTTTAAATTTTCCCTGTCTACAAGGAGTCATTTTTGCAAATAAAATATTTTGATTTTGTTCTAAAGCTGCTTGTAAAATGAATTTGTAAGCACGCATGTGTATTCGTTTTTAATCCCGTACTTATTAAATTATGCCTGCTTTTTTAGAAAAAATAGTACTAAAAGCTACCTTACTTGGCGCTCAGTAATAATTGGTTCGTGTTAGGACCGGTCGGCCTGGTGTCAGGATAAAATGACTGGGTGGTACATCAAGCTAAATGCCTGCGGCATAATACCCCAGTAATAAACATCACTATAAACTGCCAAACTTCAGACATGTTAGCGATATGACTGAAAAAATATTAAAAGCTACGTTGAAAATCTAAATCGCATCACATTACAATTTTAACCCAGTACTCTTTATATTCTGTGTACTTATTGGTAATCCGGTACACTTTATATTTTACAATATTCCTTATTCTGTGAAATATTTTTAAGGAAGAGAAGAAGGCTTATGCGAGGTTCCTTATTGTTAACGGATTGTGTTAACAAACAAATAAAGATACTTTATTATATATATATATATATATATATATATATATATATATATATATATATATATATATATATATATATATATATATATATATATAGCACATACAAAGATTATGAACATCAATCTATCACACATAAAATCCACTAAAAATGTTTAGGCAAGAGAGAATAATTATATTTTCGAGGCATTGGAGCGGTCCTAAATTTATCACACATAAAATATAAAATCGATTAAAGAAAATTTTTAGACAACATAGTAAATCTTTTTAAAGCAATGAAATGGCCCTGAAAAGTACCTTTATTTGTTTGTTAACATACTCCGTTAACATAAGGAACCTCGCATAAGCCTTCTTCTCTTCTTTAAATTTCGTCTAACTTCTGGACCGTAGATTAAGATTCGCTTCAAACAGACTTCCCTCTAAAAAATAGATCCTTCGTTTCCAAACGGTCGTATCGGTGATCTTGATGATTGTCCATGATGATTTAACATACATGGATTGGTCTCTACGGAACAGCATCGACGATACGAGAGTAGACGATTCTACGTTAGTCCGCATTTTGTGACGAGAACAAATGAAGGGAAAGAAGTGAACCGCGGTTATTTATAGTGAAAGAGTTGATCGAAACAGTTTGAGCTCTTTCACCGATCCTATTACACGTTACAAAATTCAGCCGCAGTGCGGAGTCTTGTCTTCCAATCCGAAGATATCTACCTGTGACGACACTGTCCCTATATAGGTGCGCTGGCGTCTCTGCGCAATGAATCTAGGCGACAGTTAGAATCTGGCGTAAACTAAGAAGGCGATGCCTTGGGGTGCACCAGCCTTGGAGACGAAAAGTGTTGGCACAGTAACCAAAACCAACACTGATGTGCTTCCAGAATAGAACAATTTTAATTGAGTTTTAGTGGATTTTTTCTGTTTTTCGCAAGAATTTGTTCTGGTACCAGTACCGTCGTCACCTTCTCTTTCCTTACCACACACCGAGGATTTTAAACAGAGATAGAAGAACTGGATACTTATTTACAGCAGCAGAAAGAAGCAAAAGTAACCGTTTATCTTTAACAACAACAGCGAGAACAAGAAGAGGCAAGAAAGAAACGACAGGAAGAAGATGATGAATAAGAAGCAGAGAAGAAACAAGATCAAATAGAAAAGGAGGAAATGAAACTCAAACGGTGAAGGTGTCGTATACATTTTTGCAGAGTTAAGGAGTCTGAAAGCAATGCATCAGACTTCTTTATCACGACCCAAGAGATAAAGTCGTTCTGAGCCAAACAACCCAACACTTTTCACACACCTACTACGCCTGGGATACACACACTAGTGATTTCTACCAATTCATCGACTGGAGCAGGACCAGAAGTAGGCCTTGGCCGTGACAATAGGATATTGCAGTTCAAGCTCATTACGTCTCGTAACCAGAGTCCTTTTCAGGGCCACCCACTTCTTTCGAAAAGAGATAGTATCTTTTTTCCCCAAAAAAAATTAATTAAAACCCACACCCCTTTTGCTACCCCATTATCTACGTGTGTGAGGGCACGAGTGTCGGTACTTTTTCTTTAAAAAATCAAAACTTAGAGACGTTCACGTTTTTCTTTCTGGTATATTCTGGTACAATTTACAATCCAGTGTCACATCACAACTCTTTAAAAAGTTATAGACTACTTGTGTCTTTGTTCATTCTGTCCGTTTTGAAATTCTTCACTTTCACAGGTTTTTCATCCTCTTCTTCCTCATTTTCTTCTAGTTTTTTTTTTCTTTTTCTTGTTTGCTCTTTCTGAACGTGTCTGGGTTCTTCCTTTTGGGTGGGTACCTCTTCTTCTTCCTGTTTTTAACACCTCTCCTCCATCTGTTGTTTCCTTGTGCAGTCTGAAGAACAATGTCCTTTCTCTCGACAATGACAACAGGTATCTTGAGTTTTGTCTCTTTTGACACCTGTCTTGCTTTTTTGACGGTTTTCACATAGTGAAGACTAAAACCCCTTTTTCTGACAGATATAGTAAGCATCTTGACTTTTATCTCGAAAGAAGGGGAATAGCCTTCTTGTCTGAAGAAAACTTTTATATTACACCTTGCAATGCTCTGCTCAGATATTCGATATGTGTTGGCTCTTCTATCGTTCTAGAAAGCTTGAGAAATAAATGAGGGAAGACACTAACCCCTTATATATAAACTGGCCTTACATGAATATAAATAGGACCGTGACCTTTCTATTGTAGTAATTTAACAATGCACTTAGGATGAAACGATCACTTCATTTCGTGAAGAAAGGATATGAAAGAAAACGACAGAAACGTAACCCATCGCTTCGTACAATCGCCGAAGTCTTAATTGAAATTCATGTCAGCAATTTTGAAGATGACATAGGTGAATCTGAATCCAGGACAAGAGAGTCTACACCAAACTAAAGTCCACCATCACTAAACACTAAACATTAATACCACATTCGAGAGACGGACCAACGCTCCTCTAGAAAATTTAGAATCACGACCTTCATTTACACGGTGAAAATTAAAGATGTCATGTCCGACGTACCGTTGTGGAATGCAGAAGAGTTTATCACTGATGTGTGGGAGTCTTTGCTAACCACATTGAAAACGCAATGTCAAGAAAATGAAGACGATCGCTTGAGACATTCCTTTTATCACGACAGTCAGAAGTCCCCAGTTTGGATCGAGTTTATTAGCGTATCAGAAATGACTCCGACCCAAGATATCGACAAGATTCAACACGTACATTAATACAAGGACGAGTCTCACATTACCGATAGAAAAGCGACACTATTTATGACCGACGTTTCTCCGTCCAACAGGACATGACGCATAAATGTGTTATTGATAGGCATCCTTAGCAGCATCATATGTAGCCGCGTCCAAATTATCAACCCTCAACACAAGATGTGATTAGCCTATATCATCGTTGTAGGACAAACATATGTCGACACGAACGACACAACAGAATGAAATAGAACATGGAAAACTATTCAACAATCAGACCGAGCCAAACAACGAAGAGAAACAGAACTCCTGTTACAGTAAGCTGGGATAGCCAAAGACACATCCTGTGGCATTCCTAAAATGTAAAAATTGCAAGACGTCTTCGTTCCACGGTACACATTAAAAGTGCATCATCAAGAAGTGCGCGGACCTCTGTTGTTTCGAGTCAAATATTTCAAAGACTGACAAAGCAGCCACATCTATCATTACGATGAACATTTCCAGTCTCGCCCCTTCCTTGAATACAGTTATTACTGTGAAAAATGTGACTATGGTTACAACAATCGTGAGCAATACAAGCATTGTGAATCGAAATGCCGAGGATGTTTAGCCTCTAAACCCTGTCTTGACAAAGGATTTGTGGATTCTGAACACGAATTCTACATTCAAAAATGCATTAAGAGAAAGATGGCCATAAAAACGTCAACTTCATCTTCTTCGATTTCAAATGCATGCAAGAGACTGGCATATACTTTCCTAATTTCTGCGAGGCTCACTAAGGATATGTGAAGTACATCCAAGATCCGATCTTTAGTCATTTCCCTCACTGTAGCAAGATTTCTGGAGGGCGAGAAAACTTTTCGGAGGCCGAACACGCTGACCTATTTCGCGCCCAATGGATCTTAGGCCCCATCGACCACAAGTGGATAAAAGAGGACATCGAAAATTATGGAGACTGCTATCGTAATGCCACGGTGATGGCTACAATTTCTCAGAATACGATGGGCAATTCCTTCTCAGATACTACACGGAACAAAGTACTGAAAGTCCCGAAGTCACTTTTGAACAAAGCCAAAATCATTTACATGCAAGTGGGACAAGTGCAGTTTAAAGATTTGATGAATTACTTAGCCATGCCATTGAGACGAATGCCTAAAACGTTTGGAATGACAGAAATGGCCAACTGCTAATTCCCACAATTTTTCATTACCGAAGCCAATCAACACACCATTATACCCAATTTACATGATTCCCACTACTACGACCCCGACAACAGACGCACCGAACAGCGATAATCTTTCTTTGCTTGGTACCAGACACACGCCTAGGACTCTTTAACTTTCAGGAAGAAATATTAAAATATTGTCGTTCCGACGTAGACATTTTACAGTGTTGCTGTGGAAAATTTCGAGAACTGTTTATGGAACACGGAGGGATAGATCCTTTGAATGAAGGTTGCACCATTGCCAACGCTTCTTCTTTAGTGTACCTCCAACGATTTATGCCCGAAAATACCCTGGCTTTCATCCTACGTGAAAAGACCAACTTTGTCAAACGTCAACACTTAGTCAAAACCCTACTCTGACTACATTACTTGTGCGACAAGGAAGACAAATGGATCCAACACGCCCGCAACGGAGGAGGCGAAAAGACCACCGGAACATGTTCGGTGTATGGCTGAGACTTAGAAAACCCTAAGATCGTGTGCCCGTTTAACGGGTGCTTATTTCATGGATGTCTCGCCTGCTATCCTCAAAGTGCCACTAGAAATCAGTTTTTGCTACGTAACATGGAAGACTTGTATCAGGCAACATGTCAGTGAAGCTTGAAGTTAGAACAGCAAGGATACCAAGAGGTGGAAATGTGGGAACACGAGTACAATCATCGTCTGAAAAACGATCCCGAGTTTAAACGTATCGCGGAAAGTTACAAGTTGATGGAGAGTTTGTACAGGGGACAGAGGAATGCCACCTGTTTGCTCTAAAACTCCGACGAGAATGGAGAAGAAATCAGATACTTGGACGTGTGTTCGATGTATCCTTACATGTGCAAATATTGTTGCTTACCCATTTGGCATCCCAATTGCTGACGTACCACATCTACCTGGAACCATTCAACAAAACTAAAGATTGATCAAATGAAAAGTCTTGCCTCCCACGGACTTGTACCATCCCAAGTTACCTAACCATTGCCAAGGAAAAGATTGTTTTCTTTGTGCCGTACTTATGCCAAAAGAAATTAAAGATAAATACTGTGAGCAGGAATGCATCGCTTTAGACCACATCGAGTAAAACAAAGGAAGACAATCATTTGCCAAAATGATGTTAAATTGCTTGTAGGGCAAAATTGCATAACGACTGTGTTAAGCCAAGTCGGAGCATTTGACAGAACGTTACCGATACTTGCAGATGATTTACCAATTACAGACGTAGATGTCCTTCGTAAGTACTTGATCCAGCTCAATTACGATGAAGAACTGGACTTTGGAGAAGCAGTCGAATTTAAAAATAACACCATTGCGGCTTACGTAACAACTCATACTCGCTTCAAATTATAAGAATCCTTACACAAGTTAGGATATTGTGTGCTGTACTTTGACATAGACAGTATCATCTATATCGATCGACCGGGTCATCGACATCCTGAAATCGAAGAAGACCGTGTAGGAGCCTGGACGGACGGGCAGAAGATTTTAAGTTTTGTAAGAAGAGGTCCTAGAAATTACGGTTACAAATATAGTGACCAACAAGGAGAGTGCACACCCACTTTAACGTGAAAGGATTGACACTCAATTATTGGACCAGTCCAGTGATGAACTTTAGCGTGTTGAAAGTAGCCTAGCGGTCTGGAATGGATCGAGATTTTGGAGTGACCAAATATGAAACGGACAAGGTTGTACGTTTACCCACACACCAAATCGTCAGTCAACACTTGGGGGAAAAAGTGTATCAAGTCGAGGGCCAGAAGGGATTGCGCCTTTCCAACCATTTCACTTTACCGTAAGGACACACTAGTATAAAATTGTTTCCAAGACGACAGCCACCAACAAGAAAGATGACTTCGACAAAACAATAATCAAGTGACAGACACTTTTGTAATTGTGTCAGTCGATTGGAAACGTTTCAAACGTGGCCCACGGATATGGAAAGATTACCTACTGCGAATATTTTAGCTAGAACAGAATTTGTCTAATTGGGACCTAAGACTGGATTGGGATACGAGATTGTGGCATGAGGTTGGGTATAAATCGATGTATCTATGAAGACTCAGCTATTCTAGAACATGCTCATGGTCTCCGCAATGTTCTTACCTTTCTATGGCATTTCCACCCATCACAACACGGTAGAGTTAGACTACCTTATAGAAGGTTGTACCACTGTCCAGAAAGAAAAAAGAGAGACTTTTGAAACTAGGCATAAAAGGAACGATGTACAAGCTCGAGACATTATTACGACCAGTATAAAAAGGGACAACGTTCAACACCAATAGTTTATTGTGGCTACCAACACCAAGCACGAAAGATGGATCCTTTCAAACAGCAATTATCAAGAGAGATTAAACTCTATTGTAGGGATGCCGTAGTCTGTAACCCAGCGATTCATTCATCCATCATGATAACTTTGGTATGACTACTACTACTACTACTACTACTACTACTACTATTACTACTACTACAATGCATAATATAAAAGTTATACGGTACGCATCAAACCTGGTTGATGTGAAAACGAGGACTTGAGTATCGTACACATTTTCACTTTACTGGTTTCCATAGCGGATGTCATCAACCACGCAAAACAATGTGTCTACCACCCTACCGATGTCATCCTACCGATGAAACTGTGAAAGAACAATATTCGTTCCCTATGCGTTTGCCTGAATACTGTAACTTTGAAAGTCGATTACAAAATTTCCAAAGAAAATGGCCTAAAATCTGGAAGGACCTACCCCCAAAGAATTAGCCAGAGCCGAATTTATTTACTTGGGCGAAGGGAATAAAGTTAAGTGCTTCAGTTGCTTTGTGTTACTTCACCAGTGGGAGCAGAAGGATTCCGCTTACTTGGAACATGCAATGCTCTTTGCACTGTCACTAACTACCTTTATTGGGCCCTCAGTAATCTCTGAACGGACACTTTGCAAGAACACGTTTCTGGTTTGCCTATTGAGTTGCGAGAACACATTTACTGAGAGTTGGTCAAAATACAAGTGAACCGCAAAGAATAATTCCATCCGTTACGTCATCAATATTGGAACTGCTGGTATCTGAATGCTATAAGAGGATTGATTCATATGAAAGCGTTGAAGTGATCCGACATTGTTAAACTGGACGAGGACCAGAAGACTGATTGCTATTAATTCATCCTTCTACTTACAATGTGACCATACTAAAACGATATCCAGAGGAGAGTTAGAGGATTACTAAACTCTTTTACGCTATAAAATTTTGTCTGTGGAGGAAAATTCTGTGTGGCGTGTAATGTGTGAACTAGTGACTAAACTGTTTGGATTCGACGATGGAATACGATTATTTCTGAGAGAAAATGTACAGCCATCACTTCCGACAAAAAGAGTATAAAAACTGACTACAATGCCACGATCTCTATCATTCGTGATACAACAGATTCCATTGAAGGAAATCTATAAAAAATATCTAAAAGGTAGAGGATCTCATCCCATTTTACGAGAACTGAATTTGGTCGCCATATAGTGTGTGACTTAGTGACTTGCTTTCTGGTATTTCGTTTACCGGCGGATTCCCTGAGGATTCTTTACTAACTGTACTGTGAGGTTTCAACAAGAAAACATGATGGTGTTTTATTTAAATGAGCAAGAGAAACTGGTTCTGTTAAAAGTACTACGCTTCCATCTGCAAACTTTTCAACCTCTGTTTGAAGAAATGTTTCTTTGTAAAATTTTAGCCACTCCGGATGCTTACGACGATGTGTGTATATTTGTGACTTTCACTGTCACTATAACCATGTAAATAACTACAACAGTTGGGGTTCCGAGAATTGAACAAATGAAGTGGCTTACATTGCCCAAGATTTGCATTAAGCATTCAAAGAAAAAAGTGAAATTAAAGTGTCCAGGAAAAAGGTAACTTTTAGCAAGAGCCGACACCGAGCAAAACCACTACCTTGAGGACAGGACTGTCATCGACATCTCCAAAGCTCCATTCCGGGAGAACTTCTGTGTGACTTTGCCCAGTGTAGAACATTACACACTGGCCCTACGACACCACACCTTCGTCAACAAAAATGTTGTACAGAGACTTTTTATTCCACTATGATCGTTTTGATGTGCATTTTATCCATGTACGTAACAATCTGGCTTTTATGTATTTGTGACTTTCGTTTTCAGCTTTGTTGTTTGTAATAACGTGTCCTGAAAAAAAACTATTATGACGCTTGTAGTGTCTGTCTTCGTGTCAAAACTGACATTCCCTGCACAAAGTCATCAAGCATAACTTAGTGCCAATTGAGAGGTCTTGTATTTTCGCCATCCATTTAATATGTTAATTGCTGGACCCAACGGTTCAGGCAAAACCGATTTTGTCAAACGTTTGATCGAACATAAACATCATTTGATACATACTCCGCATCAACGTATTTCGTGATATTACAAAGAGTAGCAATCGGCATATAGCATCCGGAGAGAAATTCAAGACGATTCCATCTTGTTTGTGGAAGGCATGCCTGACGAAGACGACGGGATATTGTCTGACCCAGTCAAATCCATCATATTATCTTTGATAACAAGTTAGGAAAAAGACAAAAAATGAAAATAAAATGTAGGAATCATCGTAATGCCGGTGTCATTTACATCATCAAAAATTTGTTTCAGCAAAGAAAACCCATCGAACCATCAGTCTCAATGCTTAGAACGTGGTATTATTTAAAAGCCCTAGAAATAAATCGCAAGTGCAAGTCTTGTCTAAACAGGAACACCTTGGCTGTCTCATGCGTACGCCGATGCCACTCAATCCCCACACGCCAATTAACTCGTGGATTTAAAGCCAATTATCCCCGATTATTTGCGAGTTCGCACCCATTTGTGTCACCACTGGTGCCAAGACGGAGGATCTGTCGTGTACACGTCTACGTCGACTTAAAAACAGAAACCAAAATAATAATTCTGAGTCTGTTTCACACATCGTCAAAAAGACTTTCATTCAGTCTCATCTTCACGTTAAATTGATTTGTGCCTTGTACGGCATTAGTAGCGAAACAAATCCACAAATACGTGTAAGTGTCATTGGAAACCAGTTTAAAAGAAGTCTTACGATGGTGTACGGTGACATCACGTCAATTACTGCAAGGCATCATTTACATTCCACACCAAACCAAATGCTTTTTTTGAGATAATCAATGTATCATTCACACAACAGGCCGATCACCTTGTCGACACTCAAATCAAAAAGCAAATCATTTTGAAACCTGAAGGTAGTGGTTCTCTAAGTGTCATAATTCTCTCCCTCTCAAATGGGACCTCAATGCCCCCAAAGTCCTCCCTAAGAAGAAAAGCCACTCCCCGATGTACAAAGAAGAACATGAGCAGTGATACCAAGACCAGGTCACAGCCGCATAAAAATAAAAAGAACTGAAAAGACCCCATAAAATAGCTTCTACTCGCAAGAGAGACACATCGGCCAGGACACAACCTTACATTCTCAAGCCACAACGTTCACCAACGGCGATCACATCTCCAATCAGCTTCTTCCACTTCTCCGCTGCGTGTCATGCCTGCGACACCCGATTTGACACGTGTCTTTCCTAATTTGATGAAACATTGGAAACCCGCGTATCCAACTGTGACAAGTCCTCTTCCCTTTTAGATGCAGTGTCAGCTGCTCACAAAGTACCTGCTCCCAAGACCAAAGTTCAAGAAAGGTCGGACATGTTGCAAAGTTTACTGGATTTATCCAAGCAAGAACTGTCCCGACTAAGTCCGTTGCGAACCCCTCCACGAGGTATGATACCTGTTATGAAAATGATACGACGTAAAGACAATCAGTGACGGTGCATTCCAGTATAAAAAATACCAGGGGCAAGCAATGGGATTCAGTGTTTTTGGGCTCCTTAATATCCAAAGATGCCCTCTCAAAGATGTGCACACCATTATCACCATCGTCGTTCTCATGTCCTGAAAAGAAAACGAAAAGGACAGTTTCGTCGTTGGACATGACATCCGAAAACGAAAAATACTTAGCCAAGCATCGATCTCACCTTCGGAAAAGACACACTCGTCAAAAGTAAAAGCGAAACAACCAAAGGATTTGATTTTTTAAATAAAGCGCTCGCAGACGATTTCGTCAAAAAGATTTATTACAAACTATTTGATCTACTCAGAAAATTAAGATAATAGGGTTAATGGTGTGCCCATGAAACATTCAGTCAATGTATTTTGATGTGTGTCCCAGAGCAAACTAAAAATACAAAAATATTACCCCCAGAAGACATCCCTCTTCTGTCCACAAAGGAATGAAAATGAATGGACTATTTCTTTAGCCAAACATTGTGATGTATTGTTCGTCCTTTTCAAAGCTTCTCCACCCATGCGAATATAGCACCTTCATGCAGCCTCCAATGGCGTCATCGATACCGTTTGAGAATATTGTTTGAATGTCTTCCAAGAAACGATACCTTTTTCCAAACATCGGAAGAAAGCTTAGTCAAACATCGACACGATCTTCGCCAAATGGTCCAAAAATAAATCCTCATTCGTCAAAAGAAAAAGATGTTTGTCCTACATGGAGGATTTTTGTCTCTGTCAGGACCTATTGTCAAGGCGTAGTGGGATCCATGGGATGTATGATATACAAGGAGTTAAACGATTTCAGACGTGACAATTAAAATCCGTTGGAAGGACGAAAACTGACTTTAGTGTCTTACAAACGATGGATGGAATGCCATCGTTGGCAAGAACAATGGACCCCGCACTTTTCTCCCAATCCTCATTTGACCGAGATGTCCCAGTTACAACACAATTTTCAATCGTTGATGGATTGTAGCGATTTTCTGAAACTGAAAAATTGCACCGCTACGGTCAATTGTTGCAACGACTGCAGCTCTTTTACCAGAAAGCTTTAGATGAAACAGCTCTACCAACTCTGAAAGATGTTAAGACCTTGATGAAAGGTCCATCATCACCAAGCCCAACCCAGCGGTAAAGCCGGACGCAGCCCTGGGATGAAGAGGAGCGAGTTGTATTTCAAACATCTTCAGCAGTTCCAATCCCTAGTAAAATTACAGTGTCCTTGTTGACCCATTCCCCACACCCCAACGAAAAAAAAACTAAAAGCTTGGGTTAAATAGACGATGTCTCTTGCTCCTTCGACAGAGGTCAAAACGAAAAAAAGCGAAATCATAAGTGAACAACGAAAAGAAGACAAAAGGAAGACTAAAGACATACTATTACCGTCACCACCACTACCTGACTACTATTTCCGTGGTACATCCCACACGTAAAGCCGTTTCCAAATCACGCTCTCGCCCCATCTAGAATAGCATCCACGATGAGAGGTTGACTTATTAAAAAGCAATCCCTGATGGAGAAAGTGTTTGCCATCATTCACTACGATCTATCCCATCTTGCAGGTTACGGAGGAGTTCAGAAAATGTATTGTGCTGACAAATCCCGACTACAAAGTGGCCGTTTACATCAAGTGCAACGATGGTTCCAAGAACAAGCCACGTACACCTTATAAAACTCATTCGACAAACGTTTTCCAAAGTGACACCGGAGTGGAGTGCATCGATGATCATTTTGGCACCTACAATATTGGCTGCACATATTTGTTTTGTGTCACTATTTTATGCATCAAAACGCTCTCAAGTACATCAGCGTCTTTCAGCACCTGGTGCAAGCGTACAATCAATCTTACTATCGGAGCATCGGATGTTATCCCTGAGAAGTGACTCCCGACAACGATGCGACCGTGAGTCTGTTTGGTACGTCCCCGACTGCCCCCACCTAAGATGAAGTGTTGGAAGCAGGTGATTCGCTGCTCATTGACAAAACCAAACGCACTTTCGACAACGGTTACTTACAGAGACTGGACCACCGAATTATTTCGTGTAACATGAACGGGGAAGTGTTAAAATAAACGTTTTTGATAAAAAAGTAGACGAAGTGTATGTCATCGAAAGCATTCTCGAAAAAGAGCCCGAAAAGTGGGAAGAAGTAAAAATGTATTGGAAAAGATATCAGCCGAGTTTTGACTCCAGGATAGATGCTTCGCAAGTCATCGAATATAATCATACTCTTCAATACAGCCTCAACCGCTACCAATGCTGTGACCACTTCTTCACCCAGTTCTTCTGCGCACGATCTGTAAAAGCAACACTTGTTCGTGTAGTGTTTAGAACGTGTGCTTAAAACACAAATCTTCTTTTTCGGTTAAATCTTTGTGGTGTATGGTATCACTGGTGATGTCATTGCCAATTTGAGTTTGCAACAAGGAGACAAACAATTGTAGACCATTTTACTCAGCAGTTGCATCGGCTACCGTTTTTCGAAAACTTTGCTGAAATATTCCTCTAACGGGAACAACGCCAGTCACCATCCCAATAGTCATAATAACAACCACAATCCTCTTTTAAACACTCCTCTAACCTCCAGAGACCCATCGGACACTAGAACTCTGGAATTATGAATAACCAATTTTACTTCACGTTACCCAGTGACCGTTCCGTGGAGGTGTTTCCGAACAACATCTTGTGCTGTTTTACGAACATAGCATCTCAGGCCATCCAATTGAATCACGATGCCCATTTGGAAGTGGCTTTGGTGGCTATGATTCACTCAGCACAATTCAAAACATCAGAGAAAATGAAAGCACTTTTCAGTGGAAGTTCATTACGAACAATTATATTAAAACTTGGATAAACGCACAACTGCAGGTGACTCTATGAAAACATAGGACCCCAAAACTAAACGGTTCTCTTATCTATTGAAAATTACCCCATGCTATTATTTTAGCGTCCAACACTTAGTGAAAACGATTGGTTATAGGTTTAATGCAGTGTTTGCAATGCCTTGAAGATAGCCAGAAAGCGTCTCACCCTAAATTATCACAAAATAGTTCATTGCATACTGATACAATTTTCAGAGGACAAAGTATTGGTCATTATATTTTGTCCTGAATTGGATGACATTTCGGGTGATGACCCCAAGTTGATTTTCGATTTCCTGAAGAAATAACCAAAGGATTCAATCTGATCTTTGAATGCTCCGATGTGGTTGAGTTCAACCTGGTTATACACACCTCCCTACCATTCCTGCAGGTCATTCCTTTCAAAATGGATTCTGCCACAACAGCTGACGAGGAAGGTGGAAACATCTATCGCGTTCACCGCTAATTTGTACAGCATCACTATTTGCCCGTCAGAATGTCGTATTCCAGCATTCCCATATATATATATATATATATATATATATATATATATATATATATATATATATATATATATATATATATATATATATATATATATATATATATATATATATATATATATATATATATATATACAAACATATCAGAACGATCATCCCAGTCAAATTCGACAAGATAAATGTCTAATGATGAGTCAAGAAAAAAATGGACGAGTAACTGGACGAGGCTTGGAATCTCATCTCAGAAGAAGCAGTGTTACATCAGTAATAATAATGACTTGCGTGATCATTCTTTTCCTCCAATGAATACTCTCGAGATCTATCGCATCAAGTATGGAGACGAAGCGAAGAAACAGTTACTTGTCAGAGATTTTCCAGCAAAAAGTCAGGATTAAATTATTGACTGATCATTACCTTTCAATAAAAAAACGGATACTTGAGAATCTTTTTACCTTTTCAACAACAGTTCATACACCTCTTCTTGGAATCCTGTCGTGTGATGAACTACCTTATCGCAAACATCAAGACCATCAAGCTTATGTCATCAACAAGAACCCACCCATCTACTTTTACTGGAGTATTTTCATTCGTATGGATTACTGACCTTTGACATTATTATCTTTATGAGAAGAAAGTACTAATTGTTGACTAAGTAAATATTTGTTAGTTAAGTAAACAATGTGTTGATGTTTTATGAATTGTTAGTTGTTTTGTGAGTTAAAAAACAAATGTTGTATTTATCTAAAAATGTGTATGTCGTTTGTTTTCAAACATTTGTATAAATTCTGTTTGACTTCTCTCTCTCTCTCTCTCCCTTACCATAAAGATCAGCTTTCGTAGCGTTCCGACCCAACAAAACCATTATGAATATTTTCTATCGCGTCTTTTCGTGAGGCAGTCTGCAGTCTGACCATTCATTGCTGATTCGTATAATGTACGCAGTGCTATGATGTTGTCCATCCGTCTTCGTATGAAGATGTATTCAAGACTAGCCAGGCTGAATGAAGCTTACGTCAACCAGCAGAAACATATATATGGCTGAGACGTGGGTTATTTGATGCTTTAAACTGTTTTGAAACGGCAGGGTATTGAATATTAATTAATTAATGTGCAATTTTCATTTTGGTAGCAAACAAGTGAAGTTTATATTGTGATAGAGAGATTATTTTTTAGGTTGAATGCTCTATCTGACGGGTATTAAATTAATCGTATTGACAAATTAATCATTGTTTCAAATGAAATAATGACGATGGGTATGAGTTTCCGTGATAAAATGCGTCAAGTTCATATATTTTAATTTCGCTGGAGCTTAGATCAAAATAGGCAGAGTTGTTAAAGCCTATCCCTACCCACTTAAAGTATAATTAAAAACAATGAGATAAATTTAAAAGAATTATTTATCTTTAGACTGACGAATACATTTTGACTATTAATAAATGTCGAGAAAAGAACTTGCATATTTGAAAGTAATTTAATTTTGTTACTAACAAGCAATTATTACAGTTAGTAAGAAATAATCTAATACTGTTATTTTCCAGCTATAAATGAGCTTTGTCTAAGTAATAGACACTGCATACATGAATACCAACCTTCAGCAGATGTTCAACCTTTTTGCAAAGTAATAACAGGGAAAATGAACCGATTCCCTACATTGCTTTTATGTTGAATTGTTTTTGTTTTTTTTTTAATTTTAAATTAAATTTCGATTAAATTAAATAAGCCAATTTCTCTGCTCTTCTTCAAATGGATAAAAAAAATTGTCCCTAAAATGTTTTGCGTTTGAACGGACCATGTTATGGACCACACTACATTATAGTCCAAATGGTTTAATTTGCCATTGCATTTCCATCTTAAAATAAATGCCATCTGTAAAATGCTATCGAATAATTGGCGTAGGTAGTAAATTGCTTCACGTTCGGGCACATAAATTTTGCAAAGAAAACCATGAAACAAAATGCATATCTTTTTATATATAAATAAATAAACAAAAATTATTACTATTATTATTATTATTATTATTATTATTATTATTATTATTATTATTATTATTATTATTATTATTATTATTATTATTATTATTATGATTATGATTATTATTATTATTATTATTATTATTATTATTATTATTATTATTATTATTATTATTATTATTATTATTATTATTATATCCCTTGTTGGTTAGGATATCGGAGGGACCATTTGTATAATGAGAAACCCCGTACCATCAGGATCTGGTCATGATATAGTATCAAGGGCCGTAAAGGAAAGTAATCTTTTAATGAGTTGCTGATATACATGGCTTTGCAAGTGTAACTTAATTTAACTAGGTCTGTTTCTTATATTATTGGCCAGAGATTTTCAAATGAAGGAAAGAGGTGATATATATTTCTTCATATGCGTAATGCAACTAAATCCATGTTAAAAAATTTAAAAGCAAATTACAAAATGATGTGTTTTACAAATACTTCATTGATTATTGATGACAGAAAAATTCACTATAGCCTTTCTTGAGAAACTTTTTTGTTACTCTTGCTGGTGCCTGCTTGAGAAGTAGGAGCAACCCCAATGCCCTTAAGATAAAGAGGCCGTATCAGAGAGCCGCATGCACATGGCAGTCTAACGAGGAGAAAAAATACAACCCTTACTTTCTTGAGCGTCTATATATCAAAACTGCGTTGGATTTTATTTTTCTTTGTATGCATTTAATTTGCAAAAGTGGTTCCAGTTCTAAGCTGCAAATAAAACTGATGGTTATCACATTACCAGGGGCTGCTAAACTTTGAATCAACAACAAATTTTACATTCCACTTGTTTAATCGGCAAGTGCTTCCACTTGGAATTTGACTAAAGTGAATTATTAGGCCAAGTAACGATTACTTTTGTGCAAATTGACTTCACCATCCACTTTCCTGAATTGGCAATCAAGTCCAGATGTTACCATCTTCTCAAGGAAGCGCAGTAAAGAAAGTTTCATTACACTAGTTAAATTTACCTGTATGAAATATGACTTTGTTCAAATACCAAAATTATTTTTTTAATTTGATGTAGCCTGGGCAGATAAAAATATATTGACTTTGTTGCCAAGGAGACAGTATATAATACCGAAATCTGAAGAAAATCCTGATGAAGAAAACAACAACTAACAAATAAAGTAATAATAAATATATGCCGTGTTGTGATCCTTTTCTATATCCCTTTATCCATTTTTAAATATAAATATATCTGCGTCTTCGGCAAGTAAATTTTATCAGCAAAACTACATCACAAAAACTCTTTGCAAGTAATTTCCAGTGCTTATGTACAACATTAAAGATTTTCTTACAATAATAATAATCTTTGTATTTAAACAATCAACAGTGTTGTATTGAAACAACGTTAAAGCAACTATAAAGAAACTGCTTGACCCCAAAAATCTGAATCCTTCCTGTCTAGATGATCTGTAAATTTTAGTGAATATCAATTTTGTATCCTGACCTTCTCAATGCCTGCCTTAAGAGCACCTAAGTTTAATCCTGCCCATTGTGTGACCGTCCACACCTAAAGTTTCATTAGGCGTGAATTGCAACAAAAAGCAATTAAGTAAAATTGGTGTTATGTTTTGGTCATTTAATATCAATACCCCACTTCATTTGTCGAGGGGTTACAGGGTACAAATTTTACTACCGGTACCCTTTTTTCTGCACAACGTTAACAAGTTTGAAGATAGTGCATATACATGTACGTTAATCAGATAGCTCTCTTAATAAAAAATGACGATTATCACCATATAAAAGTTAAACGAAGAACCACCCAGGTACATACAGACGTACACCGTATTGTTTAGAGTCAATGTTGTTCGCAGTTGGAATAAGTGAGAATATACGGTAGGTATACCCACTTACACACAAGCACGTACTCGCGCGCGCGCGAGAGAGAGAGAGAGAGAGAGAGAGAGAGAGAGAGAGAGAGAGAGAGAGAGAGAGAGAGAGAGAGAGAGAGAGAGATTGTAAAACTGTATGTCATTTTGTATATATGCATTCGTGCGGACTAGAGTTTATGTTCAGGATGGATATTTTCATATCTTAATGCATATGCGTTGTACTGTAATGTGTGGCATGAAAACCGTATATTTTGAATACATACATGTCTGTTTATGTACGAAAATGAATTACTAAATAAAGTAAAACTATGTGAGTGGAGTGGAGTGATATGATACCTGTTAGGTTCATTGGTTATCGTTATTCATGAGATTTCTGCTTAACCGATAAAGCAAATTTCATCATAGAACTGAGTGAATCTAGTAAATGATCGAAATCAAATTGCAGGAATGACAGCATAACCTTGATGCTTTATGTTCGTTCCAGACCAATATTGGTGACTGGTGACAGATCAGCTTTGCCTCTCTCTCTCTCTCTCTCTCTCTCTCTCTCTCTCTCTCTCTCTCTCTCTCTCTCTCTCTCTCTCTCTCTCTCTCTCTCTCTCTCTCTCTCTCTCTCTCTCTCTCTCTCTCTCTCTCTCTCTCTCTCTCTCACACACACACACACACACTTGGTTGTAGTCTGCACTCCATCCCACTTATAGCACAAGTATGGAACTATGTTTTTTTCTTGCAAATAAATAAAATACAACCTGAATATTTGCCATGTTTTCTTATCTTATCGACCAGATTTAGCTAATGTAGACATTTAATGACCAGATTTAGCTAATGTAGACATTTTATAACCAGATTTCCACGCAAACTATTATCATCATATTAATTGCTCTCTAATGGTTGCTTGCATTCCTAACTAAGACTTAATAATGAACGATATAACCTTTTGTATGACGCTAAATAGCCTCATTCTGCTGGTGCACCGTGAAATTCAACCAACCGATCTAACTGAAACCATGACATAACTAGATAAACTAATACATCGCACTGTGGACTGATTTTCCTCGGTTATGAGAATAAACAACTTAGTTACACATGCTACAGATCATTTAATACAGATAATTTAATTCTCACAATTTATATAAGAGTAATGCATGAAATTCCTATAATACATGATTTATATTACATACAAACCTCTAAATCCGAGCACATTCATATCAATGAAAAGTTATGTGAAAATCTAACAATGCTTAAATTGTATAGCATTCAAAAAGATTGTATGCAAAGTTACCTTCTGAAGTCAAGAAACATTGAAACATGAGTTTAAAATGAACACATTCAACAAATCATTGCAAACTTAATCAATGAACACACTGTATGCAAATGAAACAATGCACTCCTGCCTTTTTGAGACTCGCTGTTACTATGCAGTTTAATTTCTCTTTCTATGACCCTCAACCTTCCAGACACTCGTCCCTTAGACAATCTAACGAGATATACTTGTTATTTCCTGTAGCTAAATCAGGCTTCCCAGAGAAACTTACTGACTAATTTTGCGAGTATATTACTTAAAACCTTGAATTTCGTCTGGGAACACACGCGCCTAGGTTCGATTAACAAATCAGGACTAGCGTTCTCTAATTGCCAAACATTAACACGCCCATCTTATCTAGTATAATTCTCTATGTTCTGCTTATATTAATATCTATTCCGGAAAATGTTATTTTATACACTTATTTCAAATAGCCAAAAATTGACTCTGGATTGTTTATATTTTGTCATTTCATCTACTTGACCCTACGTTATTATATATGTCGAGTCCTAATAAAAATACAATTATGCATCAAACAGAGGATATATCATCCTTCGCAGGCAACAATTTATTGCGAGCCTAGCCCATACGTCAAAATAATATTTTGCGTGTCACGCTGGCCACGACACAATGAGCTTCGAGAATATCTACAAACATTTTAGCACCCTTACAATCAGTATACATGTAAGTAGCACGCATGATCATTGCAGTTACACTCGTTAAAGTCAAAACAGTACAGTCTAAATTCTTCAATACAAGTGATATTTGCATAATTGTTTACTTGAAGTTATATTTATTCAATCACTTTTCATTCTACATATTTATGTTTAAAGCACGTGTGTATTTCAAGCACACAAAGCAGATATGCAATGTATACATGTCGTTTGGTCAATGTATAAAGAAGTATGAAACGAAGAAATTTCGTAAACTCGAAATATTGAACAAAAACATTTTGGATCAAAGTACATTCGAGTTTTCCTTTTACACAGGGACTTAGTGAATCATTCGATTATTCAAATTATTGATTTTTTTACTTTACAGAGATATACTCAAATGTATATAACTAATAATGATCTATGAGAAGAATATTTGGAATACATTTGTTTTATTCATCTTGGTATAGGTATAGGCACCTCCCTGGATGAAAATCTGAATCATTTCCTAAAATGTATATCACCATTTTGAATTGCTAAGCACTGAGATATCTGTTAAAAAGGTTTTGAGAGAGAGAGAGAGAGAGAGAGAGAGAGAGAGAGAGAGAGAGAGAGAGAGAGAGAGAGAGAGAGAGAGAGAGATTGCCGAAACTACTAAGTTTTGGTCGAATATATTAAAGTTGTATTAATATATGCAACTTGTCAATAATGATTGAATATGGTTCCCTTTACAGTACTGCACTTTTAGAAATAGTAGATTCAACGTATGTTTACTTTGTATATTTCCCGTCTGCAGGGAATTAGGGAATAAGGGTACGTTTAAAATCAACATATTATCCAGAAAAATGAAAAATTTAACTTAAAGCCTCAAAGCTGCCGCTTATGATAACTTTTAACATCCTTCCGAACTAAATAAAGTGTGGAATAAAGTAAATGATTTGTTAAATAAGATATCTGACATCAGCCTTTCTTTGAAATGACTATTGTTAGGTAAACAACGTTCAAATACTCAGTTTAAAATTAAGAGATTTCACCCCTTAATTCAGTCCACTAAGTCATAACTGTTCTTTTTTGGGAGTACTCCAACAGTACTGATGCGATATATTCGACAAATTCTCTTAGTGACTAATCCAATAGCAGGAGGCAATGACGAGAAACAGGCCCGTCTTTTTGTGAATTTGAGAAGGAAAAGAGCGCATTAGATAAAAATAAGACTCGTTTGAATATGGTGATCATGTGCTGCGCTGAAATATTTTGAAACGTGAACTTGAGCTGACAATCCGACATCTATCGGTATTGACCTCGTAGGTTTACAATGGTGACGTCGACATTCATAAACATGTGAGAAATGGCAGGTTTTTTCAGTTGGAGGGAGACATTATATGTGGTTTATAATGTGATGAAACGTCGATATTATCTGGTTTTGATGAAACAATGATCTTTGGGACCAATATCTTTCAAGATATATGTTTTAAAGATTCGTTAAACTGATATTCACATTTTCCATACGAAACCATATACAATACTATCATTACAACTATATTCGAAACAATTTTGTGTTAAAAATGACGTACTGTGAAGCAGAGGATATCGCTGAGGCTTATGTGCAGCGAACATTCTTCATATGAATTGATCTTTGACTGGCATCAGTGATATATTCACACTAATACAAGGCACAGAAAAAGAACACAATATTGAAAATAGAGTAAGGCACATCAAGAAACTGTCTTCCACTTGAATAAACTATTTGGCTCTCACAGTAGTTTTATACATTTGTATCTTTGAAAAATATTTTCCGCTCAGATAGATAAACTAAGTTACATCTGGTGTTCCTGACCGATAAACTAGCGAATAAAATGCAGTTTCATACCCTACATAAGCTAGTGGCACAGCGAAAATTCTCTGCCAAGAATTTAAGCTGCATCATCAACCAGATCGCTTATTGCTTGGAGAAAATGTTCAACTTAGTCTAAATGGGAGTTTACCTACCGGATGCGGGTACTCCGTGAAATTTATTGTTCAGTGAATGCATTATTGTTGCTGTTTTGAGATTTTGTGTGTTTCTGGGACTCGACAAATTCTAACAACATCTTCACAACAAAATCAGTAGTACTCAAGAATATAGACACAAATAGCTCACCATAAACAAACTTAAATGTAAAGAAAGCTTTTCCACGTTTAGTTCTATCTCAAGACGTCAGTTTCGTATGAAACAGACAGATGGCGCATTAATCGACATCTCGTCAAGTGAAGTGCAAGAGATGAATTACAGCTGCTTGAGTTATTGTCAAGAATTTTAAGCATAAGCATGCTTCCCACAAGTGGCAGCATGTATTGAGATTTAACAAGTGTAAAGAAAAGTAAGACATCATTTTTCATGTTTTGACGTGAAATATGTATTTTCTTTGCTTTGTTTGTCGTTTTTGCTATTGACTCCATCGTTGCCTTTAAGATGTCATTTGTAACAATGCTTCATCTGGTTAATACATAATTTACTGAATTCTTTAGGAAGTTTTAACGTATACGTCGTCCTTTCTTAAAGTACCTTATAGACATGGTTTCTATCTTCCCATTGGATGTCATGCTTATTAAATCCACCTTGATTTATTATCTTTTCAACTATATACGTCTATCAAGTCAGTGTGTGCACTGTGTTGATCTTGTACATCTGCCAAGATCTCCATCTACGACTGGCTTTACATTTCTGCATCGGATGTTATACTAACATTGAATCGTAATTATGCTCTATCCAAATTGTCGTCATCTTCATAAAATCAATTATTGGATCCAATCTCACCTACAATAAGTATATATTGTAACGTCCGTGCCAGGTTTTATTTCCTTTCATCCATAACACAAGATGATTCATTTACTAAGTAACATTGAACAAAGTTAGTTCATAACCTTTTCTGCCTTGTTGTTTTGTGCACTAAGCCAGAATACTATCATTGTCTTGAGGTACAGCATGGTATATGATAATTTCACACAAGGTCAGTGTACACATTAGCACTATACAGTACTATTAGTAAATTATATTTTTACTTCTTTTGAGGAAAGACAATTAATGAGATTTACCATATTTGGATCTAGTTGCAATTGAGTTTACTAGATAAGAGAAAATATGACTTGATTGTAATATGTGAAATGTAAAAAATCTGCAAGGAAAAACACTTGCTTGACTTGACACTTCAACTAAAACTTAATACTTATTTGATATTTCTTATTTGATAAAATAGAAACAAATAAAATATGTTTTATAGATTGCTAGATTAATCAAGTATTGTTGAATTGAATTTAGAAATTTCAAGTCGGTGAGGAAAACACTAACAATGACTTAGACAACTAGTAAATTAGAAAAAAGTTATATAATATCTGTATAGATTGTTAGAATGATCAAGTATTGTTTAATTGAATTTAGAATGTCAAGTTGGTGAGGAAAACACTCACAATGACTTAGACATTCTATTTCCCTAAGAACATTGTTGGACCTATAATTTAAGAAGAGGAATTATGTATTTGTAATGTAGAGAAACTTCTCTTCATAAAAGTAATTAAATAAGAAAAATAAATAAATAACTAAATAAATAAAAGTATTGGTCTGTGAGTACAACACTCACTTGACCATATAACTGAAGTTCAAATGACAAATGGTATTGAAATATAGTTAGTTTGCTTATAAAAATAAATTAGAAATGACTAGAATGCATAAATGCTGAAGAGAGAAAGTAATTAAAAATAATTTTAAAAATTTATTTCTTAAATAAATATTGCTTTGTGCTTAACAAAATTGCTGTCCAAAATATTGCCAAAAGTTACATAACTATAAATTAAACTAAATAAAACAAACTAAAATAAATTGAAAAAATAAATCTCACATTAACTGTGATGTACCTAGTTAGATTGCTGCTAGCTGACTGAACTCCCAGAAGCAGCCCACAACATCTTATATACTGACAAAACCAACAATGATCATAGCCTATAAACCCAACAAATCCAACAAAACTCACAGCGCCCACAACGTCCACAAAAACCACAAATCTAACAAAATCCACAACCTACAGAGCCCACAAAACATACAATATTTGTTTTAATATTCAAACAAGCATGAGCTAGTATTTCATGTATATATTTAGTCAATCTTCACAGTTATTATTTATAGAAATTACCAACTTGATATTCTACACATTGTTACTTTGTGATTCTATTGCCCCATGAAAAGAAAAAAATCAGTTTTGTAATCCGCGGCACATACAGGGTAATGCTGTTTCTCATAGCCATGGTTAGGCAACTGTTATGTACTGTTACAATATTACCGAGGTCGACCACATGACAGGGCAGTCAACGTGGTTATATACCAAAGAAATGAAGAAGAGAAAAACCAAACGAAATGTAATGATGTATACAAACGAAACATCAGTGGCAATAAACACATTGAGCATGTTTAGCCCAGTCTTAAGACGGTTAACTAGAAACGTCATTAATCACATTATCAAGGATGCCGGCTGTCGGCATTGATTATCCCTATTTTCGCTAACTCAAAACTTATAGACTATACTAGCTAACAGTTAATCAATGAAGTAAACAAAACAGATGATCCTAGAAAATATTAATGTCAACTCATTTTTGAGCAATTCACCGGTAATGCATTGATTTTTTAAAAAAATGAGACCGAATTGTGTGGCTTGTATGATGTTTACCATGTATAAGTATAGCCCAACGCTATATTATTGCGGGTTCTATATTATCGCAACAAACGGATTTTCCCGATCAATTTTGGACACACGTCGTCTAGCGTGTGTTGTAGCTCGATAAGCAAACGATAAACAACCTAAGTGCAAATCCCAGTTCTCTTGCTCTCCCCTCACATAGGCTTTGATCATCCTTAAAAAAGAGTACGGTTGAACCTCTCTACTTGTCTGTTACATCTTGGATTTCTAACACTTGTTCTAGTTTTCTGATTTTCTAGCATCTGACACAACTTTGTGAAAATTTCACTTTCATAATTCCGACTATGATCAGAATGTATGGTCAAAGGGCATCCAAATCTGTTTATGACCTCCTCCAATTTTGTATATGTATATGTTTCAGCAGTCTGGTCAGGTACTGCAAATATTTCAACCCATTTGGTCATCGTCATAAGAGACTGGCAAGGTGGTAGAATGGCAAATTCCTTGAAAAGTGCAGAACGCTGAACAAACCATAGGCTAATCGTCTCCAAATTGATTATTCCAATCCATCACAAGGCCCAGAAATGCTCAAAAAGCTTAATGTCGCCAAATTTAAACAAGTGAACGGGAAACAAGAATTTGTCAAAGAATTGTGCAGCCAACTGGATGCAACTGATACAAGCTGTGAGAATGTCGATGAAAACTGATCATCCTTTATGCTCTCTGTGTACTACATCCAAAATCATCGGTCCCACCACAGGTATAATGAAAACGATTATACTGAATAAGAAACATCTGCCACAGAAAGTCTGACTAAGAGGACAGCATTTCATCATTTAAGAAGAAAGCTGTAAACAATATTAAGAGGAATATCCAATGCAAACACATAGAGTTGCAAGACTCATACCTGAGCAATAAGGCAAATGAGATTCAGTAAGACATGTAACTTCATAGTAAAGAATCTATACGGGACATAGCAGTGAATCGGTACTGACAATGCATAATTTCTACAGAGAATATGTAAGGGCAATACATAATTCTATGGTAGAGAATCTGCATGAGCATTGCATCATTTCTATAGCAGAAAATCGGTGCAGACAATGCATAATTTATGTAGGAGATAATCTATACGGACAATACATAATTTCTATAGTATAAAATCTGTACGGGCAATGGTTAATTTCTACAGCAGAGAATCTGTAGGGCAATCCATGATTTCTTACGGTAGAAAAAATGCATAGAAAATATATTTTTTGGTAAGAAGTGTCACCACATGGTCATGATATTTCAATCTATTGTCATTCATGTATGCACAGACGTGTTTTTGTACATTATTTAAGATGGTCCTAAAAAAAAAGCGTTGAAAATTTTTTGCGTATTCCAGACTGAAAATCTAAATTATTTTCTTGCATTATATATATATATATATATATATATATATATATATATATATATATATATATATATATATATATATATTAACTTTAAAAATATTAATATATAATTTATAAAATAAACAACACCAACACGTATATATATATATATATATATATATATATATATATATATATATATATATATATATATATATATATATATATATATATATATATATATATATATATATATGTATATATATATATATACACGTGTTGGTGTTGTTTACTTTTTATGCCCTATACATATATGGCCTTCTGCAAATAGTCAAGTCAAGTGCATATTAATATTCGCCGTACTGCAAGAAGAGTGCAATGTACTTTTCTGCTCTCGTACATCAGATAGATAACATAAGATATGAGCATATTAAGTTCGAAATTTAATACTTTTCTCGGGCAAGTATTTATAATACGAAGCTGATTGATGATTTGGTAACTTTCCTGATTCAAAACAAGTTTTCGGATTTTTTTGAAATAAGTCATTCATTTGATATTTGTAAATTTAAAATTAGTTTATATAATTTTGGAAAAGGAGGTTTTAGATAGCAGAGAAATAGATGCTTTTGATCTTAAAGTTCTCTAGCGATGATAATCTACATTAAGCGCCAATTAGTTAACATCACCTTTGCATCATACGTAAAATTTTTAACGTTTTCAGCAATTCAGTTTATTCTGCTATATTGGAATTAGAGCACAGTTTTTTAATGAGAGGAATCATTTGTCCACTAAAGGATATAATGAACTGTTTAATGCAAAATTCAAACTTTCAAAAGTTAATATAGATAAGAAATCACCATTCTCGCGGCTACTGGCGATTATTCGCTGAGCTCCTTTTTCGTCCGTGGCCTAATGTAGAGAGTTCTCTTTTCTCAAGAATGGTATCAATATGCAAGAACCAGTTTAACTAACCATCGCGAGCATGCCAAATTGTTCACCCCATTTTGACCCATCGTGACCTTTTTACACTGTCTGAATAATTCAAAGTTTGTCTTGAAGCACACTCGCTCATCTGTAGATAAAACATCAAATTTCATTCAGGTCTATAAAGTGTGATTGTTTTGGTGATGACATATCAGTGCCGGATTACCAGAAAGGCAGAGTAAGCACGCCTTTTAAAGTTGGTAAAATTAAAAATGTATTATGAGATAATTTCCGAGGAGGGCCCTGAGATTTCGACTGCAAAGGGGCCTCCACGGGGTTTAATAGGGCATTGGGATGTATATTTGTTTATGTACACTTGCATGAAAACGAAGAAATCGCAGCACAGGTAGGGATTTCCCGTGGCTCGCGACGATGCGAAATCTCAGTAAACCTAACTGAGCCTTCGAATGACGGACTGATTTGGGCTTTATGAAATACTTTGTTGTTTTTGAATGTCGGTATGTTCATTTCGTAAGTATATACACGCTCGCCTTTGCTATTAACTGTATAAAAACCAAGAAATAATTTCGTCCACATTTAATTTGTGGTTCAGCTGAATTTCAGGAGAAAATGAAAAGATAATAATCACGTTGTTAACGTTTACGATCTAAGAGACCCTCTATGAACTACAATTGTACGTCAACATGATTTTACATCACCGTGACTTTAAGTCATAGAGGATCTCAAATGGCAATGATTTAATATTGAATTTATGAAACAAGTTTAATTGGACATTATTCAACGAGTTTCATAAATGTAATATTGAATCATTACGCACTTGAAATTCTTTTTCTCACGTAGTTTTAATTTCACTGGAAATTGTTTAGATAGATAGAAGAACGAATAATATCGTTCATTCTGACAGACGGTGTACCTTTCATTTGTTGTGCATAAAAAATAGTCTCAAATAAAGCTGAACTGGTAAAAGTAGATTGTACTGTTTTACAAACTATAAATCAAAGATAAAGCTTCTATCCAAAAAACAGAACATTTATAACCAGAAAATCATTTTTCAAAACAGAATGATCAATGCAATGTGATAATGCTACATTGTTTGATGCGATACACAGTACATTAGGCTGACAGTAGAGTACACGTAAACCCTAAATGAACTAAACGTTACCATATTGCGATTTTCATGTGAAATAGGATTACCAGATGCAAAAATTCCCACATTTACTACAATGCATTTGTGACCTGATATTTGCAGTGTCTGATTTTAAAAATAGACTGTACAGAAGACGTCAACAAATTTATTTTCCTGTCGGATATACAAGATTAATCTGTGAACAGACGTGAGCTTGTTTACTTCTTTAAGTTCACATTTAAATCAAACTTGTATATACGGTGGATTCTATATTTATGTTACTGATATACGCACACCCACCCCACCTCAGCTATCCATTAGTTTTAATCCTTATTGTCGCTCTTGTCTTGTAGTTTTATGCCATTTTTCTTATGATGATATTGTTAAACATGACATAATCAACCGCTGTTGGGGCAACATATCCATGTTGAGACATCCGATATAATATTTCCTCAATTTCCATTTGCGAGTCGAGTTTTAAAAATGGCCTCCAAAAAGTGTTGATTCAAATCAAAACATTCCAGAAGGCGGAGTTAAAAGCATTGTCTCACGATCCAAGACAATCAGTACAGAAAATACCGCACAACAATTTCATGAGCTTATTTGGACCAATCAAAATCACATAAAGTGATATTTTAACGTGTGTTAATATCAAAAATATGAAACTGCACATACTATAGAAAAACCATACCTACTATGTGATAAATCATGATATTACGTCACCGTGACTTTACGTCACCATGATATTATAACCGTGACTTTAAGTCACCATGATTTTACGTCACCATGAATTTAAGTTACATTGTTTTTTTAATTAGTGATATCGATTTGAACAGCAATCTTTGCATCAAATGTACAGTTAACAATTTCCTGGCAGTTTTTAAAATGACGATTGAGGTCGATGTTTTTTCTTGGCTTTGATCAAAGTTAATCGCCATTCATTCAGGATGTAACACCGCTGTTTTGCAGGCTGGAACGGTGTTTTCCCAACCACTAAATTGTAAACGCTATCACTCTGAATTTCAAGATTTTTTTCTGTATCAGCTAGCTACAAATTAATTTTTCTTATCTCACCTATCATGTTTCCGTCTCTGCTCCTCGAAGTGTACCTGACACAAACCTTACGAATTTATCACCAATTTTGTCAAATAGACTCTAACATTTATCACATACATACATGCATACATATATACATACATACATACATACATACATACATACATACATACATACATACATACATACATACATACATACATACATACATACATACATACATACATACATACATACATACATACATACATACATACATACATACATACATACATACATACATACGTACGTACGTACATACGTATGTACGTACGTAAATACGTAAGTACGTAAGTATGTACATACATACATACATACATACATACATACATACATACATACATACATACATACATACATACATACATACATACATACATACATACATACATACATACATACATACATACATACATACATACTCCTACCATTATATATAATTTTTGGCCTTAATACCTTAAATATAAGTCTGGATCATTTTTTTATTTTTATAACTTGTTACAGTAATGATGCAATCCAAACGTGAGCATTTTGGATCTGCTTCACGAATCGTAAAGTTTGTAGTGTTTTTTCGATACTCGGTTTATTACTTCGATCTACTTGCAAATACGAAACATTTCATCGTTAAATTATCAGATCTTTTTGGTATAAACAGTAAGCACTGATTTTACACATGCAGACAACAATAATATTGTAACACCTAATCTGATTTGTGCATAGAGTTGTTAGCGTGCATATAATCTAAGTGTGCAAGGGACAGTTTTGTGCACAAATTTGATGTTGCATACAACTGCCTAATAGAAAAATTAATAAAAAATAAAATGAGTGAGGTCAAAAGGTCCATATTTTTTCATAGGTATAAAAAGCAAAATATAAAATATCATTCACTTGACCTGACAAGTCCGCAGAAACTCATAAAATAAAAAGTTGTTGCACCCCACCTCCAAATTTATACATGCAATTCTTCATATCCGAATGCAAGTTTTCAGTACATGTGATGCTCACAGTGCAAAACAAGCCATTTCCCTAGGTAATAAATTTGAAAAACATTGCGTACTTAATAGCTTCATGCAACTTAAATTGTTTTCATTTAGGTAGTTTTTGAGATATTCTACCTGCATTGAATCAACTTGTCTTGCTTTGAGCGGCTAGCTCTGTTCCCTAACCGAC
The DNA here is from genome assembly GCA_016746295.1 of Potamilus streckersoni. Taxonomy (NCBI): domain Eukaryota; kingdom Metazoa; phylum Mollusca; class Bivalvia; order Unionida; family Unionidae; genus Potamilus; species Potamilus streckersoni. The sequence goes on along the minus strand of JAEAOA010001570.1, from coordinate 274,863 downwards.
TATTTGTATTTCACTTGCTACATACTGTACAGTGACGACATGAGGTGTACATTCCTCACCTCAGTTGCAAGCACAACACAAGCCGGAAAGAACAAATTCCCAAATATATCCATATCATTAATTATTACACAATAACAGCTCAAAAAGTCACACCAGAGACTTAACTTAATAAATTTTTTAAACTCTCCCCTGCCACCTAATTATGCAAACAAACATTCAGCATGCCTGATTCACCATCGTCATTGTCTGGATACTAGCCCTATTCAGGTAAGGCGAGGACGGCTGCCGTGATGTGCCAGTATGCAAACCATTTTACTCCCAACACTTCGACCCTTAAGGGTCTCTCTTGAGTTCATTTGTAGCAAAATGCTTGTCTTCATCTCATTTCTTTTTCCTTAATGTGTCAAATCTGTCCAAAGTTACGCAAAAGCCACTGACGTAATGCGTGCATCATCGGAAATGTCTGTTAATCATATCATGGTATCTGAATTTAAGTGTGGACATAAAACAAATTGCGGATCGGATTTTATTTTGATTGAGAGGTAAATAATTTGCTTTTATAAATCTTTTGGCCATTTCCTGATCGCATATCTATATGACTTAAAATTTAGATACTTTTAAGTTAGATAAGATCTTTACATCACCATACTAAAGACGTTCCCATTATTTGATTAGACTTATCTAGGAACTGATGCCATTATTTTGCTAGATAAGTGCACATTCTATAATGTTGCTCTGAAGATAGTCAAATTGCACAGCAATGTGAACCTTAACATACATGACTGGGCAAAGTATTATTCAGTTTACTGCACCCTCTAAATAGGAAGATAATAAAAGACATAGATATATACAAATTTGTACTTTGAAACTTCCGTAACCAATGTTATGCATACATAAAGTTTAAATACAGGCAGGTAGATGAGTGCCTGTTGTCATTATTTAAAATACGTCTCCAAATAATTTATGCAACTTGAACATCAGTTTGAAAAGTAGTTGAAAAAAGAAATGTTGGGGATCATATACTACATTTATTCTCGAAAGACTATTTTTGAACATGCATCCATCTGTAGCCCGGATGTATACCATTATTGTATATGTTATGTACTCTCTTTTACGTTAATTCAATTGCAAACTGTGTATACCACTAACTGCCGTTGTATAATGTGCTGTTATACTGGCTCGTTGCAGTTTCTTAGTTTCTTAAAAAGTAATCAGTTGAACAAGCACGACAGACCAGTCGGATTTCCTGGCGCGTTATTCGACGAAATATCAGGGTTTGATATTTTGCAGTTTGACTCGAGTCGTAAGCGTACAGCAGCAGCACCACCACCCTCAGATAGTCACACTGTTTCATAAATCCATATTTAAAATGTTTGGATCTCGGCCATTCTTTTAATGACGGGATATATTCTTTATAATTTTTATTGCAGAATGTTTATAGGCTAGTGTTATGAATTCTCTGCAGAAAATTAAAATTCTTTACAGGCTGTCTTGACTAGAAGTCGACTGAATAAACTGGAACAATTGCTTGGCACATCTCCCAAGTATTAAACTTGTAACATAGAACTTGTTGCCAGTTTAAATATACAAAAAATCACGAGATACACGGGAGGCTAAATTATTTCATTTTACGTAAATAAATTCGAGAGAACACCATAAACGATATTCGAGCTGGAATCTCTTGACGGTTGAATCTTTAGTTTCAGGAAAAGGCAACACGTATCCGAATTTTGTCTTCTAGAAATTATGACGGTAAAAAAAAATGGAAGCAGGGTGAACATGGATGTGTCAGTAATAGATACATTTAGACGAGTGCAAAGACCTCGACACTCTAGCTGGTGGGTGTTTAACAACAAACTAGAGGAGCCAAATGCATTACTGTAAATCGTAGCATAAACGCCATGGGTAATCCGTAATCTGGAATAGAAAAGGCTGCAGGCAGCAAGGTGACTCGAGTAGTCAGATGATAGAAAACAAATTGGATATAGCCATACGGGTCCATTGAATAATAAGTTCAAATCTGGCAAGAATGAAGTCAACGAGAACATTATTCGACGACATCTTAGTTGGAAGACAATAATTCAAGCAATCAGTCATTTGGTATTTACTGTTAATTGTCAACATAAATAAATATTGTCACGAGAAGTCAAGCCTGTCAATGATTTAATAGTGTATTTCTCCCTATGGATTGTGCAATAAAAATTGTAATTCACATTCTTCCACTTTTTATTTAGATGTAAGTTTATTATCACAGCCTTTCTTGAAAGTGACTACAATAAAATATGCGGTTGTATGTTTGACTTTGCAGAGAATCAAGCTATGACGTGGTCATTAAAGGGCTTTATATAATGACCACTTCCTTAGTAACCACTAAACTTCTGAATTCAAGAAGTGGATATCTTCGAAAGTTATGACAAAGTTCGGTTACCTGATAGTGATCATAATAATACAGACAGCATCATTACCAATAACAATTACCAATGATATTACCAATAACAAATCGTATCTTAGACGGACTGATCGCTATTACAACAACGATTTGTGGGAAATTGCCTAACATACCTTTTTGGAGGCATCCAGCAAAATTTGGTAAATACCTGAAGATTTGCAGGCAGTGGTTGAGTTAACAAAAGCCATGAGAATTCAGTCAGAATATGAGCTTTTGGAGCTGGTGATAATGGTTTAAGATCGAAATGGTTGGAGAGGATTCAGCAGTTGATATCAGAAAGATACATTGGAATGGCTTAGATATAACACTGACACATTGGTCGATGGATGACAGGACCAACGAGGTCAATCTAGGAATAAGGCGCAATAATTTTGTGCTTGTTAGTTATAGTTAATTTAATTAGAAGCACAACATAGCATGAACGATATGACGATTGAAATTTTTAAAAAATCAAAACAAGAATCCCTAACAATAAAAATAACAATGACAAAAGCAAGAGTCAATACATATTTTGCTTTGATTGGTAGCATTTGTTTTAAATACAGTAAAGACCACTTACCACTTATAGCGAAATTGATTGTAAATAAATACGATGCAAAGTCTATTCCACGGTCCCGTCAGTGTCGTTCACTCTATTATACAACGCCCGCGTGTAACATATTCACTTGTTGCGAATTTCCGGTGTTACTAGTCAGTGTCCACATCTGACCTACCACCGCCACATCTCAAGCAACGCAACTCTGGATTTTTTTTTATTGTTATACAGGACCAATCCTTTTGTTTTAATGATAATCCGAGTATTGTTACACCATTAATAACGCTGCGTGTGTTTAATTCAGGATTAATTCTCTGATCTGTTATATGGAAGAGAAAAGAAAAGCGTCAATGTCTTTTATAATCGAAAATTGTTGACCTCAAGTATACTCGCAAGAAAATGTTGGGGATAACAGGATTTCATCATTCAATACATTTTGGAAATCATCTTGGGGGCAAATCTACTTTTAAAAAAAGTATAGAAAATCATGTAGTTTAATGCCCATAGTTTTGATGACAAAATTGTTTCCATCTGGCCACAAGTGAGAAGTAAAATTACTTTGGAATAACAATTTTGGATATTCATAAATACAAAAATGGATTAATTGAATCACAGCATGACAAACATAACAATAAACGCAGACAATTGAAATATTCTTTTGTAAATACAACACCCCACCCCCAACATGTGAGACATCATGGTAAATGCTTACTAACTGTACGGAATGTTCGTTTCCAAATAGATACTTTGCAATTATCTCGAACTTCCGGTTTATGATTCAACGAACGCCAGATGCAAAGATTTTGTTATAAGTATAACTAAATTAAGACGATGGTTGTTTTTTTTAGTGTTACTAACTACAGGAATTCGACCTGTAAATAATATATCGTCTTTAAACACTCATTCTTATTTCGGTTCAAGTCTTACGTTATCTGCATCCAGTTGCGCCAGCAGATGATGGTTACATTCTTGGCATAGAGTTTTCATTTGGCACCGACTGCATAGGTGATAAAATTGTATTTTACCCATTTGTATGTCAGGAATGCCAGTTATACCTTAAATTTTATCAGTTTAGTGGAAATAGTCTGCAGTGTGGCAGTTTGAAATGATATTTAGCACTGGAGAATCATACCGCAGCGATGTAACATCATACACAATCCAGTCACATTGTCCTGAGACCAGACCGACTAGTCCTAACACTAACCTGTTAATACTGATCACAACACGAGGTAGCTGTTAGTACCATTGTTAAAAGTCTTTGTTATGACTCTGTCGGGGTTCGATTTAGCGACCCCGTGTCCCGGGTAGACGCTCTAACCACTAGGTCACCGGAGCGATCATGAAATGAAAGGTATTTTATGTAGTGTAAGATTGTTTTCAAAGAGAAAATGTAATATACATTAGTTATTAGCATCGGTTAATTAAATACCTGGTAAATGGTAACCCGCTAATCTGAGTGTAATGCATGCTCGTATACTGTAATATTATATATATATATATATATATATATATATATATATATATAAGATTACTGACTGGCCGGACACTATTGGTTATCATTGGTTAGGATATTATGAAGTTACATTTTTGAGGTATCAAAGGATATTTTAACTTCCGTTATTACAAGATATCGTTCAATTACTGGAGAGTTATTTCGTATAAAAGCTTGTGAAAGAAATTGCAAAAACATTAAACCTACTGAAACAACTCCGTATAATGGCTGTTGTTTAATGACTACGAAAGTTTACAAGTGACCTAAGTTAAACTAGCAAATAGTCATTTTTCGCATACATAAAAATACCCATTTGTTTCTGGCCGTCATCCCTTTGTACACTAATGTTATATGCAGTGTAAGTTGATCAGCTTGAACTTGTTTGGTACGTTTAGTACCATCTTCACAGATCTTCACAGATCAAGGATCGTCCATCCTCCAATTCGTTTCACATCCATACGTAGGATATGTAGCTTGCTGCAACAATATTGTAGATCTATATGTATGTATGTATGTATGTATGTATATATGTATGTATGTATGTATGTATGTATGTATGTATGTATGTATGTATGTATGTATGTATGTATGTATGTATGTATGTATGTATGTATGTATGTATGTATGTATGTATGTATGTATGTATGTATGTATGTATGTATGTATGCATGCATGCATGTGGGGAGGGGACAATTTCCACTGGTAGACTATCTAAACAATCTTGTTTAAATTTATATAATCTTTTCATTAACTATCATATAGCTAAATCAAGAAGTTTCTTACTTAGATTTTAGTTGCAGAAACATTCCTTATATCCATTTTGAATTCATTCTAGCTGACGGCTGGCATTAATTATTGAAAAAGTGCGATGCACTACGTTGCACTTTTAGAACAAAAAGAAAAATGTGATGTTGACATATCCACTGTATAATTTTTCTCCTAAGCAACAGTAGATAAAAGTACAGCCAACCTTTCATATCGACTTGCTGTTTACTGGAACTGAGTTTCTAAAATAGATCAGCGGTATTATCATACTTTTAGAAATGCAGTAGTATAGGTAGTTGATGGTGTTGTCTCACAGACCCACCTGTCCGCCCCCCAAAAGTTAACATTTTTGTCAGCTGATGAGTCATCTCTCGAAAATGTTACATTAAACAATTATATATATATATATATATATATATATATATATATATATATATATATATATATATATATATATATATATATATATATATATATATATATATATATATATTGTACAATACTTTAGTACGACATGTTGGATTTCATCTAACAAATAGATTCTGTAAAAGATTTAATTTGATCAAAGCAGCGTCAGCATATACTGGTATATCAGCATATACTGGTATAAAACCTAAAATGATAAATAATAAGCGATTGCATTAAAATGGTGGGTTCATACATCACAGAAATAAGGATCAGTATGGTTATTCGCGACTGAAAATGATATGAGAAGAGCGGAATGGGCAGATGATGTGATGACATTTATTGATAACATGGTCGACATATTATTTCATAAAGCTATACAAAATTATACATCAACTTTTTTATAATCTTATTCTTATTTTCTGACTCTCATTGGCAGAATATATGTTAACATACTAGCAATAATACGAAACTCGCCTATTAAATCGTCCATATAATATTTTATACCACGCAAGTAAGATCGAATTTGATCAAGTAATTTTGTATAAGTTATACTTGTGGTTCTGCAAGCATTTGTTTTAGTTGTGAGTCGAGGTTTAACTTTTTTACACGCTGCTGCAAGAGGAACACCGACACCAGATATTATTAACAAAAACGGATTTAATGATGCGCCACTTGAAATTATACCAGAGCTGGTCATTAGTAGCGGTACATATGATATTACTAGAAGTATTTTGGTATAGTATTTGTAATATTTTTTGACGCACCAAAGATTTGTATGATAGTGTCTGTAATATTGCATTAGAGCGTCAACATCTTGTTTAGGAATGTTTTCTGAAATATGATAAAAATCGACGATATTTTTTATTATATAATATTTGTTTACATATTTTATACCATCATTTAAGTAACCAATTCTGGAGTTTCAGCTACAAACTCAATACACCACCAGTAAGTAGCTGCGGTTAACCTTTTATTATCCGCTATCAGCATAAATGTTTCCTCGATAAATTTGTTTAACATAATAGACACAGTTTCAGAAAAATAATCGGTCCAATGACGCCGTGGAAATGTTGTAAATATACTAAACTTTGCACTGCTAAACACAGACAATCTTTATACACCAGTGACTTCTGTGATATGTTTAAGAGTGTTATTTTGCTGCGACCATGTTGCTTTTTCTGTATACACGATATTGTTAGCTCCTCCGTGAGGAATTTTAATGAGATTAGTTTTCTGAACAATATTAGGAATACCACTAATAATATCGTTAAGTTTTTCGTTAAGGTCTGCGAGATTAATAATAATAGTTGGTGGAGTTCCAAACAATTAATTTGTGGTTCTGTTTATGTTTCTGCGAAAATTTAGAAATGTACCTATGTGATTAGTATAATCAGTTCTAAATGCAGCAATTTCATTATTGATTGTCGTTAACGATATCGTTATTGGAATTTCCTTATATATTTTTTAGTTGCAGCGTCGAAATATGTTGCTGGTGTTCTAAGATTACTAATAACATTGCTGTTCATATTGTGAAATGCAAACATGATACAACAGCGCACTGACACGTACTTTAATTCTTGATCGTCGACGTATTTTTTTGTTACAGCATCTGTATCTGCGACAGGGTTTCCGAGAGTTGTAATTTTTTCCTGACATTATTTTGTCACCAGTAAATATATCGCCAGCTTTCTTAACATAATCGTTAACGGATTTGCCCGAATCTTATATTTTACCTTGATCAGTAAAAGTAACTATATTATTAACAGTCGCAGTGGGAATTAGTACAAGTACATCTGATAGATGTATATTACTCGTTTTTAATCGTCCAACTTTATCTTGAAAAATAATATATAAAAAATGGAAAAACAAGCAAAGTACAGAAAACATATTGAAGATTTTACAAAAACTTTCGCAGTCTCAGGCAAATTTTAAACAGCTAATACAACAAGCACGACGTGGTCAAGTTGCTGCAGCAGAAGCAGCAGCTAAAGATTTTACACCAGTTACTCAGGCTTTACTTGGAAAACAACCCAAAACGAAACCACTATCAGAAGAAGAAGCTAAAACATTACAATATAAATGTTGGCTCGGATTAGTTAAAGAACAAGGTAGATCTGAAGAAGAAAAAAGAAAATTAGCTGAGGCACTTGTAGCAAATATAGCTGATCCTGCTGCTAGACAAGCTACATTAGATCGTTTGATAAATAATCCGCTTGAACTTAAGCGAAGATTAGCAGAGTTAATGACACAAGAAATTAAAAATATTATAACATATTTATCAGAAGAAATAAAAGATATTAAAGAGAAGCAAAATAAATTTACTGTAAAGAGTATGGAAGTTGGAGAGAAAAGACAATGGTTTTTAAAAAGAGCAAATAATGTTACAAAAGATCTTGAATACGATGAATTTTTAGAGAAAGAAAATATAAAAGATATTGATAGCATAAATAAATGGACCAATGTAAAATATCAAGCATTAGTTGATAGATTAAATGAAACAAAAAATGACGGTGTTGCTGCTAAAAATGAGTTAAACACAGTCACAGAAGAGACAAATATGCTTCCACTTCATGATAGACATAGTACTATTGCTCTACTTTTTGAAAGAACAGCAAAAAGCAGCAAAACAAAAGCTTTTGGCAGAGGGTGGAAGTTTAAAAGAAGATTTATTGCATTAGATAAAACTCGTACATAAAAATATAGAGAAGAAAGAACAGGAACTGGCATCAGAATATTTGCATCAGTTACTGAATTGATTGGCAGATTAATGATATTGATATCATCAAAAGAAGCAGGAAATGTTGGTGCTGAAATCGACAATGAAATCATCGACATACTTGATAATTTGAGATTGAGAAATTTATTAACATCTGACGAATACTATTTAATTGCAGCGACTTAGTTTTATAAAAAAAAATATAATAATAAATGTCAGCAAAATTATTACTGGACTCCAGCCAATCTGTTAAAGACAGCGCGAACTTTTCAGTAAAATATAATCCGCCAATAGAACTAGATCGTGAACAAAACAATACGAATTTGGATTCATTTCATGCCCTTGTTGGAACGCTATTGCAAATGTCAAGACTGGAGTAAATGATGAGATTGATTTTGGTTATGCTACTCGAAGAGGGATAAGAATTATAACATGATATATTCCACAAGGAGACTACAATATAACTGATCTAAATAAAACAATAAAAGAAATTATAAGAACGTATTAAAGTAATAGTAGAAGGCAGATATATTTTAGATAGATTTCAGCTAGCACCAAATTACAATACTTCAAGAGCTAGAATAATATTAAAACTCGGCACAGAAATCGATTTTATGTCACAAAAAAGTATAGATTTACTGACACGATTTAATCGTTATAAATATATTTCTGCTTGTGATGTTGACACATGGTGGTGAATTTCAGTAAATATAACTGATGTAAAGACAATATTGGCAAATTGTTCGATTACATCTGGTTCTTATTCAGCCAAAGGCAGCAAAATGAAAACTATATACAGTTTATCGCCAGAAGTTTCACACGGTTCTCTCATACAAATCAATTCTCGTCATATTTTTATCCGCTAAATGTTCACAATCAAATAACAGAAGTAAATATGCAATTGATGGATCAATCTGGACACAGTTTCATTTAAATAATGAAGTTGTTTATTATCTGCACCTACGCGTTGCCTAGGCGAACAACAGTAAATATATATTTTTGAACGATTTGACAACAAAATTATACAACCTCAGATATAATGAAACAGAAAAACGTTAACAAGAGAAAAATAGTAGGAGGATGTTTCGGAAATATATTTACTAAAATTATTGAAAATGTTCAAGGACTAGCTTGTAAAGTTGCGCCCATTTCACTTGACGCTGGAAAAGCTTTTGCAACTGAGCTGCATCTGCTGCTGGAACTGCAGTGTGACAAACTTATCTGATAAAATAAAGACGAATCTAAGACACAAGCAGCAATCAAGCAAGTTATTTAGGAAATCGCACCAACAAAGGCAACCCAACGAGCGATGATAACAACATCGTATCTAAAACTAAATCTATCAAATATTATTATAGACGTTTCTGATCTAGTTTTACCGTCAGCTACAAATTTTATTGCACGTGAATTAATATTATGATATTGTGCCGCAGAATAAATTTAAATTTTATTTCTTCTAAAGTTTGAAGATTAATTGAAATTATTTGTTTGGTTGGATTTTTAAAAAAAATTATTACCATCAGAACCAACTCCACGTCGACTATTTTCTTTTGACCTTACCAAATCTAAATTTTTAAGACAATTATCTGTTTTAATTTTGTTAATGTGGTCGATAACTAAACCAGTTGGAATAGCGCCATTATAAGTTTCAAACACAAATCTATGCGGCCTATAATAAACAGAATATGTATTTGCTCCACGTACCGTTATGTGTAGATATCCACTATTATCTATGTTTCCTAATAGGTTTTTAGTTTTTTTTATTATTTCGAATACTTCTTTATTATTTGCTTCGTATAAATCAAATACTGGATGGGTTTGTTATTCATTTTGTAATCCTAAATTTTCGATGGTATAATCTGCAACTGGGCCATTTGCTCTATATACTCGTTATCCTTCAGTAAATGATTTCGGACTAGACGAGCGAGAAAACAATTACCCTAGATATATTTCAGAAAATGCTTCGCAAAAGACAATACATTAATTTTTAATCATGGACATTACTGTTGGATAAAGAACTTTAACGGCTTAGTTGGTTGACAGTACAGCAAAAACAAAAATAAGAAATACTTCTGTTGCAGATGTCTGAACTGCTTTACTAGCAATGACAGACTGCAGGACCATCTCAAATACACAGTCAACGTCCAAAGAAACTATGCCTAGCGAAAAAGAAAAAATATTAAAATTTAAAAATTATAACCATAAACTAAGTATTCATTTTGTTTTTTTGCGCCAATTTCGACTGTCTACTCCTTCAGGTGATTGGAGCAGAAAATAATCCGAACAAATCAAGTACCAGAAAAATACAACAACCTATTCCTTGCTCAGTAGCTTATAAGGTAGTTTGTTGCGCCAGCGATAGATTTTCGTCTCCAATAAGGTTATATAGAGGTGAAATTCCTGCCGTTTGGTTAATAAAATATTTAATAGACGAAGTTAATACAATTTCTAACAGATTAAATAGAACAGCTCCGATCAGAATAACGTCTAAACAAGTCGCCTTTGATGAGGCAGTTAATTGTCACATTTGTGAAAAACCTCTGGCGGACTCCAAGGTGGGAGATCACTGTCATTTGACAGGTCAGTATCGAGGTGCAGCTCATAACAGTTGTAATTTGAAATTTCATGCTCCATATTAATTTATAGTAGCTTTACATAACTTTCGTGGCTACAACAGTCACGTCATTGTAGAAGCTTTTGGTAATAAAGACATTAAAGCTAAACTAAAATTGGATAACGTGATAAAATGCATTCCAAATAATTTTGAAACGTGTATGTCGATGACCCTCGGCAAATTACACTTTACCGACAGCATGCAATTTATGGCAGCATCATTAGACGAGCTCGTTAAAGGTTGCAGTATTTTCAATAATCTGCGCAGCTGCTTCGGACAACACTATGTCGATCTGACAAAAAAGGGTATTTTTCATTACGAGTACTTTGACGATTGGAGCATATTTAATGAAACTTCTCTACCTAGTAAAGATAAATTTTACTCGCAACTCAAGAATGAAAACATCAGCGACGACGAGTATAAATATGCACAAGATATGTGGAATAAATTCGCCTGTAAAACATTTGGCGATTATCACGATTTATAAAACGGATGTATTATTGCTAGCAGATGTTTCCGAAAATTTTCGTCAGGTTAGTCATGTGAATTACGGATTAGACCCCTGTTGGTATCATTCTGCTCCGGGGCTTTCTTTGGACACTTTATTTCAAACTAGCAAAATAGAATTAGATCTCTTAACATATGTCGATATGTTTAACTTTTTTGAAAAAGGCATCAGTGGCTGAATTAGCGTTATAACAAAAATATGCAGCGGCTAATAATAAATGCTTATAAAGTTATGATAAAAATCTTCCGTCGAGTTACATTATTGATCTAGACTGTGTCAATTTGTACGGGTGTATATAGCACAATCAATGGGTTTCATTGGATAACTCCAAACCAATTTCTCAATGAAACTGGAAAAAAAAACTTCCGAAAGATATTTCATACTTTGTTGAAGTTGATCTAGACTACCCCAGTTCGTTACGTGATCTGCATCACGACTATTTATTTTGCGCGGAATCAATGACGATTGATTACAGTTTATTATCGCCTGAACAACGAGCAATGACAACAGCAAAATGTTTTATCATTAACAAGTTAGTTCCAAATTTGTTAGATAAAAGAAATTACGTCATGCATTATAATAATCTAAAGCAAGCAGTAGATGTTGGACTAATTCTGAAAATAGTCCATCGCGTGCTAAAGTTTAATCAGTCACGGTGGATGGCATATTATATTAACCTGAATACGAAACGTCGTACCGTAGCTAAAACCGAATTTGAGAAAAACTTTTTCAAGTAAATGAACAACTCAGAGTTTGGCAAGTCTATGGAAAATTAACGCCGTAGAGTTTCGATCAAAATCGTTAATGACGTCAATCGTAAAAATAAATTAGTTAGCAATGATGGTTTTGTTAGTATGAAAATTTTTAATGAAAATCTTGGCGCAATACAATGACCAAAGACAAATTTAAAGTTAAATAAGCCAGTCTATGTTGGTGCAGCTGTACTTGATATATCAAAGTGGTTGATGTACGATTATCAGTTGCCATTTACTGACACGGATTCTCTAGTATACAATATAAATTGTGAAAATGTCTATCACGATATTTACGATAATAAAGATTTGTTCGATTTATCAGATTATCCAACTTGTAGTGGATTTCATGATAATTCTAACAAGAAAGTTATCGGAAAAATGAAAGACGAGTTTATGTTTGTACCTGTTAGAGAGTTTGTTGGACTAAAAAGCAAATTGTATGCTGTTATATTAGAAGACAATAAACTGACAAAGAAAGCTAAAGGCAATTCTAGAGGATATGTGAAAAGATGATGCATTTTGAGGACTTTAAAGCTGCACTTAACAATAGCGTCAGCTTTATTAAAACCAATGTAATTAGGACTATCATAAGCTTGAAATGAATACAATTATAAAACGTGGACTAAGCGATTTTGATGATAAAAGGTATTGCAAAGACGTAATGTATACGCTTGCGCTTGGACATTATTCAAGTAATATTGTCTAAGCATTATAAATACTGTTTGAAAATTTAACATTGGCTGATGAAGTTAATAGCAAAATAAAAGATATAATAGTCAATAACCAACAATTGTCATTTGAATTTAATGATGAAGTTTCAGGTATTTGTTATAGCAAATTTGATAGAATAAAACTTTCTCTTATTAGATGATAGCAAGTATTTTCCATATCTCAAAAATTTAATAGATCCTCTTTCTTCAAAATATCAAAATCGACACAGTCGAATCAGCCAAAATCAGAACACAAAAATCATCATAGACTTGGACAGGTCAAAGGTTTTTGAAAAATGTAGAAAATATCTTCTAAGCAAATTAGCAATGAAAGAGCTATTCGAAAGTCGTCGAAAAGTATTTGGTATTGTTGAATTTTTTCTGTATAATTACGAAAACATTTTGCACATAATAGAAAGTGTAAAAACTTTAACGATAGGAATAGAAATATAAGTTTTTACTGTATCTACCAATTGTTTCGTTTTTTTTAAAAGGGAGACAATAACGCTAGGGTTTAGTTTAAAATCATTCACGAGTCGTCGAATATAAAATATGTCTGCTCCTAATTTTTAATCAGATCGAGTTATTTATTGTTTCTTAGTGAAATGTAGATATATAACAGCATTTCTAAAACTTTGTGCAGTTCTGAAGCAGCTAAACTGTTGTACAACAATGTCTCAAACTATGCCCACATGGCTATAATGCCCTTTACGTAAATATATAAAAACCGTATGTAAATTGTTCCAAAAGCTGGCAAAAGCTGGACATCATTCAGCTTGTTTCATAAACTCAATATTAAATCGTTACCCATTTGAGATCCTCTATATATGGACAACGTTATCTGTATCTAGAGCATATTATTTTATAGGTCAAGGACAGTCATATTATATGGTAGAGTACCAGTACCAAACCTGAGTAAAACTGCTGTGAGAAAAAGAGGACAAAAATGTTCAAGTTAGAGATTAAAGAGAGTAAACATTTACAAGAAAGAGGATGACTAAAGAGAGAAAACAGTCCTATGAAAAGGTTATGAATGGAGAATGATACGTCTAAGCAAGGAGGTTAAGAGATAAAAAATGTAGAGAATGGATATTATTAGAATACCAAATACACAAGAACGATGATGTAGAGCGTAAACAAATGTGTAAAAGGTGGTATTAAGAAAAGAAAACATACAAGGTGGTATTAAGAAAAGAAAACATACAAGGTGATATTAAAAAAAGAAAACATACAAGGTGGTATTAGGAAAAGAAAACATACAAGGTGGTATTAAGAAAAGAAAACATAGAAGGTGGTATTAAGAAAAGAAAACATACAAGGTGGTATTAAGAAAGAAAACATACAAGGTGGTATTAAGAAAAGAAAACATACAAGGTGGTATTAAGAAAAGAAAACATACAAGGTGGTATTAAGAAAAGAAAACATACAAGGTGGTATTAAGAAAAGAAAACATACAAGGTGGTATTAAGAAAAGAAAACATACAAGGTGGTATTAAGAAAAGAAAACATACAAGGTGGTATTAAGAAAAGAAAACATACAAGAGGCATTATGAAGAAAACAAAATATACAAGAGGCATTATGAAGAAAACAAAATATACAAGAGGCATATGAAGAAAACAAAATATACAAGAGGCATTATGAAGAAAACAAAATATACAAGAGGCATTATGAAGAAAGGAAAACATACAAGAGGCATTATGAAGAAAACAAAATATACAAAAAGTATGAAAACAACATAATATGCAAGGAAAAGTATGAATAAAATAAAATGTGCTGGAGTAGTATGAAAAGAACATAACGTAAAAGAAGTAGGGTGCAGAGTATATGTGTGTGAATTACATTTTTAATATAGCTGTAACAATTTTAGTTATAGAGCTACCATTTTCTACAGTGTTGCAGTTTATAGAGATGTCTAACACTGGGGCATCATACAGCAAACATGTAGCATGATGTCTCACCCAGTTACATTATCCTGACACCAGGCCAACCAGACCTAGCACTTACCTCTAAACACTGAGCACCATGCGAGTCAGCTGCTAGTACCGTTTTTAAAAGTCTTTGGTATGACTCGGCCGGGATTCAAACCTGCGACTGAGGAAAGTATATACCTCAGCCCTCAGTAAATAATGTGCGTATTGATAATAAGACAGACAAACATACTGACATAGATAAATAGATATATTTAATAGACAGAACATACAAATTGAAACTCCAAGAAATATTTCTCTAGAATTCATTTTGTTGTGTCTCGCATATGATCGGCCTGAACCATTAGTATTATTAATGTTGATAGAATTTAAATTAATGTTTGTGATGGTGGACATAAATGTCAGGTATATAGACATCGTATTATGTTAAAGGGCATATTTAGCTTTAATGTCTGAAATTTTCTCTAATATCGCATTTAATAACGCCTCCTCGTACTGTAATGGATCCAAAACAAATGACTAACGGGAGGGGAGTAATTTCCTCAAGGTCTCAAATATAATCCTAATTTGATACATACCGTGCGCTGTGCATGACACAATTTTATCTTTGGCTCTCTTTGCTCGTCATTTTCGAAAAATGGTTTAAGTCCATTATATTCTTGAATGGTTGGCAAAAGTTCGCTTTCCATGTCAGATAAAAGTTCAGATTACATATATTACTCATCCACAAAGTAAAGGCTCGAAGGTTCGAGGCGCACTGGGGCAATGTTCTTTAGTGCCTACACTGCTTTGCTAAGACAACACCTTTTTATGTCAGTTACCGTCCTCATCACACTCTCTATAAATATAAGTTTTGTGAAGAATTGTTCCCGTTACACTAAGAATAAGATGAAAAACCACAAAAATTTATGCTACAAGAAAAGTTCCCTACGATACCCCCTTCGCTTGGGGCCCAGGGAAAATTGCCCTCCTCGCTGCGGCACTGGATCCATAAAAAAAACCTAGCTAACATATTTGAACAACTTACATGGCCATCATTTTTTTCTGTTCATGTCCCTTATACATTGTGCGAAATTATCTTAATAAAACTGTGAGAGGGACGTTATCATTTATACCTTAGAAGAATCAGGAATACAAACAGCAGAGTGGGATTTGTGTTTCTCCATATAAACCAACATTTCACCCTTACTAAAATTGTTTAAAATCTCTAAGAAGGTGGTTTGGTCGTTCACCATTTGTAAGAACTTTGAATATAAAGATCTGAAGCGATTGGTTTGTACAGAACGAAAAATATGTGTGCGCTTTGGTGTATTAAGTTTGTATGTCCGATACCGTTCAGTCGTATTCTATCAGATATGGCATGTCTGATACCGTTCAGTCGCATTCTGTGAGAAATAGAAGCAACAAATTTTCATATATATGAAAGTTTTTCTTAGATTACAAACGCTTTTTAAATTTATATGTATAAAAAGAGCAACAATCGTTTTAAATTGACAACCCACTTTAATGTTTGTGCTCTCTCTCTCTCTCTCTCTCTCTCTCTCTCTCTCTCTCTCTCTCTCTCTCTCTCTCTCTCTCTCTCTCTCTCTCTCTCTCTCTCTCTCTCTCTCTCTCGTGCATATCAGGTAAGATCCTTCTTACTGCTTTATCTTGACTGAAGAATCGTACTAAGGATGAAAGAGAGTGAAGGCCAGAACTTGAGAAATACTTTACGCTGTAATAAAATTTAGGTCCAGTTTATAATGTTTAATAAATTAAAATTATAAATGGCACAAAATTCGGCATAAAGTTCAGGTTGTAACTTGAACAATGATAGAATTCATGTCGGCGTATTGCAAAATATCCACTGTTTCAAATGGAACATTGTGAGTTAGTAAAACCTGTTTATATCATTAATGGAATCTTATAAACGCATATTTGTTTTGAACATATTTTATTGCCATTTTTCAGCACTTGCGATAGGGCTACACGTTCTCATAATTTAGCAACAGCCCTCACCTCAATGCCAAAATAGATACATGAAAATTGGCAATGAAAGAATATGTATATATATTTATGCGTAAGGACTAAGCAAAAATGGGCCTTAGGTCGTGCGGGGCCCAAGGCAACGAGCGATAAGCGGAACCCGAAGCAAGTTTTTTTGCATTTTGGAGTTGATTTCCGTCAGCAGCGCTGGTCCCTGAAAGTGCGGATCCCGAGGCGGTTGCCTTGTTCGCCTTGCCCTAGGTCCGAGCCCGGGACTAAGAGTATGTGTGTATGCCTATATGCAAAGACTAAGGGTATGTGTATACCTATGCATAAGAACTAAGAGTACAGGCGTATACCTCTGCGTAAGGACTAAGAGAATGCGTGTATATATTTATGCGCATGGACTGAGAGTGTGTGCATACTTAAACATAAGAACTAAGATTACGTGTGTATACTTCTGCGTAAGAACTAATATTATGTGTATACTTATGCGTAAAGAGTAAGAATATGTGTGTGTACTTATGTATAAGGACTAATAGTATGTGTGTATAAGTATGCATGAAAAAAGAAAAACAGTGCATTAATAAAAAGTGCCTAAGGAAAAGAACATCATTCTAGGCAAAAAGCGGAAGCAAATTAGTGGAATCTCCTGGCAGGTGATGTTAGGGTTTCCGTGTTCCGTGACCATCAAAATGATCTTGTCCCATTCTTCATGGAAGGTGATCTTGTAGTCTCCAACAACATTAATGATGTGATGGCAACTCTCAATATGGTTCATGATCCAGATGAATGGAAACTGTTCATTTATTCATCAAAGACGAATCTTAAATCTGTTTTTGTTGAGTAATGGAAATGTTTTATCATCAATAATTGATATGAAGAGAACCTATGAAAACACGAAATAACTTTTGAGGTGCATCAACTACGATCAACATCAGAGGCAGCTTTGTGGCGATTTAAAGTTCTTGTTCTCTGACTTGGTCTGCAGACTGGATTCAGAAAGTACTGCTGCTTTGTCTGTGAATGGGAGAGTCGTGCGAGAGATTTACACTACATCAAGAGAGATTGGCCGCTCTGATAGTCATTGGAGCCGTGAAGAAAACGTGTTCAACATCCATCACAAGTTGCCACCTTGTACATCAAGCTGGGTCCGATGAAAAACTTTGACAAAACACAAGCAGCTTTCGTGTACCTCCATGGAAATGTATAATGTTAAGTGAAGCTAAGATAAAAGAATGTATCTTTCTTGGTCCTCAGATTCGTGAACTTCAAGAGGATGCATTTAACCGTGCACTGCGTGGCAAGGGAAAAAAAGGCATAGAAAGCTTTGCAGTTAGTTGTAAGAAAATTTATCGGAGACAATAAGCAGATTACTACAGGGAGTCGGTAGAAAACCTGGCCAATGCATACACAAGCTTTGGTTGCATCATGTCAAAAAAGATACATATTTTGCACTTTCATCAGCATCATTTTTTCCCACCGAAGTACTGAGCAGTGAGCGACGAGCACAGGGAGCGATTTCAACAAGACAATTTGCAACAACGGAGAAATGCTATCAGGGCAAATGGAGCCCATCACTGCTTGCAGACTATTTCTAGACAGTGACAAAAGATCTTCCATTTAAAGAATACAAGAGACAAGGCAAGAGGCGCCAAGTAGACACTGAATAAAGACTAAACTACATACTTATATATGCATAATAGGATTTTGCTTTTTGTTTCATAATACATTTTTATATAACAATTTTGCTGTTTTATTATAGTGTTGTATTAACAGGACAGGTGAAATGTTATCATACAAAGCAACCATAAACACACGAAAATGCCTAGGTTTCCAATTTAAAACTTTACTATATATACAATATACTCAGACGTAAAATGTAAAACTTAAATATCTTGGAAACAGTATCCAATCAGTGGTTTTAATTGTCATATTTCATTTCAGTATATCAAAATCCATAATAAACAGCACATTTTATCTCTGAAAATGTAGACCAGTGTCATAAGAACTTTGAAATATAGTTCCCCAGTTTGTATTTAAGATAATTTCATTTAATTTGTACAAAAAGCTTATAGAACTAAAATTGTTTTCTGTGTCTTGAACAAAATCTAACATATTTTTAATAATCAAAAGTGTAGCTCGGCAGTCATTGCAATGATATCAAAATTATCAAGATAGGTTGATATGCATCACATTTATGACAAACAGATCGTGTGTTGTATTACCAGCTTGAGAAAAGATAACTGCACTGATGATGTGACAACTTGTGTCACAGTCTGGATTTCGTTCTACACCCCATTAAATCATAATTAAGAATAAAATCCACTTTACAAACATGCTAACTAATAATTCCAATATACTATAAAAATGAAAATAAAACAAGCAATATTTTAATGATATCATTTGTCAGGCTTAAGATCGTCTACCTCATGTGCATATTTATAATCAAGCTGTGTACACAAGAGTCTAATTGTCTTTATCTGTAACGACTTTAAGCCTTTAACCAGTAGAATAGTCGTAAATAAAACATCGATAAAGCTCATTTTTTGTTTCTTATGCAGGTGACTTGCTCTATCTGATAGCTACCCCATTGAAATTAATTGTACTAACCATTAGATAATAGATACAGTAGATACAGTAGATCAAAGGGCTCTAATAAGAACGATTCTTGTATCATAGAATCTAACAAGTGTGTATAAAGCTTGATGTGGGTTTTATTGAAACTGCCACTGTTTTATTAAGATGTCGTTTCGACTACAAATATTTTAATTAAAAACATGCATCATGAAGAGAGCAAAGTGACGTGTGTGTGTGTGTGTGATAGCCAGTGTCGTGGTGATGTGCCAACAGTTTTTTTTTTGTAAGATCAATAATACAATCCATAAATATATCCTTATTTGAATTTAACTGTAAACTCAAATCTCAACTTCCAAGAATGTTGCTTTTGAGCACTTAGTATTTCCAGACAAGAATAGCTTGAACTAGATAATTCGAATAAGTGAATTCCATCCCAAATTAAATATTGGAAACAAAAATAATACAACTGATTCAGCTCAGATCTTATGGCATGAAAAAAAAATATTTTTTTTAGTAAACAAGATTATATAATAAACTAATACATAAAGGTTCAAAAGTTCATTTCTCGAAAGAATTTAGTAATAATTAGAAAGTATGTTACTAAAATTAAAATAACGAACATGGTGAATACAAAGTCCTTGCCTCAGGTCAAGATAATAATCCAATTCATCAGCCCATACTCGTAGATAAATCATTACAAGATATCTACTTGTTTTAAGAATTTGAAGAAACAAAATCAATTTTTTTTTTTTCAGGTCAGGTAGAAAATGAGCTTGATTGTGCACAAAATCAAATTTAAAATACAATTATTCATATCATAATATGACTAACAAAAACACTGAAAAATAATGCAAATGAAATGTACATAACCGTGTGTGTGTGTGTGTGTGTGTGTGTGTGTGTGTGTGTGTGTAAGAGAGAGAGAGATTTAACGCAACTCGTGATGCTGATATAAAGCCACATGATCCTGACACCTGGCCGACCAGTCCTAACACTAGACTCATTGCTGAGCGCCAAGCGACACAGCTGCTGTACCATTTTTATAATTCTAGAGTACATGTATTATATATACTTTAGCAATATTTTATAAGGTGAGATAACTTCCAAAGAAACTCTCTTTCTAAAATTACTAAATGTTTTTCCAGTATTTACGTCTAAGGTCGAACTCAGTGGTACTCATGGATCTGTGACTTCATGTATTTTCCGATAACAATCTATTCTAACGTAGGTCGCATCGCCTGCACTTTGACATGAAAGAATTGAGAAATTGGATCTTCTTTGGTGAGATATATATGAATAATGTTTTGTAACATCAATTTATACATCCTGAGGAATAGATTGTTCTGACAATAACATAGACGACCCATCATAGACTGTTTTAATCAATTTCATGTCTGACCTTCATACTGGAATAAAATTTAGAACAAAAGGGGCGTTAATGTGAGTTAGATGAGTATTCGGCACTAAATTCGCACAGGGTACGTTTCCTATCACTGACGTCATTAGTTATGAATCACACATAATTTTCGAAATTCAAAGAGCTGGTCTTCTTATGTTGAAAACAAATGCCAAGATCAGACATTATAAATAAAGCGTGACCTACTCTTACAAGTGATAGATATTTGAAATCTACCTTAAACCTCAATTTTCTCCTGGAAACACACTGCAATTTTTACCTTCCCACCATCGTATGAATGCAAAAATCTAAACTTCGACTGACAACCACTCATGCACAACATTTGCATGACTGTTTTCTTTTTATAAAAAAAAAGGTTTTTTAGGTTTTTTCCGGGGGGGGGTGTCTTACATTTGAATGACTCATCAGCAAACATTTCAAAGCTGAAGATTACTACTTTGCGCCACGTAGCTCAAAAAAAAAACCAACAAAAAAGAATTCCTGAGCCAAATAATTTTCTAATCTCACATTATTACAAACTAGTATGTGAAAATATAAGTATTTATGTTAAGAAATTATGCAGAGGGTCCATATAACAAAATTAATTCATGCCACCGTTAAATCTAGCGAAAACTATAAATTATGTTTAAAATTAGTAATTGCATAATTACCCAGTTTGTTATTTATATCTTTACAACACTGACTCACATCAGATCTAGTTATAAATAGAGATGTTGAATACAAATAACACGTACCCTAGAATTTTTACAGCATGTTCCGCCTTTCAAGTGCTATCGTGTAAATTCGTTTATTAGCAAGTATGAATGATTGTGACAGGCTGTACAAAAAAGTAAGAGTTTTCTAAATCAAAACCTGGTATAGTCCTGAAAGCGTCCGCCTTTGAGGTCGCGGATTCGAATCCCGGTCGACTCATACCAAAGACATAAAAATAGTACTAACAGCTGCTTCGCTAGGCGCTCGGCATTAAGAGGTTAGTGTTATGACTGGTAGGTCTGGTGTCAGGACAGTGTGACCAGGTAGGGCATCAAGTTACATGTCTGCGGCATAATGCCGCATTGCTTGACATCTCTACAAACTGCCACAATGTAGACATCGTAGTGATATGACTGAATTCTTGTAAAGCTACGGTAAAAATCCAACACACATGCCACACTCAGTAAAGACCAATATGCCGACCTTTTCCTGGCAACATCTAATACGTAACTCGAGGATATGAACCGTTTGCATGGGTTTTGCTTCGTTTTTAAATATCAAAGTGTGTTTGACTTTGGCTACATCAAGTAACCACAAATGTATCAATTTCATTGTGCTATAATTGCTTTGTTGACACGCTTTAAATTAGAGGTAAAAATACGCAACGGTTGACATTTTGTAATGCTAACAGACTGGAACATTTGAATTCGTACTGTATCCCATTGCATGGGGTTCATAAGGGAATCAAACAAAGTGTCGAAAGATTATTCTGCGACAATGGTATTTAGTGACTTCTGTTATGAAAAATAGTTAAACGTAATGTTTGATTTATAGTATAGTGATTGGAATATATACGGAACTTAATTGACAGTTCGATAGGACACGTCCGTGAAGCTGTTACTGTGCTTGCAAATCACGTAATGCTCATTCCTTTACCACCGTTTGTATTGGTTGGTGAATCACGTGGTTGGTGAATCACGTGCTTGGATTTGAAGGACATAAGGTAATAGGTTAATTTGATGCACATACATAATTTTTATTCTTTAAGCGTTTGTGACTCCTTGGTTAGCCGGTCTCATGAAAAAAGGGTGCTGGTTCTATTCCTACCATTTGACCAGCCTGGTTCGGCACCGTGGAGTGTCATTGAGCAAGGGACCTTACTCCAATAGCCACGGAATTAAATAACTTACTGGTGTTGCTGTACCGTAAAAACAAACCAAACCAAACCAAACCAAACCAAATTTACAGCGTTCAGATCGAGATACGTTGAAACAATGGTGATAATATGTCACCAGCTTCAGTCTTTTTTCTTTTCTGTTATTCTTTTTTTATTTAAATAATGTGCATATTGCCTGAGTATTGTCGTGAAATGAATTATTACATATGAAATATTGTACTGAATCAATTAATTAATTTGCATATTAAAGTCCCGTTGTCTTTAGCTCAAGAATGCGTAAGCTCTAACCTGATGGTGCTGGTTGTATCACAGAGACATTGACTGAAATGTAATGTAGGGTAGCTTTTCCATGTTGCATTCGTAAGATTTTGCAAGGCTTTCACTGCGGAAAGTGAATCCGAAAATATGAAGTAATGTGTTTTTGTGAAATTTCAGTGTTGTTCAAAGCTTTGAGTCGAAAGTGAAACTGATGCTCGTGATTGTGTCATGGGGTGTTGCAATGTCTGTTTTTCGAACCGTCTATAATACGGGAACGTATGGCTACGATACGAGAGTTTGATTTCATTCAATTTACTCTGAAATAGTAGATGACTTGAATTCACAAATGTCAGACATTATTTAGAAGGTTTTGATAACTGCGATGGTGATTTGAGAATATAAAATTCCTTAATATTTCCAGTATTAATTTTCGCTATTTCTAAGAGAGGACGAAATCGAATGTCATTCTCCGTTGGGTATCAGATATGTGGATGATAAGTTAGTTTACGATCGAAAATAAGACCCCAAAAATCTGCTTCCTCAACTACAGGAATAAGCAACCATCAAGAGGGGACTTAAAGTCATCACGAACTCCACTTAAATCATCGAAATGCACAGTTAAAGTTTGATTTCGACAACTGGAACCCCATTTCTGAACATTGTTTATGCTCATTTGTAGTGGACCTTCAAAAGTATGCATACCTTTTTATCTATAGCATATACAAGAAAAATTCAAAATGACCAGGAGTTCCTGGAATATGGCATTTCACTGCACTGTTAATCTTGATGTTGCAAATGGTGTGTGACAATATGCGGCCTAAAGGTCCACCCATCTCCTCCGAATATCTTTCGGAAAGTGTTCTGCTTAACTCAAGGCTGAAGTTGCGATCTTTCAAAACATTGGAGAGGTAGGCGTCCTCTTAGCTATAAGTTGAATACAACATTCATTAAGCCGGACTTTCATTTGGCGTTGTAAGCTTACACCAAATTAAACAAAATGGCAATCACATTCCATTATTTAATATAAAAATATATCCTTTGGTAAGCGCTGAACCCCTGAAAAGATGGTCTATTGTATTTCTCTTGCGTTTGAATCCATATTGAACGTCTAATAGTATCTTGTTGGACTCCAGATACCAGGTCAGTTTATTATTTATCATCCCGTTATATAGTTTTGCAAATGCAGCTAGCTTGTTAATGCAATGGGATGAAATAAGAAAGGTTTGATTTAGTCCTTTCCTTGTTTTAGTACTGTTTTCACTGTTTCTTCTCGGCAAGTCGCCAGTTTCCTAAATTTGATGGAAAATTTTTTTTGTGAGCAGTCACTTGAGAAAATTTTATCCATGCTTTGAGATTTATTTGATTCGGTTGTGAACATTTCATTTAATTTCTTTAAATGCCTGATACGGTGATTATTTTTAGCCAGTGATCTTTTGTACAAGATTCCATGCCGATAGTTTGACACAGAGAAAATTACCTTCAAGTTTACCAATTGCTCTCTAATAGTACGACGAGGTATAATTGGTTATATATGGTATTTATTCAGATTTTTCAGGTGCTGGATTAGCTTAAAAATGTTGCAGGACCTTTTTCCATTCCCTGATGGCGTATTTACACGTACCATCAAACCATCATGTCATTGTGGTGTGGGGAAATGATGAATCTCCCGTGCTCCTTATGATTTTTGGTCATCGTTGTCTAGAAAATAATTGACCACTTTGTTATTGCCCAAATTGTGTAATTGGAAATTTATGAAATTATTGGATGGAAAAAAAGATCTGAGCAGAGATATAGAATGGAATACCATAAGCTCCCGTATGTAAAATACCACAAAAAATCAAGCACATAACCAATAAAACAAATCGAACATTACATGTGAATAATCCACTTCATCTCAAAAAAATGAGTTACACAATTATGAGAAATTCAGTTAGGGGTTATATTACACTGAGAGAAAAAACAATGTCATCATATGATCGAGTGGCTGACTGAACTCAAATTAACAGCATGATCTTTTCCAAGTAACTGCTGGCGTTATGTTGGTTTCCTCTCTCTCTCTCTCTCTCTCTCTCTCTCTCTCTCTCTCTCTCTCTCTCTCTCTCTCTCTCTCTCTCTCTCTCTCTCTCTCTGGTCAAGAACCGCTTGCCTGCAGACTTCTTTTTTTTTCTTATTTACGATTTTATGGAGCTATCTTCTTTAAAATGTAAAAAGGTATATCCAACCAAAATACGTCAGGTTTGTCCTGCCGCTAGGATCAACAAATATTTCCACTTTCTTGTGTCATATATTGTCTATCGAAATTTAGCAGAACGAGCTATGGTCATTCTTACCCTAATATTGATACACAATCACTATCCTATTATTATAAATCGATGTTTTATTAGTAGCTACCTCATTCAAGCTGACCATGAATGATTAGACATCTTTAGATCAACAATCACACTTAGTTGTGGCTATAAATTTACCAGCTACAATATGACAGTCGAGACACATTACTCGATTCTCAGTTGACGAGAGTCCAAAACTTAACTACACACGAGTTAATTGGATTGGCTCCTTGTCCCAAGTATGCCACTTTACTAATTACCAATTCATTGTCATAGATTTTAAGAAATAGATAGGTCTATTCTCAGTACACCTTATATAAAGCATGAAATCTCTAATGCAAATCACTTAAGATAGATAATTTACTCCATACAAATTATATTATAAGTTTATACATGATATCCTAAACTACATTTGTTTCTAATAAATACAGAACTGGAGACTAACCTTGTGTTTTATTTGAGACTCGCACATCCATATGAAGTCGAATCTCTATCTTTCCGTGTTCTCAAGTTTCCGCCACTTGTTATTTTTGCAATTTTTAAAGAGAAAAGATACTTTCTATTTTTCTCGGAGACAACTTCTTTGCGTCGCACTGTATCTTTAATTGATTTTACAAGTGGAACTATTTTATAGCCATGAATTTCATTTGTTAATACACACCCTCACGTTTAGCTTTGCCAATCAGGATTACTGCTTCATCCGCCAAAATACCGTCTTACTCTCATAGAAGTTAGAATGATCCCCTTTAGTCAGCATTTAATAATAACTATTCCGAAGAATGTCATTTAGTGGCAAATGTTTCAAATGGACTACAATTTACGAAAATTTCACCTTGGTTCATATCAGCGCTGCCCTAGATTTAACATTCCACTGATGTCTGTTCCTAACCTGGAAGGTCCTAATTAAAATTCAATTATGCCCCAATCAGGAAATGTTATTTGTCGCTACCTAACAAGTTTCTAGGCAGGTTAGCTCATAAGTCAATCTTAATGTTTACGTGTCACGCTAACTACGAAAGATTGTACTGTGAAATATTCTACAAAAATGTTACACACTTAAACATGGTTTGTGAACGTGTTTTGGAATCACTGAAGTTTTTGGTGTTGTATCTCCTGCAACATCTTGTAGTTTTCTTGTAAACAGGAGAATTGAATGCACTGAATTGTCGAAAAGATCAGTTGTCGATATTGCCTCATTTCCCATTCTGCCTTGCTCAATATCCATCTCAGCGCGATCCATTCAGATACTTTGCGTACCTATAGTGTGTTATACAAAGTCATGACCCAACATAGAAAATAAGTACGAAGCTATTATTAACTACAGTAAGCATGTTCCATATAAATCCTCACAGCCTTCTTCAGCATTGGTTTTAGGGCTTACTGTTGTATGCGGTCATCGTTTCCCTTCAAATCTTGAGAATAGTAAACGTTATCAGTTGGAACGTCACAGATTAACGCCAGCCTTTGTTACGTTTAAAAAGATGATTGGTTAATTCAATGTATGTACCAGTTAATTTTATATTACACTGTACTTTAAAGATAAAGCTTCTACTAAAACGCCAAATTCAGCATCGCTCACAATCAGTCTAGAGAACATAGCTCCACAGCACCTAATAATTGATTACTCTATTGAACAAAGGTGCGGATTAACATTGAAAGCAGACAATAAATCCTATGTCTTCCATAAACATGATATTCGTCCAGCAAAGTTCTCTTTTTTGTTTGGCTTTTTACAATTGTATTTCTATCTGCTTATAGAACAACTTACAATCTCCTCTGTAATATTAAAGAGATGTTATCCCTTGAACGGAGGCCCCGAGTAGCCTAGTGGTCTAAAGCGCTGTCCGTTACGGATCACTGCCATCTCACCTCTGTCTGCGTGAGTTAGAGTCCAGAATCGGCTAACGTGGGTAAGCGAGAAAGCCTGCCAGTCGCTTCTCGTTGTTCGGTGGTTCTTCCCGTGGTTTTTCAGGGTTCTTCCTCCACCATTAATAATGACCGCCATGTATAGCCTATCTTGTGATGAAAAATGGCGTTAAACCCTATAACAATAACAATAACAATCCTTTGAACGAGTAACTTCAAGCAAAGTGTATACTCTTTTGACAATTAATTTCCTTTTCGTCCATTTTTCAGTAGTATAACAGCAGTTTTTATTTTTGAAAAGAATCGTACCGAACAATTCGGGACATTTTAAGCATATTGCGAAAATTTTCAAACATCTCATGAAGAATGTCGATGTTAATACGATGCGAACTCAAATATAATGAACTACAAATGAGATCCTTTCGATAGCTAGTATTCAACCGCCTACAAATTTAAGACGCAGTTAAATAAAGAATCATATCTAACTTGCGATAGATTGGTCACATGACCATTGCAAATTCTGCTCTGCGACATCTAATTAACATATACATTTAAGGCCAAAGATAAAGCAGAAGAAATCGACAACGTATAACCGGCACAAGCCACATGCACGTGCCGGATAAAGAAACTGAAACCAGGATTGCAACGGTGCAAAAGTGAGTTAACATGCTATTCTACATATCGGCTCTGTATTAATTTTAAACAAACACATTTAATATGTTTAGCAATATTCCTCTTCTCAATCTAACACTAAAATTATCAGTCTCTTTCTAATTGTATCCCTTTTGAATGTTTTTATAGCTGCAATGACATACTTCGTTTACTTCATATTCATGCTTAATAAAATGTGCTGCTGTACCTAAGGGACTTTCTACATATAAGGCCTAACATAGTTACGATAAATATCCATTATGTCATATCAATAATTTTAAATTAATAAAGCAAGTTTCCTTTGCATTTTAATGTAGGACACTTGGATGTTTTAAGTAGCCACTATTGAAGTGTATGTCCAAAATACGTTAAGTGTTGACACTTAATAAGTCAGTGTGAATCAGTAGGCGTATCCTAAAGTAGATCACTTGACTTTTGCTGTATTTTGAGCATCGTGAACAAAACATAATGTGCTAATTGTAACCATGTGTCTGATATCATATTTCACACTAGGATGTTGCCAACTATTAGTCTCAAGCCATATCACGCAATTGTGAATCACGATGAATCACTGAAACGTTACTTGTGGCATCGACGAAGGGACTCTAAAATTAATCACAGGCAGCAGAAGAAGAGGAAAATAAGAAAATTGAAATGTGGTCTACATACAGACATGCATACATATATCCATACATACAAACACAAACACAACTATATATATATATATATATATATATATATATATATATATATATATATATATATATATATGTGTGTGTGTGTGTGTGTGTGTGTGTGTGTGTGTGGTAGATATGGTTATGGCTTCTTGTCTAGGAGTGACCTCCAACGATGAAATTTGCCCGGTATCGAATAAGCTACTACAAGTAGGACTTTATGAATTGAATAAAGTAGTAATCTGAGCTAATATATAGAACAAATAAGTCGAGCCTCAGTTACAAGTAAAACAAAATTTAATAAAATTTCAAACGATACAAATTGACACGAGTAAATAATATGAAAATTACAGTTCGAAAGATACACTTTTTTCTTTACGTATTGCTAATTAAGGAATTTCAAAAATACAATGACATTATATGACTAGCTGATTCCGTTTAAGATAGAATCCAAAATCATCATTTACGAATCCGAGTATATCTAATAAATCTGCCTTGCATCAATGCATAACCAGTTGACTGCTCTGTCCAACATGCCCTCTTAGACTGTACTTCGGTTCCGTTATTTCAGTAAGTCGACCGTTCCACTTTCCCTCGTTTCAACAATTCAAGATGCTTTTCCTTTTGTTCAAACTGTCCGTTTCCTTCCCACACCGTTTGGGAGGAAACTCTCTTCAGACTACCTCACCTCGTTTTCTACTTTCGGTGTCTGTCGAAACCTTTAGACAAACGTCTCTATCTTGGATAACAATTATTTTACGAGAAGTTTACTCGTTAAAATTCTCGGAGCCTGCCAGATTTTGCTTTCTTTCTCTATCGTAGAGAAGTGTAGACTAAAGTTTTAAAATCCCTCCAGTACATTTAAACTTATGGTTTTCGGTTTAAACTACGCCCACTTCGACAGCGTGACCAATCAGCTTTATAATAATTCCCGCCTTTCTGGTACTAAACACTGCGTTATTTCAATCAACAAATGTCTACGACCGTGCTATCTTCTACGATCAGTTATATGCAGAACCAAACTTGA
Source organism: Potamilus streckersoni (assembly GCA_016746295.1). NCBI lineage: Eukaryota > Metazoa > Mollusca > Bivalvia > Unionida > Unionidae > Potamilus > Potamilus streckersoni. Next base: position 245,347 of record JAEAOA010001570.1, on the reverse strand, counting down.
ACCCCGCTCGGTAAGTTTAAACAAACTCCGTCCTTAATTAAAAACTAATAACTTCTGGCCTCGCCCGAACTAATCTGTACTTTATGGCATGTACAAGGTGGCTATTTCCCCATAAATCTCGTTAATGGTACATGCATGCAACTAAGTATGTTCTACCATAATTAATTCTAGCAAAGATCGACGTACAAATTTTTTACCTTTACTATATATATATATATATATATATATATATATATATATATATATATATATATATATATATATATATATATATATATTACGCTGTATCAATGATATATCACGAGGTGTATAACTGTTTCATTACATGAAAGCAATTAGGATACTAACTTTTTTGCTGCCTCGTTTTCTTTTAATGAAAAAGTCGCTACCTAAAACATCCAACTGCCCTATTTTAAAATGCCAAAGTAACTTTCTTTTTTAATTTAAAGTACGTTTCCATTATTGATATGACATAATGGATATTTATCGTAACATAGTTAGGTCTTACGTTTAGACGACTCTTGACGGGTTTCCTTTTGATGAAACATTGATAAAACGAGTAGCATATCATTGATACTAAGAACAAGCTGTACATATATTTTTTTAAAATCACATACAAATATTTTTTGCCTTTTGAACGGAGTTAAGATTTACTACAGGCAGTTGTGTATTGACCTAGTGAATTAACTCCTCAAATCCCCGAGTATATCCGCTACAAAATGTAGTTCTATGCCTTTTGTGGCTATTTTTAATCACCTTTGCATATTGATAATTTGATAGTTTTCTTATTTTAGTTCTATTTTTTCACATTAAGTCAGTATAATACATATTTATTATTTAGACATGAAAGATGGTTTAAAGTTAAAACAGAGATAGCTAAGCCATTCACAGGAACGCTGCCATTTACGTATCGGCGCAAGGAAATTAATGTGGAATAGAAAGTAAACGTAATAACGAAACAGCAAGAAGCAATTAAAATATTTCGATATATTTGCAGTTGATCGGAGTCATTATTCTGATTGATTAACAGTACCAACGGCAAGAAACTCTCTCTGTCTACCTCTGTCTCTGTTTCTTTCTGTCTTTATGTTTTTCTCTTTCTCTGTCTTTATCTGACTGTCTGTCTGTCTGTTTGTCTGTTTGTCTGTTTGTCTCTCTCTCTCTCTCTCTCTCTCTCTCTCTCTCTCTCTCTCTCTCTCTCTCTCTCTCTCTCTCTCTCTCTCTCTCTCTCTCTCTCTCTCTCTCTCTGGTCGGTTTGATTGAACATTTTTTACCATCATTAGTAAATCCAGAGTCATCGTGGAATGACAAACAAACGTCATCTAAGCTCGTCATTTCATAGATTTTAGCCCGTATTTTGCTATGATGGGTCAAGAGAGAGAGAGAGAGAGAGAGACAGACAGACAGACAGACAGACAGACAGACAAACAGACAGAGACAGAGCGACAGAGACCGACAGAGACAGATAGACAGATAGACAGACAGACAGACGGACAGAGACAGAGACAGAGATTCTTTTCTTTCTCCATTTTCTGAAGATTTTAAGACAAAGTATTTAAAAGTATTGTAATACATATAATCACACAAATACGGACTCTTTACTTATGAAGTCCTTTGAAATACTTGTAAAAGCAAAATGAAATTGATATCATTACTAAACTAGATAGATTAAGATATACTTCTGCTTTTAACAATATAACTACAGAGAAATAAATATCTTTTTCAACATTTGAAAATAAAACTACACAGCAAACCTAATCGCTTTGCAGTCCAGTACAAGTATTTTGTCCTTATATTATGTGTAAGTTCTTTATTGAATCGAATATATAATATCTTTTATCTTAATGATAGTCTAATTGCATTAATTCATGTCTCAAGTTTCAAACGCTCTGTGACGTCATTTAAACCATCAAGTAGCATAAACAGTATATCGTCATCAATCTGATCACATAAATCATGGTAAGACACTAGGGGCATTGAAGAAAATAGTCTTTCCATGAAGTGGTTTATCTCGTCTAAGGTTAAGGGACAATTCATCGAAATGTGCAAAATACGGTCATGACTTACTTTGCTACATAGGGGACAGATTCTTGGCTCAATTACGTTTTTACAGCTTATTTTATCTGGAAATTTTTAAGTGAAAATTAAGTCGTTGTGATAGTCTTCTAAATCATTATTTTTTAGTACAGTACTTATATATATATATATATATATATATATATATATATATATATATATATATATATATATATATATATATATATATATATATATATATATATATATATATATATATATATATATATATATATAAGAATTGTAGCTATACTGGAAGGGGGTTCAAAACTCCGATTTCCAAAAGTCCAGAGAAAAAACTTTGTAGCAGTTAGATTTGCCGATGGTCTACAAATACTGCCAATGAATAAAAGTTTTTATTGATCTATGCGATCTTCTATAGAAATCATCCCCAATAGGTCATCTTTGAGGAAAACCTTGTACTCATCGGGCGAAATATCGTTGCATTTTCTCCAATGATTCAATGCCCTGATATGACATATTAAACCAGAGTTCTGACTCATACAAAACAGAGGCAATATAACTCTTTCCCAGTTTCACAGAAACTACAGGATTAATTATATTGTCTTTAATCCAATTGAGTATAGTGAGTTTGTTACACGTTTATCTTTATTGCACGAATAGTCTATATAACCATTAATTTTCATTAATTGTGAAAACTAACTCCTGCATATTTCACTTTTTGCTCTAGGAATATTCTGAAACCCCAAACTTAATCCATTTGATGAGTACACTTCATTTTTTCTTTACTCTTGTTAGGGTTATATTTCAATTTCCACTTCTCTGCATACTGATAATCTGTCTTCACAAGTAGAGATTAGAGTGTGTTCTGCCAAAGCATGCCAGGTATATATTCATCTTATGCGTTGTTATCCCGCAATTTGTCTTTACTAGATCATTCAATATGTCATTTATACACACAAGAATAAGAAAAGCAGACTTTAAATGCCCTTGACCAACGCTTCTACGTAACGGAAATGTGTTAGGCACACCTCCTCACACTACACAGGAACTCGACTGTGTGTAGGAATGAGTGATTATTCTCCATATTTTTGCATTATTTCCTAACTTCTTTAATTTTTCTAGAAGTCCATAATACAACAGTCTATCGAATATATTTTCATTTTCCAGATAAACAGCAGCAGCAGGGAGGGTGAATCTCACAAAATGTAGAGGCCTTATTTACGAAAAATAAAGGTTCCTACAGAGGTTGTAAAAAGGTCAATAACGCTACCAAAGTCTCGAACTGATTATATTTCCATATGGTTAAGAACCCGTAATATAAATCGTTTAGGTTAGCTCAGTTTTGTTATATTATTATTGACTTACTTTTTACGATTTTGTTTACTTGTAAAGTGACTCAATTGTTGTCCTTCACCTTCCCTGCTGCTCCTGACTGTCAGGGAATTAACCAAATATTTTATCCAGACCAACTCAGCTTTAGTACCTAATGTTTATTTTTCTTTCCCTCCTCATTATAATATTTACTCTACGAGCGTATGTATAAATTAATATATATAGTTTCGTTTCTTATGTCAATAATATTTCCATCCTGATTTGTAAGTTTGAAATTCATTCTTGACAATAATGGATTATGTTCACGCAGGTAGACTTGATTTATTGGCTCAGATACAATAAGCCACCCTGGGGGTGTTTGAATACTGGACGAGTATAATATATATCCCTGCTGAGTCTGATTAGACTTAGAGAGGTCGACGTGATAACTACTGTCAATTATATCACATACTATGTTCAGTGTGATGGTGGATGTTATATTAACAATATTAGGTGAGATATGACAACTCGTTCCATATAGGTCATTATTATATCTGAGAACTGTTGGGGGCGAAATTAATTTTTCCATGAATCACATATGCTTTTAAAGTCTTTTTCAATAAGATCACTAAATGATTTGTGTAGCTCCTCGGAGTTAAATACAGGTATTATAAATGTTGTGCTCTTGTTTTATAAGATCAAGGTCTGCTGCAACGGCGTTTAAATGATATATTATTTTGATTATTTGTCGATTCATATCTTCAGAATAATGATGAGATAAAGAAGAAAATAATGTTTTTAAATTATCACAAATATTTAAAAATTTAGTTTTTACATCATTTGAATATGTCTTAAAGAAATCTTCATAAACAGGAATATATATATATATATATATATATATATATATATATATATATATATATATATATATATATATATATATATATATATATATATACCTGTAAAATATGCACGAGTTTCCATATCAAGTATTGTAATATATTTTATTCTGAAATAACCCTGATTCGTTCGGTTTATTATATTCTGGTTACTTTAAAAAAGTTCTGTTATCTGTTTTAAACTCTTCGATTTCGGGCTCTGGCGGAGCTTGATAAGCTGGTGCAACTTCAGGCCAAACTAGTACTAATTTAGTCAAACTTTGATAAATATCTACAGTATAATCAGGAGAATTTATTTCAATCACCGACGATAATGTTGGTTCGTATACAGTAATTGCTATCTTGAGTTCTTTTCCAGTAATAGATTTTATTCTACGCTGGAATTCCTCGTTGATTTGTTCTATCTGATAACTGCCAGTTGGAATACTAACTACTTGCCAATCCGGAGTTCCATCAGATTTATTCTTATTTTACGAATACTAGTGAATTATTTGGCTGTAGTCCACCAAATGGTTTAGATATAATATTAGGCCAGGTATAATAAACACGTAATTGAGCTAATGCTATCTCTTTTACTGGAATTGCAGTTGGAAAGGTAATGCTGAATTCAGGATTGGTCGAACTTATTGATATCATAGTAGTTTTTGAAGGAGTTATATTAGTGACGATATGCTGTAACAACTCTCTTGACTCAATATCCGAACGATGTTCAGATGCTGACATTATTATTATTATTATTGTTTATTTATTTTACTGTTTATTATTGTTTATTTATTTACTTTGGTTATTATTACCAGAATCACTAACGATTCTGAATGCTTCATCAAAGGTTTTAATTATCGTTGCGAACTCCTCGTCAGATATTTTACCATCACTGAGATACGTGGAAATATACCCAGATATTTTAGAGTAGGTTGTTGTTGCTATGTGTAATTTTATCATATGCTCACGTATTTTATCATTCGCACAGGTAGCTATCTTTTTAGCAATAATGCTATAGTGGTTGATGTTGAAATAATAATTGTTTTAATTGCTGGAGCAGTCATTGTTAATGTCGATAATATTAATCCGGCTCCAGAAACAATAGCAGAAACTGAGTATACAATTATATCAATGACAACCATACGTCTACGATATTCTTTTACTTTTACTGTATAATGGAATTTTTTAGTTTGGCCAGACATTCACATGCTTTATTATATCTGTGACGTTGAACGTCGATATATGACGTAGTTATTTTATCCATTATACTATGACGTTAAGTAATTTATTGAGTTACAAATTCCAAACACCACCAGTAATTAGCTTGAGGTAAACTTCTAATCGATGATTCCAGCGTAAATGTTTCTTCAGAATCTTTATCTAATAACAGATACAATCTTAGAAAAATCAGCAGTTGATGTGGATATTATAAACTCTGCAACGCTACGTACGGACATCCTATATATATATATATATATATATATATATATATATATATATATATATATATATATATATATATATATATACATATACACACACACCGCGGTGTGTTTGATGGTTTTATTTTCTGGTGTCCTCAATTTAAGCCTAGTTATAACAGTATACACAATATTTCTTACCTGATTGTGAGGAATTTTATTCAGGTATGTTTTTATAGTATCCGGAATTCCACCGATAATATCATTCAATTTTGTGTTAATATCAGTAAGTTTTATATCAACACTTGGTGGACTTGCAAAAAATTCGTCATTAGTTCTGTTTATGTTTCTGCGAAAACTCAAAAACGTGTTCACGTGACCGGTAAAATCAGTTTTGAGTGTGGCAATTTCATTAATGATTGGGATGTCTTTATTATCGATGTGTTTTTTTTTGGGAAACAGCATCAAACTTAGATTCTGGTGTTCATATATTATTAATACCATTATTACTCATGTTGAGAAATGCATGCATTTTACCACCGTTGGTTAATACGTACTTAGATTCGTGATCGTCGACATATTTCCTCGTTGCAGCATCATTATCTGCGGTTGGATATCTAAGATCTGTAATTTTATTTTTCTTCATAATAATTTGCCCACTAAATACATCGCCAATTTTCTTGACATAATCGTTAACTGACTTACCGGAATCTTGTATTTTACCCTGATCAGTAAAAGTAACGATATTATCATCAACTGCAATAGGAGTTCGTGTAAGTACGTCTGGTAGTTGTATATTACTCGTCTTTAATCATCCTTGTTCATCCTGAAAAAAAACAACCACTTCATTTGGATCCACACTTGTAATATTTAATAAATCATCAATTTTATTTCTGAGTTGATCGAGGGTTGCATATTTAGATAAATCACCTTACTGCTGAGCTTTACCACGAGCAGTTCCGTAAATATTTACCATTATATTTTACTGATGTCTGTTTAAATGTGACAGCATGGTATATTCATGCACGACTTTATGAGGTGGTCTTCCAGGCGGTGCTAGGGATATAGCATTAAGTACATTAACTACTTCTCGTCCACATATTGGTGGATCGGTTAATGCTTGTGTTGGTAATGTAGAATACCAGATTGGAGCAGTATTATTGCTGACATAATGAAGAAATTCTTTTGGTGGCGCTAATCCATATGAATCAAAATAGATAATTCCACGTGGTTCAATTGCATACGCTACCCAGTGGGCACCTGGTCCAGAGTTTTTATCGAGAATAATAATATCTGTTTCAATATTGTTCGGTTGTTTTGGTAACTGATCGCGCATAAAAACACCTATAGTTTTTCTTTATTTTTAGCTTTTTAGTAGCATCGAGTAAATCTAAATTAGACATAGGCGAGATCAGTAAACTGTCCCTCGAAGTCTTCGACCTTTTCCATACCATGAAGGCGGGATCCCTGGTAATCTGAGACCTTTCCCTTTTATAGATATTCGTTTTATTCCATATCCAGTTGCTTTTTTAATGCCATTCCAACAGCAGTTCCAACAGCGCCTAATGCAGCTGTTTTTGCAACAGAGGGGCTTGAGCGACTATTAGTGCTGGTTTAGCTGCGAGAAGGAGAAATATACCACCCATTTTAAAAATATCTTTGATAGCGCCTGCAGAAAGACTACGTTTGACGCCTTTATTTGATTTTTATTTTTTATTTTTTGCTTCATTGAAGATTTTGAATTGACGATCGGTCAACAATAATTTATTTGAACCACTCATTTGTTCCTTTTTCAACGATATTGTTATTCCACAGTTATTGTTTCATGCCGATTGCAATTTTTTGATCTGACCAGGAGTCAGTGTAACATTAGCGTGATTATATGACATTTATGATATTCACAAATGATCTGATTACGTGTTACATATGTTCTACTGAGGCATCAACGACTCTAATTCGTCCATCAACACCTTTAAAGAGCATTGATTTATCGTAACCTATAACAGCAATTGCTCTGTAGTTATCAATAACTCCTCTTGTTACACTAGCTCGAAAATGTATATCGACTACCGATTGTCTGTTCTAAATGTTTGAGCAAAAAGTAATAAATCGGATATAAGGTTGTAAAATCTATTTGTGATATTTGTATCCAGTTTCAACATTTTGATCACGGCCCATAAACGTCATTAGACGATGATATGCACGTGCTACATGATTTTGATCGAAATTCAGTAATATATTCTTGGATGGTTCTTGATGTCCATTTCTCCTTAATGAAAGCTCAGAAACACCAAGACTGTCAAATATCATAATACTACGCGTTTGATCATTTACTCATGCAGCATCTTGTAATGCAATATATATGTGTCTTGGTGCAGAAACTCCTTGATGAGAGGCTATTTGCCATGTAAATAAACCGTTAATATTACTCTGGATAGCATCTTTGGTCACTGTCAGCCATTATAGCATTGATTTACTCATAAAAGATAGTAACCGTTGTTCTTCAGATATTGACGGAATCATCATTGCCATCCACTTTAGAAGTTTTGTGAGAATTACTCTACCAGCATCACCGGCGTGTCTCCATATTGCATCATCGTCTGTAGTCTTTCGTACTAGTACAACTGTATGTCTGGCTCTGAAAATGACTTTTATGATATTTCTACAGAATCCAAAGATATGTAACAGTGGAATTGCACATGAATATACTCTTCTATTTCCTTTTAACATCGCTCGACGTGATCTAAATCCTAAGTTGAAATCTGGATCTACATTAATAATCATACTTTTGTACATCCGCATCGTTATTTCTAGCAAAATTTCTTGGTCGTCCTATTTTATATTGTCGATAATCTGGAGAATTAGAAGTATCTTTTACAAACATCATTGATGGACCAGCTGATCTTGAATAATCATCAATGTATCTTGTAAGAACAAGTATTGCTGTAGCAACGTCAGTATCTTTCTGAATTGATTCAATATTTTTTCCGTCGATCATGTACGTAGCACTATCAAACAACGCAATAATACCATTTTTAGCAAAACCAAAACTAACATTAGCGTCGTATTCAGTATTATCTGCTTTTAATAGTTAACCTTCTATTTCAATAAATGCTTCAGAGGGTAAGAAATATCTACTTGTATCATGAACCTGAAGTTCAATACTTCCACGCTGATTTCGAATTCGTTTGTCATAAGAATAATACTGATAATCACGTATAGTCCCATCTTTGAGTACTGGTGCGTCCATGTCAAATGCAGGATCACTTACACTTTTGAACATATTTATTATAATTATTATAGTCTAAAACGAAGACGACCTTGAGAAGTGAGACCACTTCGGGTAGTGAGACCACTTCCTGCTATGAGACTGGCGGTTATAGGTTTCTCTTTTTCTGATAAAGGTATATCAGCCAACTCCGCTAGATTTTGATTAGCGACTTGATTTATTTTTTTGCTAATATTTGCGGGCATTAATTCAGTGCTAGGTAATTTCACCGGCTGAGGTCGGAACGCTTGCGGTCTGCGATTAATTGTGCTAGTCTATCTTTGATAGCCGAGAATGCTTAATAGCGACATTACCAACAACGCCTATACCTTTTCACGAACAACATCAATAGCTTTCATACCCAGTTGCTTTGCAAATGGTATTGCTCTTGGGGCTATTTTTCTAATAGACCCTGTACAATATCACCTAAACCAACTTCGTAGGTTGCCCTGTAAATCAGTATTCGAGAGTTAATTACCTTGACCATAGTTGGTCCATGTTGAGTACTATGTATTATCATTTTATTAAATAGTCATTATATTTAATTATATACTTACTCCGGTGACTTAGTCACTATAGCAATCATCGGCGATTTCATTAATGAGAGACTGATACACATTAATGTCAATGATACCGCATGTAAATAATCTTTTACAAATATCTGCTGCTTCATTAATGATTTCAGGGGAATTATTGCCAGCTCGTTTTCATCCAATCAGAATGTATAGTCTTTTTTTGCTTTTTATTCTTTTTCTTGCTTTGCTTTTTCTTCTTTTTTTCTTTTGCGTTTTCTTCTAATTGATTTAATTCATCAATTTCAGAAAGATAAACCCGATATACTGGATCCTTAACGTTAATTCGATAAACATTCATGAGCATACGACATAATGCTTTCTGCCATTCTTCATTGGTTTTAAAATATTCAGTGTGTTCAGGTTTAAGAAATTTATCTCTTTGACTAAAACTACTCAGAGCAAATTGTTTTGTGTCTTTAATTTTCATAATAGTCATAATAGCTTTTTCATCAAACTTATTCATCAATTCAGTTTGTTTAGTCTGGTGCTTCAGCGCCGTCAAGTACTTTTTGTTTAGGGGCTAGTACTTCACCGTCTTCAAATAATTCTTGTATTTGTTGAGCAACAGTTATTTTAGCAGGAAGTTCTTGAAGAATCTTTACTGTTTCTTTAGTTCTTTTAGCTATTTTCCCGGTGGCTACAGCAGTTTTTTCTAACATAGGTTGAATATCCTTAGTGATCTCAGTGATAAGTTTAAATAATTGTTTTGTTCCCTCTTCAAATTCTACTTTAGATTCCTGACACGACTGAAGCTGATTATTAACTGCATCACGAACAGGTAAATATTTTTTAATTGTCTCTAGTCGTTCTCGAGCTAATCTAGCTGAGTGAGGTTCTACAATATTCATTATTAATAATATTTAAAATAGATGTTTAATTGAATTGAGTGCTGATTCACAAGTAAACCAAGCGCAATAACTATGCTATGAATCTATGTTGAGCAATAGATAATTATTTCCCTTTGTATATAAATGTAACATATTGTCGAGGTTTCAAACGGACAATATATATCGTTTCCAGCCAATTATTACCTAGTTATCTCCTATTCACAATCAAATAGGTGTTAGCGAACAAGAAAAGTGTAACACAGAGAGATAATGGTACATATATTTGTATCTATAGCCTAAAATTATAGTTAATTTACGTGTTCAGGTCAAAAGTTATTTTATATCTTCGTTAACATCCTTTAACGGACGATAACTCGTACAGAAAATACAATGCGATTGTATGTATAGCATATTTTTTGTATTTTGTTTGAGAATTAAATAAAAATTCATGCTACAATTCTATAATAATTATAATTTTTATTCAGTCTTTACTGCTCGTACATAATTTCTCTACGCATTCTCATACATAAGGTACCTGGTTTTTTCAATCTACAGTTTCTAAAAACACCATCTTTGGATGCTTCTTAATTCGTATATATTGGATGTCTCACAAATTCTTTTTGTTGCATATATATATATATATATATATATATATATATATATATATATAAGTCATTATTTTGAAATCTGGTCAGATAATCCTTTTCTGTCTTTATAGGGGATTTACCTGTGGATGTATTTTTTTGTCATGATAACGTTTAAGTTCTCTATATTTTTTACCACCACAATTTGTACATAACTGCGTTTTTCCTCTAACTCCAATACCACATTGAATACATGGTATTGGTCCGGTACTTCTGTATTTGATACTCTGCATATGGTAACCGCAGTATTTGTTTACACATGGCTTATTACAATAAGAAATATATCCAATCTTCAACCAAATACATTTAATTTCTGTTTAAATCATTATATTTTTAATAAAATTCAATTTGTATATTTGTCTTAATTATAATGATGGAGGAATTACCCGAAATTGAACCATCCGCTACTAGATTTGACCTTGACAGACTACTAGGATATAAATTTAGTGTTTCGATGCAAGATCTAGCTTTTAACGAATGCAGATATAACCAAACATATCCGTGAGGCCAAAAAGGAATTTCGTTAGGATGGTGCTGTTTACGTGTGGTCAACGTTCAGAGCTGGAAACATCAAATATGTAATGAACGAAAGATGAGGAGAAGTAATTATTAACCACCTTGATAATCAAAAATATCTTATTTTAATAAACTTTTTTGTGGAGACAGACGATGATATTTGGTTATTTCGTGATAAAAGAGACCCCGTTTGTGTACAGTCTGGAAATAATATCGTTTTATTAAATAACAAATCCAAACATGGAATACTGACTGGCATTGATAGACCGCATTTTGAGCGAGGGTATCCAGTTGATGCTGTTGTGCTTGGATTGTATTTGCTAATTGATAAACCTAATATTGCAAATTTAAATGGTCGATAAGATCGTCAGAGACAAGAATAAACTCTGTGGCTCGGCGTATTACTGAACATTTCACAAATTCGATGTGTCGTAATGGCTTAACAGATTTAAGAAATAACACATATCTGAATGAGCAGAAACTGTTAAAGATTCTGGTGCATCTATTAAGGATGTTACTGAACTAGAAAAGTTATTATAATTTCCAATAACAGTAAAAACACTAACAGGAGAGATGTTGTACAAACCAATATATACAAAACATGGAAGTCCTATAACAATCATTGATCATAATACACATGCATGAACTGGTGCTGTAATAATATTACCACGAGATAAAATAACTAAATTTCATAATGGTCATGTATTTGATTTTGTTACAAATATCAGTAAAAGTGACCCGTATCTGTTTTGTTATTTCAGAGTTCAGAACACGATTACGATCAGTGTGTACGACCTAATGGTGATATTTATCGTACAGAATCTCTTTATGAAGAAATGAGAAATCTTGCACTAAAATATATTTCTGACGATGACAAAATTAGGCAACTACTGAATAATTGTTTTACCATACCATCAGTCATGGCCCAGTTCGCTCAGGAGAAAAATTCATGGAAACCGACTAGATCAGAATGTATTGAGGATATACAAAAACTTTGCATAGAATATGGACACGGTTGATTATGGAATACTAAATACGATTATAATGATGTTTTCTCAGTCGATATGACTGCATGTTATCCTGGAAGTTTTCTTGGATATGGTGAGTGTTCTAAATACATTAACAGATTAGGACATCCCACACATGACATATCATGTTTTATGCCACGCAAACAGATCGAAACTGATCAAGTAATTTTTTTATAAGTAATACTTGCTGTTTTGCATGCATCTATTTTAGATACGAGTCGAGGTTCAACTTTTTTGCACGCTGCTGCAAGAGAAACACCGAAACCAGATATTATTAACAAAAACTGATTTAATGATGCGGAACTTGAAATTATACCAGAGCCGGTCATAAGCAGCGGCAGATATGATATCACTCGAAGTAGTTTTGTATAGTAATTGTAATTTTTGACGCACCAAAGGTTTTTATGAAAGTATCTGTAATATTGCATTAGAGCGTCAACATCCTGTTTGGGAATATTTTCTGAAATATGAATAAAATCGACTATCTTTGTGTTCAGTAGATTATGTTTGTTTACATATTTTATACCATCATTTAAGTAATTAATTCGAGAGTTTCAGCTACAAATTCAATACACCACCAATTAGTCGCTGCGGTTAACTTTGTATTATCCGCTATCAGCATAAACGTTTCTTCGGTATCCTTGTTTAACACTATAGATGCAGTTCCAGAAAAATCATCAGTCGAATGACGCCATGGAAATGTGGTAAATAGACTGAGTTTTGCCCTGGTAAACACGGACAGACAGTGATCTCTGCGGTGTGTTTAAAAATGATATTTTGCTGCGACCATGTATTTGATTATGATGCTACTGTGTACATGATATTGTTTGCTTGCCCGTGAGGAATTTAAACAAGATTAGTTTTTGAACAATATTAAGTATTCTACTAATGGTATCGTTAAGTCTTGCGTTAATATCAGCGGGTTTAATATCAAAGGTTGGTGGAGTTCCAAAAAATTCATGAATAGATATGTTACATTTTCTACGAAAATTTTGAAACGTTTGAATATGAGATTATTATAATCAGTTCTAAATGCGGCAATTCATCATTGATTGTCGTTAACAAAGTCGTTATTGGAATTATCTTATCGTCCACGTATTTGTTAGTTGCAGCATCGTAGTCTGTTTCTGGTGCTCTAAGATTACTAATACCATTATTGTTCATTTTGAGAAAAGCAAGCATAATACCACCGCGCACTAACACGTACTTGGATCCTTGATCATCAACGTATTTTTTCGTTGCTGCTTCTGTATCTGCTATTGGGTTTCCAAGATATGTAAAATATTTTCCTGACATAACAATGTCAACAGTAAATACATTGCAGCTTTCTTAACATAATCGTTAACTGACTTAACCGAATCTTGTATTTTGCCTTGATCAACAAAAATAACGATATTATTAACAGACACGTTAGGAATTCGTACAAGTACATCTGATAGTTGTTTATTACTCATTTTTAATCGTCCTATTGCATCTTGGAAAATAACAAATTATGATATTAAAAAATTAGCAATTTCATTTTTGAGCTAATGAACAGTTGCGTCTTGCTAAGTAGTCGATGAGTCTGTTATTATTGTTCCAAATGTTGAATCAAAACTCATTATGTATTTATTTATATACCATAAAATTGTATAATTGTATAACAATAATGGCAAAATCGTCCATATTAAACTTTGATACAGAAAGGTGGTAAAACATGAACATAAAAATGATCTTCCATATTGTCATTATCTTTTTGTTGGTAGAACTGGATCGTACAAAACAAATTTGCTTATGAATTTACTTCTCGGAGATAATTTTAACTACGAGCGCGTTTATATTTACACAATTAATCCGCAACAAGATAATTAGAAAACACTTGATAATTATAATACAAACTTCGTGACGATCTTGAAGCTGGCGAATATTTCTTTATTAACAAACAGTCAGAAGAACTTATTCCAGTTACTCAACTTGATTTGTCCGAACACAAAAAAACGTTGTTTTTGATGATATTCCGCTAAACAACAAGGAAATGAATAAAATCAGATCGTATTTTTCACTGTCGCGAAATACGAAAAGTAGTTCTATTTATCTTGCTCAAAGATATTATAATGTCAACAGATTTATTAGGCGAAATGCTGGTTTTTTATGTTATTTCCTGTATTGCACTCGATAAAAGTCATATAGGAAAATATCGAGGAGAAAAAACAGGAACTGGAGTCAGAATATTCGCATAAGTTACTGAAATGATCGGCAGAATAATGCTATTGTTATCATCAAAAGAAGCAGGGAATGTTGGTGCTGAAATCGACAATGAAATTATTGACATATTTAATAATTTGAGATCGAGAAATATATTAACATCTGACGAGTATGAAACTTTACACCGTGATCTGATATAAAATCAATCGCGGCAACTTAATTTTATAAAAATATAATACTAAATGTCAGCGACGTTATTACTCCACTCTAGTCAATCTCATAAATACTGCGTGAACTTTTCAGTGAAGTATAATCCGCCAATAGAACTTGATTGATATAAACAATACGAAATTGGATTAATTCCATGCACTTGCTGGAATGCCATGGCTAATGTAAAAACTGATATCAATGATGGGTTTTTGTTTCATGTTCCTGTTTTTAGAAGAGGATATATTCCTTGGATAAAGTTTAAAATTCCACAAAGAGCCTAAAACATAACTGATTTAAATAAAACAATAAAAGTACTTAAAACTAAAAAAGGAAATGTGGATGATTTTGAGCTGGCACCAAATTATAATACATTACGGGCCAAAATAATATTAAAAATATGGCAGTTAATTTATCATTGTCAAAACTTATTGCACCACTGATAGGATTTCTTCTATGAGGCTATCATTCTTTTTCTGAAAAACCTGCTACACATGATGGTGAATTTCCAGTAAATGTAACTGACGTTAACTCATTATTGGTAAATTGCTCAAAAACATCTGGTTCTTATTCAGCCAAGGACAGCAAAGTTAACTCCATATACAATTTTTCACCAGAAGTTCCACCAGGCTCTCTCATGCAAATCAGTCCGCGTCATATTATTTATTATCTGCTAAACATTGAAAATCAAATAAATGAAGCAAATATGCAAGTTCAAAAGTGCTTGCTAGGATATAATTTTTATTTTGTCTATGTTGTGATAACATTAGGCGAATCTGATACATTTCTGTTAAAAGCAGCGGATAAAAAATAAAACTTCAAAAAATGCAATGGTGACAATACGACCTAATCGCGATAATATCATGGAATTTAGCCATAATTGTCTTTCTCGTAATGATATAGAAAATATGATTAGTTATCGTATCTAAAACTAAACCTATCAAATGTCAGCATGGAAGTTGCCAATCTTCTTTCGCCATCAGCTACATCTTTTTCTCTTTAAAGATGAATTTTATGATATTTTCCAGCAGCTGTTATTGATTTAAATTTCATTTCTTCAGAAGTTTCGAGATTTATTGACATAACCGATTTTGGATCTTTAAAATTGGAACCATCAAAACCAGCTCCACGTCTTGAGTTTTCTTTTGACGTCACCAAATCTAAATTTTCTAGACAATTGTCGGTTTTAATTTTATTGTGATCTATAACTAAATTATTTTAAATAGCTCCACAAAAAGTTTCATAAATAAAACAATGCAATTTATAATGAATTTGATTAGTGTTTGCTCAACGTATCATTATGTATAAATAACCACTATTATATAAATTCTCAATAACATTTTTTGTTCTTATATGACGAATAATTCCCTTATCATTTGCTTCGTATAAATCACAATTTGTGTGGGGTTGAAATTCATCTTGCACGCCTATATTTTCGATATTATCATCTGCAATTGCATCATTTCCTCGAAATACTCGTTGTCTTTTTGGAATATCACTACAAAACAAAGTATAAATAAAATCATTTCTAAATAAATCAATTCTATCTGCACCTTTTACTGAAATTAAAATGCCCGCCGGTGTTGGTACAATAGCCTTTTTAGCTGCTATGTTGATAATATAACCTAATGCATTTCCAGCATATAGATTGTACTTTGGGTGAATATGATACGTTTCTTACTCTTCCGTGCTCACTGGTATATATTTCAAGATTTCTGTCATTATACTATAAGGTTTTCCATATATGTAATTTTAAGAATAAATTAAACAATATTACTGTATATCTATATAATGCTGAAATTGCGGGACATTGCTAAAAAGATCATTATCAAATCTGAGAAAATTGCTTCAGCATTTGCAGGATATGACACCAGTTACAAATTTGATGTTCATGTTATTTTAGCTAACTTTAACTCACGAATTTATTCCATCTTTTACCACCTGTTATAGCTCGAGATCTTGAGGCTCATTAAAGTATTAAACTTATAGTCCAGTATCATACGATTTTATCAAAGTTACACGCTGTCGAGGAAACAGTCTTCTTCAGGGCCAGGATGGAAATTCGAAATGATAAATGCAACTTTTTCATGCATCAAAATTTAACGTTCTTCGCGGTAATTTGTACGTCGATCTTCCCAAAAAAAAATTAAGAAAAGAAATGCTGTATGAATGTCAAAAGCAGAGATGACATAAGTTTCCAATGGTCTATTCTTTCCGCGATGTTTCCCAAAAATCAAAATTCCGATCGCGTTAACAAGCATTTTCCGCACAAGAACGAGCTCAATTTTGATGGTATCCACTTTCCAGTAGCAGAAAATCCTATACCAAAATTCGTAAAGCAAAACGATATCTCAGTAAATGTTTTCGGACTAGACTAGCAGGAAAAGGTTTGCCCGAGATATATCTCAGAAAATTCTTCGCAAAACACAATCAATTTCTTATTTGTTCATGGCCATTACTGTTGGATAAAAACTTTAACGGATTAGTTGGCGGACAGTACAGAAAAAAAAATATTTTTGTTACAGATGTTTGCACGGTCTTTCTAACAAAGAAAGACTGCGGAACCATCTCAGATACTGCTTTATGTTAAAAAAATAACTATACCTAGCGGAAAAGAAAAAATATTAAAATTTAAAACTTATAATCATAAACTAAATATTCCTTTTGTTATTTACGCCGATGTCGAGTGTCTACTCGTTCCCGTGGCTAGAGCAGAATATAATCCGAATAAATCAAGTACTAAAAAAATACAACAGCATGTTCCTTGCGGAGTAGCATATAAAGTAGTTTGTTGCGCCAGCTATAAATTTTCATCTCCGATAAGGTTATATAGAGGTGAAAATCCTGCTGTGTGCTTACTAAAAACTTTAAAAGACGAAGTAAATATAATTTCTAACAGATTACTCAGAATAAAGCCGATCAGAATAACGTCTGAAGAACATCTCGACTTTGATGAGGCAATTAATTATCATATTTGTGAAAAGTTGCTGGCGGACTCCAAGGTGCGAATTCACTGTCATTTGACATTACAATATTGTGGAGCAGCTCATAACAGTTGTAATTTGAAATTTCATGCTCCAGATTTTATTCCAGTAGTTTTACATAATTTTCGTGGCTATGACAGTCACATCATTGTAGAAGCTTTTGGTGATAAAAACGTTAAAGCTAAACTAAAACTAAATAACGTAATAAAATTTATTCCAAATAATTTTTAAAAGTATATGTCAGTGACCTTTGGAAAATTACGCTTTATCGACTGCATGCAATTTATGGCAGCATAATTAGACGAGCTCGATAAATGTTGTAGCACTTTTAATAGTCTGCAAAGCTGCTTCGGTGAAAACTATGTTGATCTGACCAAAAAAGTATCTTGCCTTATGAGTATTTTGACTCTTGAAGAATATTTAATCAAACTTCTTTATCTAGCAAAGATAAATTTTACTCGCATCTCAAGAATGAAAATATTAGCAACGACGAGTATAAATATGCATAAGATATGTGGAATAAATTTGCTGTAAAACATTTGGCGATTATCATGATTTATATCTGAAAACGGATATTGTATTGCTAGCAGATGTTTTCGAGAATTTTCGTCAGATTAGTCGTGCAAATTACGGATTAGATCCTTCTTGTCATTATTCTGCCCCAGGTCTGTCTTTGGATGCTCTACTAAAAACAAGTAAAATATAATTAGATCTCTTAACATATGTCGATATGTTCAACTGTTTTGAAAAAAAAAAAGCATCAGAGGCGAAATTAGAGTTTAACTTATAACAAAAATATACGAAGCGGCCAATAATAAATATGGATAAGTCATGATAAAAATCTTCCGTCGAGTTACATTATAATTCTAGATTTTATTAATTTGTGTGGATGGTAAATGTCACAGCCAATACCTTGCGGTGGGTTCCATTGGATAACTCCAAACCAATGTTTTAAAGAAACTGAAAAAAAATTACCCAAAAATATCAATAATGATTTTTTCGATGTTGAAGTTGATCTAGACCATCCCATTTCATTACATGATCTACATAACGACTCTGCGTTTTGTGCAGAGTCGATAACGATTGATCGCAGTTTATTATCGCGCGAACAACGAGCAATGATATCGGCAAAAAGTTCTATCATTAACAGGTTAGTTCCAAATTTGTTAGATAAAAGAAATTACATTATGCATTACAAAAATTTAAAGCAAGCAGTAGATGCTGGACTAATTCTGAGAAAAGTCCATCTCATGCTAAAGTTTAATCAGTCACGGTGATGGCAGATTATATTGACCTAAATACGAAACGTCGTACCGTAGCTTAACCAAATTTGAGAAAAACTTTTTCAAGCTAATGAACAACTCAGAG
Organism: Potamilus streckersoni; assembly: GCA_016746295.1. Lineage (NCBI taxonomy): Eukaryota > Metazoa > Mollusca > Bivalvia > Unionida > Unionidae > Potamilus > Potamilus streckersoni. The sequence goes on along the minus strand of JAEAOA010001570.1, from coordinate 226,093 downwards.
TTTGGTAATACAATTGAAAATGTACGCAGGAGAGTTTCGATTGAGTTTGTTAATGACATTAATCGCAGAAATAAATTAGTAAATGATGATGGTTTTGTTAGTAAAAAAATATTTAATGGAAATCTTGCCGCAATGCAACGACGAAAGACAAATTTAAAGTTAAATAAACCAATTTATGTTGGTGCAGCTGTACTTGATATATCAAAGTGGCTGATGTAAGATTTTCATTATAATTGTATAACAAAAGGTGGCCAGATCTGCAGTTGCTATTTGCTGATATAGACTCTCTAGTATGTAATATAAAATGTGAAAATATATATCAGGATATTTGCGATAAATAAGATTTGCTTGATTTATCAGATTACCCAACATGTAGTGGATTTCATGATGATACTAACAAGAAAGGTATTGGAAAAATGAAGGATGAGTTATGTTTGTGCCGGTGAGAGGGTTTGCTGGACTAAGAAGGAAAATGTATGATTTGATATTAGACGACAATAAACTGACAAAGAAGGCTAAAGGTATCCCTTGTGGATATGTGATAAAGATGACGAGTTTTGACGATTTCAAAGCAGCTCTAAACAATAGCGTCAGTTTTATCAAAAGTAATGTCATTAGGACGAATCATCATAAGCTTGATACAAATACAATCATAAAACATGGACTAAGCAATTTTGATGATGAAAATTATTGATTTCTTCTATGCAGTTCGCTCCGTCGCCATAGAAACAGTCCATTTTGTCTACTGGTCTTGACTAAGAAATTACGTTGGCAACACAATTCAGTTCGTTTAGCTACCAAAGGCAACTTAGTTTTATATACCAAAATCAAACCTAGAAATACCTACTTTTTTATTTTATTTATAATAATGTTTTCAAAATCAGATATTTTTAAAATCTTTTTGTCACTTTGTTTAGCCTCGACTTTGTAAGCGAGAGTGTTATTGTAAAGTCCAATACTGACAGTATTAAATTTCGCTTTTATGTGTAATGTGAAATCAAAAATTCATGTAGTCTCGAAATATTTATAATATATCTTTTTTAGAACAGAAAATATAATGCAAAATTAAGTGTTTTCCAAATCAGAATATGTATTGCTGATTTGGTAACTACATACTAAATTTTTCAATATGTATTTGTAATGCGCCCGTTGCTCAATTGCTAGCGTGCTGAAACTCTCATGTTTGGGCCGGTGGTTCGATCCTCATGAAAGGCAAATTGTCTGCAAAGGCAATTTGAAGCCAAGATTTGTAATCTATTGGGGCGAAGCCTCCCCCCTCTCATCTTCATGTGAGTACACCAATCCACTACGTCAATACGTGATGGATTCACCTTTGTGAATCACAAATTGGTTGATCATTGAGGGTTGGTGTACTGATATCATCATATCATCTCATCAAAAATAAGCAGCGGAGATGATATGAGGTTGTGACTTTGTGACTGCACTAACGGGGTACCCCACATAAGGGCCATTCCAAAAGACACAATTGCAAAACTAAACATAAACCTAACGAGATTCTTCGTCGCAACAGACCTTCTAACTTTGAATTCCATGAGTCTCGGATCCAAATATCTATGACCTTTTATAAGGCTATAAACAGAATCTGGTTGGTCACTAAAATAAGACATACACATGAGCAGACAGCCCTCTGAGTCTCTAAAGTTTTGGTTTCAGATATTTAGTTTCTTTTTGGGTTAAATGTCTAAATAAAGATTCGGAACCTCATTAGGTTTATCTAATATAACTATGGAATGGTAGACCGATTGTCAACTCGCGCTGCTTATTTTTTCTTATAAATATCCTTATCAAATAATATATTGACCATGTTATCAATAAATGTCATCACATCATCTTCCCAGCCGGCAATTCTCATAACATTTTCAGTCGTGAATAATCATATTGACCCATATTTCGGCGATATATAATAGCTTACTCTTTCAATGCAATTGCTTATTATTTTAGATTTTATACTAGTATATTCTGACGCTGGTATGATTGAATTAAATCTCTTACAAAGTCAGTTTGTTAGATCAAATCCAACATGTCTGAATGAATGACAGAAGTATATTATATATATATATATATATATATATATATATATATATATATATATTTCATTTGTTTAATATACCATTTTGTGTCAATATTTTTTAGCTAAAAAGTACATAGTAGTAGAGAGGGTTGATGTATCCTAGTTCAGAGATACCTCGGCCCTAAAACGTATTTTGTCAGAAAAAAAAAATGTTATCACGTGAAAATCATCATTTTGAGCTAACAAAGGCTGCTGACAACAATGTTAACGTACAATGTTTCGTCGGGCCGGAAGGTCTCTGAGAAAGGATCACATCATCAATTCCTCTTTATTACTGATATCTAATCTCTCCTTACGAAATTGAAATTGACAAGGATAAGAAAAGTTTATTTTGTCTAAATACTTTTAAATTCTTGTCATCAGTATGTTTTCAAACAATTTTCTCAGACAAGATGCCAATGTTATACTACGATGATTCACTGGATACTTTTTATCTTTACCACATTGTTTATATATATATATATATATATATATATATATATATATATATATATATATATATATATATATATATGTGTGTGTGTGTGTGTGTGTGTGTGTGTAATCATCCTACATTTATATACATTAGGCAAATATTCAAACCGTATCATGTAATTAAAAATGGCAAATTAAATGATTAAATATTTTCTACTGTTCTTTATATATTCATACGCAATCAATGCCTGGTGACTTGTATTATTTTTAGAGACTTGATATGCAACATCGCCTCTTTCTCTGTAGAAGGATTACACTTTTTTATCAGTATCTCGTTTGTTTTCTTCGTACATATTCTTCATCTTGACACAATCACTACGTTCTCTATATGTTGTATTTCTTAATTAAAAAAAATAGTTTTCACAGATGTTACTCCTCGAAATATAATGTTACCATAATTTCATTAATCTTTCCTATTTTCCCATATCACTGCGTAGAATTCGTCTATTCCCATTTCTACACTCTTTTCTATCTCTTCAAATGTGCACTCTTTGTATACCTTTTCTTTAGCCTGTTTCTTTCCATTTGCGTCCTCGTATTTTCTTTTGATGTTACAGTATGTGGCTCTAGTTTTTCCTGCTTTGATCCATTCTCCACGCGCTTTTCTCATATCCTGATGTCACTTTTCAAGACTACTTTTCTTCCTATATGGTTTCATGTGCAATTTAAATTCGGACTTTGTAATATATGTGTCTGATGCAGTTACTACACTCTTAGTTATCGATTCATTAAATTTCTCTATATATTCTACCTTTTTGTACTCATAGGTGAAATTCAAGAATGTACTAACGTCAGATTCATACATGCTGATTTCTAATGGATTCGCAACATTCCATTTCATTCTTGGAAATACATGTCTTTTTATTTTCCTGCAACATATATTTTGCAAGTACCGCTGTAAAATGTAGGTGATCCGATCTTTAGAGATCAATTTTGCTGTTAACTATGTGTTTTCTTACACCACCTCTAATTATTTCAGGTATTAGTATATAGTCAAGTGTGGACGTTCGTGATATATCTTTTGAAGTATACGTGATGTAATTTTCATGCGGTTTATCACCTACGTATCATCGATGTTTCTATGTTCTTTTCTTTTCCTGAAAGCAAGCTCTCTTCTGGATTTATACGCACAAGATTTGCATTCATGTCGCATATAATTATGCATATATTTTCAACGGAATATCTATCGTACATATCAAAAAATATTTTCACAAAATACGTCATATGCATCATCTGTTCTACTTGTCGAGGGAAAGTAGGCTGCAATCAAACTTATAGGCTCCAATTCTCTCACTAAGACTTTCACCGCCATATTTAGCAAATCAGTTTGCAAGATTCTGACTTTGCATAGAGATGATCTAAAACATACGTCAACCCCGCCACTATCCCTATAGCATTGTGGTGACTCTTCATTAGGGAGAGCAACTACTTTGAAATCATCATGTAATACGTCAGATTCTTTGTACAAAGACTTGACAAAGATGTTTGACCTGGTCAGCCGGAGCGGACTCTTCAAACTCCTGAAGAAGGTCGGCTGCCCTCCTCGATTGCTCGCTGTCATCACATCGTTTCACCAGAACACTCAATGCACAGTTTGCTTCAACGGCGCAACATCAGAGGCCCTCCCAATCAGCAGTGGAGTCACGCAGGGTTGTGTCCTTGCACCAACCATTTTTGCCATCTTCTCCGTGCTCCTCTAATACGCCTTCAAGGACTTCAGCGAGTGAGTGTACATTCACACCAGGGCAAATGGCAAACTGTTCAACATCAAACGGCTCCGTGCAAAGGCCAAAGTCACAAAGGTTCTCATCCGCTCTGATATCACATACGGAAGAAGGACTTCAGCAGCTGGTATGTCGCCTCTCCCACACCTGTAAAGAGTTCGGACTGACCATCTGTTTGAAGAAAACGAATGTCATGGCGCAGGATGTAGACTCCCCTCCAACCATCACCATTGATGGGTACAACCTTGAAGTTGTTTGAGAACTTTACATCACTTGGATCCACCATCTCCAGCTCGCTCTCCATTGATGCTGAGGTGAACGGCGGGATTGCTAAGGCAGCAGCAGTTATGGCAAAACTGTACCAGAGGGTCTGGAACAATCTCAACCTCACTGAGAAGACCAAACTGCGTGTCTACCAGGCATGTTTGCTCAGCACACTCCTCTATATCAGCGAGGCATGGACCACCTACACGAGCCACGAAAGGAAACTCAATAGCTTCCATCTGAGATGCCTGCGGCGCATTCTGCGCATCCAGTGGCAGGACAAAATACACAACATGGAGGTTCTGGAACGGGCCAGCATGGATAGCATGTTCACCATCCTCAGCGAGAGCCGCCTTCGATGGCTCGGCCACGTCAGGAGAATGGATACAGGCCGCATTCACAAGGACCTGTTATACGGCGAGCTGGCAGAAGGCGCACGACCCACTGGACGGCCACGTCTGCGATACAAAGACGTCTACAAAAGGGACATGAAAAAGGTAAACATCAGCCTCAACAAGTGGGAGAGCTGTGGTGCTAACAACCGCTACGAGTGGCGACTTACTGTGAGACAAGGCATTCAGAAAGCCGAGGAAGGAATAATTGCAAACCTCGCTACAAAGAGAGCAAAGAGGAAGGCGAACCAACAACAGCCCCAACAAGAATCCATCTTCTCCTGCAGCAAGTGCAACATATATTGTCACGCAAAGGCCGGACTCTTCAGCCACTTGCGACGGTGCAAATAAGGCATCAAAACAGGGAGCTACACCATCGTCTCTCGAAGACGGACGGATGACAACTATATATGATCCATCCCATTGGAGTCGTTCCTTTACGTGGCGCACGAATGTTACTTTCACATCTTCCTCCTTGCAATGGGTTGCAATAGATGTCCTTCGGAATACCCATGTCATTCACTTCTGATACGTTTAAATCAGGCTTTGAATTGATGTTGACAACATCAGCTTCATTATCTAACATGTCTTGAACGACATCCAAGCTATTTTAAGACTTTCAAAGTCTACATTATCTATAGAATCAGGTTGAGAGAGCATTTTTTTTCTAAGGAATATCTCCCAATGCATTCAAGTATTTATTTTTTTTTTTGTTAGTAGTATATTTTCATTTCATTCAAACTGTAACATTGTCAACTTTGGTCTAACTTATTTCCTGTACAAGAGAGAGAGAGAGAAAGAAAAGAGAGAGAGAGAGAGAGAGAGAGAGAGAGAGAGAGAGAGAAGGAGAGAGAGAGAGAGAAGTGCCTTTAGACATTTTCATATTTAATTAATATTATTTGAGTTTTAGACCATAGTATCTTTAAGAAACAAAAACAATAAATACATCACAGGTATATGTACCACGCAACCAAGAAATTTACAGTATAATGTCGAAATGGTTTGAAAATTTGTATCAATAATAATATAAATACTGTAGATAAATCCTAAGAAAATTGCACACATATTACGTCGAACTATATTCTTGTCGGTTGCTTGGTGTCATTTTTCAATTTCAAAATTCTAATCAAGGTCCAATTCCTTTGCTTTCTCTCTCCTTCCACATTTCTATGTAGTTTGTCCGTTATGCATAAGAGGAGACCGTGCAACAGAAAGCTGAATGTATTGTGATGAAAATGTGTACCATATTAAACTCATTTAGAGAAAGGAGATTATTAATACTTTTTATCGACATATTCATACGTCATTAATGATTAATGCGTGGAAATTTATCATAGATCTAGACTCAACTACAGATGGTTTGCGAGAATTCGAGAATATATATATATATATATATATATATATATATATATATATATATATATATATATATATATATATATATGTGTGTGTGTGTGTGTGTGTGTGTGTGTGTGTGTGTGTGTGTATATATAATTGCGCCGATAATACTGGTTTATCAAATTTATTTATGCCAATACTTTAAATGCCATATTTTTTTTAATGTGTGGTGTGTGTTTTCCTCAAATAAAGACTTTTACATTTATTTCCTATTGTCTTGTTTGCAGAAGTGCACTCTTTTACAAAACTATAAACAGGCTCCATATATGATAATTAAAATATTTTTTTAAGATCTCTGATGTTTTTTGTTATGGAAAGCTAACGGAAAACTTTCTCACAAACCCCCATTGGTCAAACTCACGTGGACAGGTAAGATGGCAGTGATCAGTAAAGGCGGGCGCTTTACACCACGTGAACACAACTACCTAGTAAAGATGTCTTAACTATTCGAAACAATTGAGAATTTTATCAAATTAAAGAAATTTCTAAACTCTTAAGCTATTTTTTTTTTCTTTTTGTTCGAAGAATTTCTTCGTTCTCTTGTATGCAAAATTTTATACTAAAATTTTCTTTCATCCTTCATACTGTTTCTAAGTGTGGGCAAGATAGTACGGAAATCCTTATGTTTCTGTGCATCTCGGCCATCTCGTGTTCCCAATAGACCTTTCGGATTAAAGAGAATGGTTCACAGTAATTAATACAGATATTTTGTTGAAACGTTATGGCGAATGAGTGGAGAGTTTTTGGGGTAAAATTTAAAGAAATCTGGACGAGAGATGACGAAGTTAACAAGATTTAACATTGCGTGTGTTATACAGTAGTCCTATACACTCTGGGAGACTCACTGGGATATTGACAGATCACTTCTCCATTTTGCACGTGGAACAAAATGTTAGGCCAGTATCAAGCTGGGTTTAATGATTGGTTAGAGGACTTTATTATTATTATTATTATTATTATTATTATTATTATTATTATTATTATTATTATTATTATTCTCCGTCTTTTCTCCATGATGTCATCTTCTTTCGGACGAAACATTTTGTTACAAAAATTGGCATACAAATTTAAGCAACACTGCAAAAGACGAATTAGTACCTGTAAAATAGTAAAATTGATTCATGTGTCAGTGTGTAGTCACCGATGACTCAAGTAATAGCTGTAAAAGTGAATCACACAATACCTGTTAAGACGGGCTTAATAATTGACGAGTGATTCACAATGAAATTTGTATCCAATCAACCAGAATCAAAGCTAATCGGTAATGCATAGGCCGATGTCGAGACATTATTTTCGCGAATATTTGATTGCGAATTTTCTATATTTCAATGTTCTGTTTCGCTTAATCCATGCTACCCCTACTCCCGCAAGAGTTGTAAAGCTTTTAAATCTCTGTAGATTGAAAATAATAAACAAATCATTAAAACTAAACCTTTTTTACTTCGTTTATCATAAACAGTAACCAGATCACGCCATGTCAGTGCCAGGGATTTTTATCCTTTAAAAATTGATTGTTCTGTCCAGGAATGCAAATCAAGGTGTTGGCAAAAGATATACATCTTTGTAAATGTTTCACGAACAGATGCAGGAAAACATTAATTATGTGCAAACTTTGTTTACTTTTTATCTGCCAAAGACATCCCTTAGTTTTCCAAAACTAGATGATTCGACGCCAAGGTAATTTATCAGAGAGGAAAGGAAAGCCGAACATGGGAACCATTCGACTTTGAACTGAATGCATTAAGTGCACTAGTACAGAGGACATGAAGTGGGTTAAATTAATAAAACAAGAAAATAACAAAAGATAAATTTTAAAGCAAAATAAAATTAAAAATAAATTCACTATGTCATAGGCTTAGGTACTAATCAAGTATAAACGGGTATCTCTGATACAGTTTGATAAAAAAAATCAAGTATACTTGGGTATCTCTAATGCACAGTTTAAATATTATCAAGTATACCTGGGTATCTCTGTTGCACAGTTTGATAATAATCAAGCATAAATGGGTATCTCTGATGCACAGTTTGATTATAATCATGTGTGCCTGGCGATCTATGATACAGTTTGAAAATAATCAAGCATACCTGGGTATATCTGATTCACAGTTTGAATATTATCAAGTATACATGGGTAACTCTGGTACACAGTTTGACAATAATAAAGTATACCTGGGTATCTCTAATGCACAGTTTGATAAGAATGAAGAATAATGGGTATCTCTGATCCACTGTTTGATAATAATCAAGTACACCTGGGTATGTTTCATACCGTTTGATAATGATCAAGTATAATTGGGTATCTCTAATTCACAGTTTGATTATTACCAAGTGTACCTGATGATCTCTGATACAGTTTGAAAATAATCAAGCATACCTGAGTATCTCTGATTCACAGTTTGATAATAATCAAGTATACCTGAGTATCTCTGATGCACAGTTTGAATATTATCAAGTATACCTGGGTAACTCTGATGCACAGATTAATAATAATCAAGTATACCTAGGTATCTCTGATGCACTGATTGATAATAATTAAGTATACCTGGATATCCGTCATACAGTTTAATAAACATCAAGCGTACCTGGATATCTCTGATGAACAGTTTGAATATTATCAGGTATACCTGGGTATCTTCGACGCACAGTTTGATAATAATCACGTATACCTGGGTATCTCTGATGCACAGTTTGAATATTATCAAGTATACCTCGGTATCTCTGATGCACAGTTTGATAATAATCAAGCATACCATGGTAACTCTCATGCACATTTTGAATGTTATCACCTATACCTGGGTATCTCTAACACAAATTGATAATAAGCTAGCATGCCTATTATCTGATTCACAGTTTGTTAATATTCATGCATACCTGGGTATATCTGATGCACAGTTTCAACATTATCAAGTATACCTGGATATCTTTGATACAGTTTGATAAAAATCAAGCATACCCGATATATCTGATTCACATTTTGATAATAATAAAGTATACCTGGGTATCTCCGATGCACAGTTTGAACATTATCTAGTATACTGTATATCTCTGATGCACTGTTTGATAATAATCAAGCATACCAGTTAATCTCTAATGCAATGTTTAATAATAATCAAGTATAACTGGGTATCTAAGGATGCACAGTTTGAATATTATCAAGTATGCATGGGTATCTCTTATGCACTGTTTGAAAATAATCAAGCATACAGATACCGGATTATCTCTGATTCACAATTTTATAATAACCACATATACCTGGGTATCTCTGGTGCACAGTTTGAATATTATCAAGTATACTTAGCTATCTCTGATACAGTTTGATAATAATAAAGTATATTTGATTTACAGTTTGATAATGATCAAGTTTACCAAGGTATGCAGAGTTTGAATATTATCAAGTATGCATGGGTATCTCTTATGAACAGTTTGAAAATAATCAATCACACCGGGGTATCTCTGATGCACAGTTTCATAATAATCACAGTTTGATTATTGTAAAGTTTGATTATTATCAAGTATTCTTCGGTACAGCTGAAGCACAGTTTGATAATAAACAAGTATACATGGGAATCTCTGATGCACAGGTTGAACATTATCAAGTATACCTGGGTATCATAATCTTATGCAATGTTTGATAATAATCAAGCATACCGGGATATCTCTGATGCACTCTTTGATAATAATCACGTATACCTGGGTAACTTTTATACAGTTTGATAATAATCAAGTATAAGTGGTATCTCTGATGCACAGTTTAAGTATTATCTAGTACACCTGGGTAACTCTGATGCACAATTTGATAATAACCAAGTATACGTGAGTATCTCTGATGCAAAGTTTGAATATTATCAAATATAACAGCCTATCTCTGACACCGTTTGATAATAAAGTATACATTAGTATCTCTGATGCACAATTTGAACATTGTCAAGTGTACCTGGGTATCTGTAAAACACAGTTTGATAATAATCAGGTATGCATGGGCATCCAAGATGCACAGTTTGAATATTAATAAATATACCTGCCCATCTCAGATAATATTTGATAATAATCAAGTATACATGGGTATCTCTGATGCAAAGTTTGAATATTATCAAATATAACTGCATATCTCTGATACCGTTTGATAATAAAGTATACCTCGGTATCTCTGATGCACAATTTGAACATTATCAAGTATACCTGTGTATCTGTAATACACAGTTTGATAATAATCAAGCATACCCGGGTATTTCTGATGCACAGCTTGATAATAATAAAAAAAAAATCCGGGATATTCCTGATGCACTGTTTGACTTTAATCAAACATACCTTGGTATCATTCATACAGTTTGATAATAATCAAGAATAATTGGGTAACTCTGATGCACAGTTTGATTATTATCATGTATACCTGGCGATCTCTGACACAGTTTAAAAATAATCAAGCATACCTGGGTATCTCTGATTCACAGGTTGATAACAATTAAGTATAGCTGGGTATATGTAATGCACAGTTTGAATATTATCAGGTATTCCTGGGTATCGCTGATGCACAGATTGATAATAATCACGTGTACCTTGGTATATGTGATGCACAGTTTGAATAATATCAAGTATACCTTCCTATCTTCGATAGATTTTGATAATAATAAAATATACCTGTGTATCTCTGATACGCAGCTTGAATATTATCAAGTATGCTTGGCTATATCTTATACAGTTTGATAGTAATCATGCATACTTGGGTATCTCAGATTCACAGTTTGATAAGAATCAAGTATACCTAGGTATCTCTGATGGACAGGTTGAATATTATCAAGTATACCTGGGTATCTCTGATACACAATTTGAAAATTATCAAGTATTCCTAGGTGTCTCTGTTGCACAATTTGATTATTAGCAAGTATAACTGAATAAAGCTGATGCACAGTTTGATAATAAATAAGTATACCTGGGTACCACTAATGCCCTTTTCGTACATTATCAAATATACCTGGGGATCTCTGATGCACAGTTTAAATATGTTCAAGGCTATCAGGGTATATCTGATGCACCGTTTGATAATAATCAATCATAACGGGGTACCTCTGACGCACTGTTTGATAATTATCAAGAATACCTGGGTATTTCTGATGCATAGGTTGAATATTATCATGTATGCCTGGGTATCTCTGCTACACCGTTTGATAATAATCAAGTACACCTTGGTATCTCGGATGCGCATTTTGATAATCATCAAGCATACCGGTTATCTCTGATGCACTGTTTGATAATAATCAAGTATATCTGGGTAATTATGATGCACAGTTTGAATATTATCAAGTATATCTTAGTATCTCTGATGCACAGTATGATACATATCACGTTTACCTGGTTATCTCTGATGCACATTTTGAATATTATCAATTATACATGGCTATATCTGATACAGTTTGATTATAAGCATACCTGTGTATCTCTAGTTCACATTTTGATAATAATCAAGTATACCTAAGTACCTATAACGCACAGTTTGAATATTATCAAGTATACCTGTGTAACTCTGATACACAGTCTGATAATAATCAAGCATACCTGTGTATCTCTGTTACAATTTGATAATAACCAACCATGCCTGGGTATCTTTGATGCACAGTATCATAATAATCAATGATACCTGGGTATCTCTAATGCAGTGTTTGATAATAATCATGCATAACTGGGTATCTCTAATGCACAGTTTGATTATTATCAAGGATACATGCATATCTCTGATGCACAGTTTGATAATAATCAATTATATCTAGGTATATCTGATGCACTGTTTGATAATAATCAAGTATACCTTGGTATATCTCATACATAGTTTGAATATTATCAAGTATACCTGGGTATCTCTGATTCACAGTACGATAATAATCAAATATACCTGGGTATCTCGGATGCAAATTTTGATAATGATCAAGCATACCTGGTGTCTCTGATCCACAGTTTGATAATAATCAACTATAACTGGATATATATGATGCACATTTTGAATATTATCAAGTATACCTGGGTATCTCTGATGCTCAGTTTGAATATTATCAATTATACCTCGGTATCTCTTTTTCCCAGTTTGATAATAATCAAGCATACCGGGGTATCTCTGATGCATAGTTTGAATATTATTAAGTGTACCTGGGTATCTCTGATACACAATGTGATAATTATGAAGTATTCAGCAGAGAGGGTGAACGGACCACATTGCCTGAGACCATATTTACGAGAAATACACTTCTTTGCGAAAAATAAAGTTTCCTACAAGGCTGATAAAATATTGATTACTTTAAACCAAAAAAGTCATATTTGGTTTAGCTTCTCTCAGAGTTCTTTAGTTTTTACGCGCTGGTCACTCAGCGTTGGTTATTCACCCTCTCTGCTGCTACCTTGTTAAAATCAAGGACTAAAGATTTTATTCCAACCAAGACCATACTTTGATCTTGGATCATGTAAATGCATTGTTATAAATCCGAACGGAACACCTTGTGTGTTTGAAAAAAAAATAATCATGTTCTTATCCCCTGAACACCAATTATAATAAATATGTTGTAAAGAATATTTATCTACACCATTAAACACATCTAAAATATTGCAGTTGTCTCTGATCACCTTAGATATATGTGTGTATCCAAGATGGATTGAATTGTTTGTCCAGCATCACATTATCGTACACTACGAGATTATTAATGAATCCATCTAAGTCATCTGCGGATTGGGCTTCATCAAAATTGGTAATAAAATAAATAATATCGTTGTTTTTTCTTCGTCCAATAATTTTGCATTTTTATTAAAATCTTTAAGTACTTCGTAATATCGTTGATCATCTACAGATGGATCGACTAAATATAATTTATTCCACTTGATCCATCGCATTATCAGATTAAGCAATAATTGTGTCTTACCAGAATCATATGGGCCTATTATAATCAGTCTGATAGAATTTGGCAACGGATATCTTGTTTTACCACACGATACCATTAAAATTGGCAGACGGTAATTACGCATACAAATACGCGTTAATTTTGCGAGTAAATATAAAAAAGCGGAACCGTTATCAACAAAATCAGCAATTGACGATGCCTCTGCGTTTGAACGAATTTGTCAGCGAGGTGGTCTGCGATGGCCAAAATTATTACAGGTTGATCCTGGCAAAGAATTTCTTGGTGCATTATCATCGTTGATGAACAACACAGCGTTAAAGTCAGGCAAGGACACAAGGAAATTCATCCTGATGAGGCAATCATTGAACGATTTAATAGAATACTGCTGAGAGGTTATTCTGATATCAATATGCGAAAGAAATATCCGCTGACTTTGAACACCTGAACAAAGTACAAAGTTCAGGAGGATAGATCTCGTGAATAGGTTGCGAGGTTACCAAGTGTTTCTCAACCAGTACTAGACAATGTCACCGTAAAATATTTAAATATTTATATGAACCTGGCGAACTTGAAGAGGCAGAAAAAGAGCAACTAACCTTATTTGTAGTGTGACCAACACACAATTTCCAGCGTTGCAAGGTCCACAGGTAGACCTGCAATCTACAGATTAGATTCAACTGTTCCTCAGCGTGGATTTGTACGCAATCAATTACAAAAAAATTCCTACAGATATGCAAGTACTACCAAGCTCACTTTTATACATTTGCAGCCTGCCAACGTTTATTACATTCAAGACAGGTCAGCATCACATTTTCGAGTATGTGACAAAGACAATTATTAATTCTATCAACGGTAAATTGTCCTGAGTTATTGCTGGAATACTGCCACAATATTACTGCGTTACAACTTGCACAATGTTTATTTTGTCGTTGTTTTAGCGTTATATTAAATTCAGCATCTATATCAAAATAACGATTATGTTTAGTCTCTTGCTTATAGTTGGTTAATTTTGTTAGTGATTTCTTCGGTTATTACGCAATACGTGATAACCCGCTTCAGTTGAGATATTCTTCTGACTCGAGACACTGCGAGATAAGCTAAATTTAACCACTCAATACGATCATCGCCGATCCAAATATTTGTATCACTAATAGTTAGTCCTTAGACCCTGTGACAAGTGAATAGTTATAGCGTATTCTAAAGTCCACAATGATTTATCCATGTTTAACGCGCTCCCAACAACACCAGCAACGACTAAAACAATATCATTTAGCACAAGATCTGGTATTTCACCACCAGGAATCTCAACATCAACATTTTGTTGTCTAGTATCTGCTGGGCAATAACACAAAGGTACAAGTAGATTTGAAAATATTTCTTTATATAACGTAACTAATTTTTCTGCAGTTCATAACAAACTATTTTTCTACTCGTAACTATCAAATCAGCAGGTCTCCATAAAGTCCAAAAATCATTCATAGAATTTTTGGAATTACCGTACGCATTATCTCACACTATATTTTATCTGGTTGTAGTCTTATTCACTTTTAAGGCTCATTCAGCGGTTCTTTATTAGCTCTCTGGTCATCAGTAATGTCTTCATAATAATCTACAAATATTTTAAGCCACTCTTGTGGAGACGATCCAGTAAACATTGCGGTTAGCAATTATCGCCACACATTATCACAGCAGTATTTTTAGTAACAGCCAATCAAGAAATACTTTGTACAAAATCTCTCCTGTCAACATCATCACCGTTTTTGAAAATTTTTGTTTCCTTCCCAACTCAGCAACGTCGCTGAAAGACGCGCCGGTATCTCTGTTTCTGCCCATGTATTTATTTTTTACGTCTTAAATCTATTAAACCGTTTCTCCGTATCGCGTTTGTGAAGTGTTCTATAACTTGCTCAGCTACACAATTTATCCTTGACAAATTTCATATGTTTGAGATCCCCAACGTTAGGTTTATCGTTTAAACAATATAGCCTTGACAAGAATATAAGGCTCATCATCATCATATCATCGTCATCATCATGTATTATATCATATCAAGGTCATCAAAAATAAACAGAGGGGTAATGTGACTTCAATAAAGGATACCACACACAAGGGCCACTCAAAAAGAAATATCACAAACATTAATAAAAACTAATTATGATCCTGATCACAACAAAGACCTTCAGAACTGAGTTTCTAAAGTTTTGGTTACGGATATTAATGAATTTTCCTGGGCGTAATGTCTAAAAGTAAATTCTTGGAAATTCATTAGGTTTATCTGATATAACTCGTGGAATAATAGATTGAATGTGATCCCTCTGTTTATTTTTGTTTATTTTTATATTAAACAAGTATATACTATATAATGAATTCTGAAAATATCATGTTAAATGTATCAGATAATAGTAATCCTGAAAAAAATTATATGTGATCTTGAATCATTACAACAACGCAATAATGGAAACAGGTATACACTGCCATCTGATTATAAATTAATGTAATTTATTCAGCAGGCGATGTTACAATCACTGGCAACAATTACTGATAATCAGGTAAAGCTGTTTGTGCCACTCTCAAACGCTACTGGCAAAATTAAGTTAGAATTATCTCATGAATACGAACAGAAAAATACTATGAACTATCGTATAAAACAGTTAAGGGAGCATTGTGAAAGTAAAAGTAATGATGAAAGCGATAGTGGTGAACCAGAGACAGTGGTAATGGCTAAATAAAATCCCTGGCAAAATCAACAGATTTTTTAATTATATTCTGCCTAGTAAACAAAAATGTATTCTGATCTGAGTTATATTCTGTGAGTTTGTATCTTTAAGTATTTCGAAATATAATGCAATCAAAATATTATCCTACACATGATGTGAAGATAGTACCATGCATCATATTTTCGGATATTTTTTGTTTTCCATTATGATCTCTCATACTTAGAATTTATACTTAGAATTTAACCCAGTAAGTCCAAAATGCGGCCGCTCAGGTCTAAGTTTCAAATGTATTCTTGATAACAACGGAATACGCAAGTACACAGGGTTTATTGGCTCTGATACAATCAACCACCCGGGTGGAATTTGCGGGGTAAATGTATATATGTATCCTTGCTGGACATGGCTAGGCTTTTGAAAGATTTATCTGATAACTACCATCTACAACATCGCATATTAGATTTACTACGATCGTTGATGCTATATTTACAATGCTAAATGTGACTCCAGCTACGAAATGGACCGTTATCATGTTAAGTATAGCCGGTGATGGGACTATTCTTCTCCATGATACTGCCAGATAATATTCTTCATTAAGCTCGGTTAGTGATTTCTTCGTTTCAGCGTTATTTAAATCTGGTATAATGACTCTTTTTAAGTCTTCTGTTTTTTATAATAATCAAGAAATAATTGCTTAGGTTTTGGATTAGTGCAAGGATTATTGCGTTTAATAGTAGTCGCAAGTTTTATAATTCTTCAATTGGAGATGTATAAATCAAATAACATACCAGTTAGATGTTTTATTGTTTCGATTATCTGATTTTTACACCATCATAACGTTGTGATAATGAAATAAGTAAACCTTTGAGATCATTAAATGTTTTATCGTATTCAGGCTTAAGAACATCTAAAAATCTTATAAAATATCTTTCATCAACACTATCTCGATCCCGCGCTTTGTGTCTACGATTGCAGTAAATGTTGATCTTGTTAAATTAAGGATTCTTCTACCGTCAAAATCGGTAAAAGTAATATCTATCGCAGTTTGGATCAGATTCAAAATGTTTTTCTAAATATTCTGGAATTTTAATGAATCATTTTCATTTGTTTTAAATTCAATGTTGGTTGGTTCCTGAAATTCCATTATAAATAGGAGGAACAGCACTGACCTGATCAAACTTTGATAAATATCTATAATATAATCAGGAGAATTTACTCCAATCGCCGCTGATAATGTTGGTTCGTAAACAGTGATCGCTTTTTTTATTCTTTTCTTTAGTAGATTGAAATATATGTTGAAACCCATCATTAATCTATTTTATTTGATAACTGACTGTTGAAATTCCAACAACTTGCCAATCAGTAGTTCCATCAGGTTTATTCTTATTAACAAATAGCACTGAATTATTTTCTGGTAATCCATCGAATGGTTTTGACCTGATATTGACCTGATATTTGGCCAGATATGATAAATCCATAATTGTGCTAATGCTATTTCACTTGCTGTAAATACAGTTGGAACGTTAACACTAAATTCAGGATTGGTCGAACATACTGATATCATAGTAGTTTTGACTGCGATCTGTTGCAAAAGTTCGCGCGATTCTAACATTATTATATCAGCGAGGGGGTGAACCCTACAAGGGCTCGAGCCATTACCTAAAAATTGTTCCTGGAACTGGCTGAAAAAACTAGGTCAATAACGCTAAACCAAAGTCTCTAACTGTTATATTTCCATACGGTTAAAAACCGGTAATAAATCATTTAGATTAGTCCAGTTTTGTTATCTTATTGTTGACATATTTTTTTAATGATTTCGTTTACTTGCAAAGCGGCACTCAATTGTTGTTGTTCACGCTCCCTGCTGCTGTGGAATAACAAAAGATTGACCATCACTTGCATATATAAAGCAAGGTAGCTATACAGAGTAAATTAAACGATTTTTTACCTTGCCAAACGTAGTTTCATCAACTAAACATATTCGTCTGTATGTCATTAACTGAATCTCTGTAAGTTTGTTAAATTCAAGTATAAACTTTTGACACATATTTTTTCTCATAGATAACAGTCGCAGCCACAAATAACCCTTTATAAGCTCGTAACTGTGCAGTGTGAGTTTTATATATATATATATATATATATATATATATATATATATATATATATATATATATATATATATATATATATATATATATATCGCTCTAAGCTTGCACTGAGCTAGATATGCTTATCGATTTTCCATGGATGTGTGACGCAGTAGTTATTTTTATCTTCGTGTCTCTAATTTTCAACTATTTCGTTGTATTCATACAAACGGTGATACATTTTTGTTGGGGAACTGTATAGTACTCCAAATTTAAGGGTCATAAGAAGCAAATATTACATTTTGGCAAAGCCAAGGAAGGAATTGTACCAATATGAATATACATTTTTGTTTGAGGCTTTCAAACAGAACAACTTGTGCACTGAGACGGATGTGTTTATCGATTATCCATGGATTTTGTGAAGCAGCAGTTATTTTCGTCTTCATGCTAGTAATTTTAAATTATTTCGTTTTTTACAAACGGTGATATATTTTAATCGTTTCATACATATATCTGCACAGCATCTGTGGTCATAGTGAACCATGACAACGTTGATTTACCACTTTAATCCATAAAAGAAAGCAGACGTTGTACTTCGGTTAGTGATGGAGTCATTGCTGACATCCACAAAGAAAGTTTTGTTAGGACTACTCTACCAGCATTAACATCAGGGAATCTCCATATTGCATCAATATCTGAACCTTTTCGTACTAGTACAATTGTATGTTTAGCTCCGAAAATGACTTTTCTGACATTTCTACAGAATCCAAAGGTATGTGACAGTGGAATTGTACATGAAAACACTCTTCTATTACCTTTAAAAATGCTCGATGTAATCTAAATCCTAAGTTGAAATCTGCATCCACATTAATAATTATTCTTTGTACATCAGCATCAGCGTTTTTTTCATCAGCGAATTTTCTTGGTTGTCCTATTTCATATTAGAGAATTAGAAGTATCTTTTACAAACATCATTGATGGACCAGCTGATCTTGAATAATCATCGCTGTATCTGGCAAGACCCAATATCGTTGTGGCAACATCGATGACGCTATGATAAATCTCAATCTCTCGTCCATCAATCATATATACGGCACTTTTGAATAACGCCTTTATGCCATTATTAGCAAAACCAACACTTTCATTAGCGGCGTATTCAGTATTAGCATCTTTAAAAACTGCTTGCATCCTGAACTTGTAATTCAATTCTTCCAGGATCGTTAGGTGCACGTGCGTCATAAGAATAATACTGATAATCTCAAACGGATTCATCTTTGAGAACTGGTGCGTCCATATCAAACGCGGGATCATATATACGCTTAAACATCTTTATTATTATCGTCTTCGTCTAACACGACGACCGCTTTCTGCTATCAGACTAGCGGTTATATTATTTTCTTTTCCGACATTGGTACATCAACCAACTCCGCTAGTTTTTGATATCAGCTTGATTTATTATTTTACTAACATTTGCGGGCATCACTTTAGTGTTGGCCAATTTCACTGGTTGAGGTCGTACCGATTGCATTCTGCGTATTAATCGTGCTAGTATATCCATGACTGCTGAAATTTCTTTGCTAGTAATATCAGCAACAGCGCCTATAACTTTTTCACGAACAACATCAATAGCTTTCATTCCTAGTTGTTTTGCAATCGATATTGCTTTGGAGGCTTTTCTTCTAAACAGACCCTGAATAACATCACCTAGTCCATCTTCGTAGGTTTTTTGTATGCTGGTAATCGAGAGTTTATTACCCTGACCCCAGTTGAACACAATGTATGATCATTTTATTATTAAGTGACTTTATCACTAATTGTATTTAATCACTGTGGTAGTCATCGGCGATTTCATTAATAAGGGACCGATATACATTAATATCCATGACACCACCTGTAAATAATCGTTTACAAATATCAGCTGTTTCAGTAATGATTTCTTATGAATTATTACCAGCTCGTTTTCCTCCAATGAGAATTTCTAGTCGATCAACATCAGCAACGACATTATCGGGGCAAGTAATAAGGCCACTTCCTAGACCACTCCCAGTTGCGCTGGGAGCATCTTGAAATTCTTCTTTCTCTTCACTTGGTTCCCGTGGTGTTTTTTTTTTCTACTTGGTTTCGATGGTATTTTTGGTTATTCTGGAAAATCTCGAAGTGATTGCTCAAATGGTTTTGGTGCTTTTTATTGTTCTTTTTACTGTTTTAGCGATTGTTGTTGTTGTCGTTGTTTTAGCAATTGTTGTTTTGTTCTGGCGGTAATTGGCATAAACGAAATATAACTATCTCTTGTATAAATATATTGTACATATTTAGGATCATTATTTCTGGCCTGATCAAAATCATTCTTTATGAGAAATATCCATTTGTACCAAGAATCACGACTTATAGTTTTATCAGCATATTCAGATTTTAAAAACCGTCCTCGATCACTAATACCTTTTACAGCAATCACAACTAAATTTCCTATACCTTTAGTATCTTTATTATTAATAATAACATCTTCGATAAATTTGTCACTTATGTTAACTTTTTCTTCTTGTTCTGGTAGACGTTCCTTTATACCACCTATTTTAGCACGAGCTTGGTCTGCATCTTCAGGTATTTATATGACTGGCATCACAGGAGCTATTTTGGCTGGAGGTTTTTCAAGGATCACTTTTATTTTCTTATTCTTTCTGCTATTTTTCGAGTTACTTCAGCTGTTTTCTCTAACACAGGTAGAATACCTTTAGTGGTCTCAGATGTTTAAATAATTTTGTTGTAGCCTCTTTAAATTCAAATTGAGATTCCAGACGCGATTGTAGTTGTTGCTTAACGGAATCACGAACAGGTAATTATTTTTAATTGCCTCTGGTCGCTCTCGAGCTAATCTAGCTGAATGAGGTTCTCCAATATTCATTATTAATAATATTTATACTGGTTATTTAATTTATAGCAGGAGAGTGGGTAAATGACCAACGCTGAGTGACCAGCGCGTAAAAACCAGAGTATGAGATAAGCTAACCCAATTAGAGAGGGGTTTTGTTTGGTTTAACGTTATCAACATTAATTTTCAGCCTTCGTATGAACCTTTAATTTTCAAATAAAAAGGTCTCAGGCAAAGTGGTCTGTTCACATTCTCTGCAGCTATATTATCAAGAATACTTGGATATCTCTGATACATAGTTTGATATCAAGCATACCTGATTATGGAAGAAAAGGACACAATAGAGCAAATAAACCAGCAAACCATATTTATTTTCCAGGTAAGACAACTAAGCCAGATTGATTTAAAAAAAGCAGCGTCAACATTAAGAGGGCCCCCATTCCATTTTGCTATTTTTGTACATTTTTACAAGCATCAAAATTTACATTTGGTAGCTAATAAATCAGCATTGATACAGGTAAAATCTGCACTCTTACAAGGCCCGTCTTATATAAGGGGACTAGAAAGGGGTGGGATCCTCCTGTAGTTCGAAGCCAATAATTTGGAGTCGCCCCCGCCTCTTCTGCTGCTCAATTATTTACGAAAAAATAAGCTTAATGTTCCTTCAAGTATAAAATGAATCAAACGCACTAAATTTTCCATGTATCTTATAATGTAGCGACATTAAGAAAGAATTTATTTTTCTTAAAATCATATAATCTGATTTAAAAATAATAAATAAATAAAAAAATTCTACAAACAGCAATCAGACCTGTTTTTCCTAATTTTACTTTGTTTTAAGGGTCAGTATAATTTGTTTTTAAATCTAGTTTTTAAAGCCTGTGTCTAGCTGGAAACTATCAAACTGGAATTTAAAATACATTATGAACTTCTGATGATAGATAGGATTTTTGAAGCATATCTTCTGCCGAGATGGAATCATTGGTTGTATACACAATAATACCCTGTGCCGATGGCTATCTTGCACTTTTATATATGAGTAAACTGCACACGTCTTAGATCTCAGTTGTAACGTAATGCAGTGAACGACAATTGGTTTTCTTTCTTGAAATAATGTGCCATTCGCGACCACCAAACCTTTTCATAAATTTACGTTCGTGTCGGCTTCAACAAATCTTTAAAATGATATCAATAGTTAAACTATGTTTTATCTACTACACATTTTAATAAAATAATTGATAATATAAACAATTTGTAGACAAATGTAGGTCTCGCAGCTGGTAGGATTGTGAGCAACGAGACAACAGCGTTCCACCTAAGTTACCTTTCCCGAATAAGTAATGTCAGTCTAGTTTCCAGAAAAGCATATAGGCGCACCCTTTCCCCCGTCATGATATAAATTTTGCTCTATTTTATTGCAGAAAGGAAGTCAATGAGATTTAGAATGTGCATGTCTTCGTTTCCTCAATTATATCTGTTATATGTATTGCAACTATCATATCTGAAAACATACTGTTCAAGTTCTTTACTTTTTTATTTTTTTATTTTTTTTATTGTCTAAATAAAACTTATTTTAAACTGAGATATGTTTCAGTAAACAATTCACATACTAGAAGCCCTATCCTGTCAGTAGTGCTAACATAGAATTTTTCTTAATTTGTTTGCTTTCCTTCTTTAAAAAAAAACCATTAGCGATACAGACTTGCACATTTGCTTTCCATCAAATAGTTATTAAATATAATTAAAGTTGCAATGAGAGGCTGCAATGTTATAAATGTTGATCTGTAGTTCCTCATAAGGTAATTGACTAGTAATAATTGTACATGTGCCAATAGAGCATCGTACGCATGTATGACGAAAGATAATTTATCTTTTCGAAAAAGACAGCGTTAACTATTGATAAATAACAAATCGCATTTAAAAACTTCTTGTTTTAAATAAACATTGACAAACTGTTTAATATTGGAACTTGCGATTAATGCTTGTATGGTTCACAAAACATTTAGAAAGTTAAATTTATGAAACTGGACATGTTGTATAACCGTTTAGTCTTGATTAGACTGCGAAATATATTGGCATTATATGTACAGAATTATATAATGATGATTTATAATTTCATTTTAACAACGATGTTAATGCAAATGATTTATGAACAAGACACATTTTGTTCAGAAATTGCCATAGCATTTTCGAAATTAAAATAGAATACGAAACAATATAGTCGTTGAATGTTAAAGATGATGTGACTTTCATAACAAATTAATCAAAGGTGACTGGTTTAAGCAATAATAACGGCAATAAGTGTGTAAAAATTTATTTGTTGAAGCGTAGCATTGCGAGAACGTTTCTTGACATATATATTGCATCCTCTGCTTTCATGGATCATAACATCAATTTATGACCCCCATAACTAAATGCTAATATATATTTTTAAAAAATTAATATTTTCGTTTCATTGTCATACAAACCACACAGGGATTTATACGTTACAATTAGAGAATTGTTTCATACTTGAAAAACGGGTGTTTCTTCGCATTTTCTTTCTCCTCTTGCCGCTAAACAGGGGACTCCCTGGTCTGCACCGAATAAAGTATCCTCGCACCAACAGTCCATATGATATACAGTCAGTGAGAAATATAGGATATCAAAATGAAAGTAAATATTTTGTTGCCAACTATATTTCATAGACTGAATTTTATGAAATGTTTAATGGATGAAAATTAAACCAATTTACCAGCCAATATCTGCATCTCAAAATTTTTCACCACTAGCAGAATAGTTCTAGAGCAGAAGAATAATTAGTGGCCCTATACATTCTGAACCAGCGAGGAATGGATGTAATGGGTATGGTTACGAACGAAGTGTATCAGCGAGGAATGGACGTAATGGGTATGGTTACGGACGAAGTGTATCAGCGAGGAATGGACGTAAGGGGTATGGTTACGGACGAAGTGTATCTGAGAAATGCAACAATGTACTAATTTGGTGCCTGAAGGGACATTTTTGGGAAGAGTGTAGTACCCACATTTCTTACGTCAAATCCGGAGAATCTTTGGCCTAATTTTATGTCATTTCATAACAATCCGAGATCAGAACAATCCTTTTGAGGGATGAGAAAAATAATATTTTCGCTGTAAAAAAAAAAAAAACGTGAGAGTATATATTTTTCTTATAGATTCGTTAGTAGATAGCCAAATAGCAGAGATGTTTAGAAGCGGCAACAGTACCGAGTTCCTTTGACACAATTCTCCGCCATTTTCACAAAGGCATTGGGAAGGGGTGCTTTTTTAACCTGCATCACTCCATACAAGATTTACGAATATGATTTTGGGAGTAAATCTGCGAGATTTTCCTACTGTGGTGACGTTATATGGATACAATTATCAAACTGCGCAGAGCAATTTTAGAATTTCCCGAGCGCTATTTTAATACCACATTGGAAATTGGAAAATATTTTTAAGACAAACTGTTTCTAATGGTTATATTAATTTTAACTTTGGTTGGTATACAGTCTCTTGAAATGTCTATAAACATGTGAGCAAACAATTGTTTTTAATACCAATGATCGAATTTAGGATAACAAGATTTAATGTCCAATTGAAGATTTTACGTTCTAGTGAAGTCTTATTGTTGAAAGCATGTTGCAAAGGAAAGAACCCATTGTACTATGCAGAAATAAGTTCTCATCAGTCGCAGTTGTAGAACTGTGGGACAAGTTTTATTGAAATTCCTCAAAACTTAAATTTCAGTTTAGAGAAACACACACACATACACACACACCACATTTTTAGTCCCGATTTTAACTTTATTACTATTATCATTTTCTTTCGCAGCAAACAGCAAAGGAGTCTGCAGTTGTATCAATAAAGCACGACGAAATTTCTGACAACATGAAATTATCTTAACGGTATTATAAATTAACACAAGGAAAGCAAGCGTGACCACAACCCTCCGCTCGATTCGACATTTCTCACGCGTCTTTTATCCATTTATAGCACGAAGACTGGCAAACAACACATATCCATTCAAAAAACAGTAATGTACCAACGCATCACTCTCGGACTACCATTGCATAAATCCAATACGGTGAATTAACCTTTATTTTCACCATTACGGTCACAAAACCTGGAAAAATGAACCATTACAGGAAGTAGTAAATTTATACCACGGGATAAATAAAGTCATAAAACTAATGTTACAAGATAAAATGTGTAACATTTTTTATTTCAGATTGCATCATTTAATAATTTTCGTATAAATGTCCAGAACAAAAATATGTTGTTAAAGTTCTGATAGTACAAATTATGGTTGATGACGTCAGAGAACAGACTCTGCGCCATGTTTGGAACGATTATTAGACCCTAACGCATATTTACTGCAGGATAGAAACTAGTAGAAATGGACTACTTCCTGTAATGGTTCATTAAAATTCTCTCATTCATTATATTTTCTTCACGTGTTTCTTGCGCGAGGACTGTCGTCTGTGTGACAGCTGTATTTATTCATGTAACTGGATGTGATTTTAGTAAGGAACGTAGTTTGTTCAGCCTGTCATAAAATGTATGTGTATAAAACCAACTCTCCTGATATTGGGAACACTTACACGTACATACGTTGATGTTGTCATAATCATAATCACATTTTCTCTCTCTCTCTCTCTCTCTCTCTCTCTCTCTCTCTCTCTCTCTCTCTCTCTCTCTCTCTCTCTCTCTCTCTCTCTCTCTCTCTCTCTCATCTTTTGCACTATCAATGTCATTAATATTATGAAAATGTCAATGTAAGGCCTTATTCCATCGTTAGCATCCAATAAATAAATAATTAGAAGGCTCATCCTTTGAGGCTCATCCTGAGAGAGAGAGAGAGAGAGAGAGAGAGAGAGAGAGAGAGAGAGAGAGAGAGAGAGAGAGAGAGAGAGAGAGAGAGAGAGAGATATGTTGGTGCTATAATTTGTGAACTTTTGCACTGAATAACTTGAGATAACCCCGTTGATCCAAACAGCCAATGGCTTATTTATCTATGGTTCTGAAAGGTGTATTTACTTACACATAAAGAGCATACTCCTGTTGACAGAATGGTACAAGGGAGATAACCAATGAACGGTCCAAGTGCGAATTAAGCCTCTGCAGTTGTGATACTTCTACATCTGGACTTGCTTGACTCTGCCCGACCCTTGTGACCTAGGCAAACTGGTCACCTTTGTCTTCCAGATTCTTACTTGAAACCTTTATCAGGTATACTTTTCACAAACTGGCCATATACTCACACTAATCAAATTATTGTTCTTTTTTTAGCGATAAGTTTCTACGATATTTGCTGTTGGTGATAGCGATTTTGATTTCTGACTTTTTTGTTAGTCAAAGAAAAATATCTTTATTGATCCAAAAACAAAGACAAAAAAAAACCATAAGGATTAATGAACTCCTGCAAATTACATTTTGTATTTACTTGAACACGTATTTTCTTTAAAGTTACCAATTTACAAGACCTTCTTACATATTAAATAACAATCATATATCTTAGATATCATACATTAGACATCATACCTTAGATACCTTGAATATAATACATTAGATATCATATATATCATATCTTAGATATCATGCTTTAGGTATAATTTGCTTAGGTGGCGCTACCAGTTATTATGTACTTTTGAGAGAGTGATGTATGTAAGGTGAAGTTGTTTGCATTTTAAACATGCACAGCGGAGAGAATGTTGGCATACCTATATACTACTTTCATGTAATGTGAATGAAATTTCTTTGGATATTGTACTTTTGGAAATTTAAAATGAGCTTAGGACACTGCGAACTAAAATGACTGCTCCCTTGTGCTCCAAAAATCAACCAAAATTTGTCTAAAGTACACTATTCTTGGCAGCTATTAAAATATGGAAAATGAATTTTGCCAAACTAGATAATACCAGCGTCTTAAATGCAATGACTGAATTACCAAATACATAAAATATAAAAAAAGTTATCGGCTCTTTTTTTACAATTGACCTCTGAAGTTCGAGAAGTGAAAATGAGCAAGTAGAGCTAGCACTTTTTTGAAAGATGCACATCTGCAGTAAGGTCAAGCTGTATACTCTCTAACCCATATTACACCCATCAATCATACATCAAAATAAAGGGAATTAAAGGTTCTTTGAACAATACCTAAGATATACAAAGTCTCTTTTAAAACACCAGTATAACTAGTGAGGAAACCCGGGGAAACTCTTTTTCTTTAAAATTTTAATGCTAAATACGAAACTGTAGAGCGCCACCTTATGAATGCAGGGCCAACAAGAGGTAAGGGGGATCCGGTGATATATCTCTGGGGCTGTGGCCAGGGACCGGGCCCGTAAGAGGGCCCTGGCCGAAAAACAATTTCTAATTTTATAAAAGAAATGTTGTTTAAACAAGAACTTGGAAAGACCTGAGTGTTTATTTTACCCAGGGGTCCATGATCGCTTTTTACGGCCTTGTATGAAGAGAGAGAGAGAGAGAGAGAGAGAGAGAGAGAGAGAGAGAGAGAGCAGGATGGGCTGAGTTCCTAATCTATTTCTTGAGTGTACCACCATTCATAGGCTGGTTCTGTATGTCATAATTTATTGCTCAAATACGCACCTCCACCCCTACCCCCCCAAAAAAATATTTGTAGTCATTATCTCAAATTTAGGAGCCCACTGTTATAAAACTTAATCATCTAAAATTACCTCATATATACGTACAGTGTATTTGGGTTTAAATGTGGGTATCTCGTATATATTGCGATCAAAATGAAATGTGACAAATATAGGCTTTTTTGGTAACCAGGTTACTTCCCTTGCATTGGAATTCTCCTGTCCACTCTTCTGTCCACTCAGTGCGCATGCCCATCTTTGCACCACAAATTCCGGTGGCAGTTGTTCCAAATGCTGTTGTTGTTGTTGTTGGGATTAACGCCATTTTTCAGCGCACGATAGGCTATTCATGGTGGCCAGTATTAATGGTGGAGAAAGAAACCGGGAAATCACCGGAAAGAACCACCGACCCACGAGAAGTTACTGGCAAGCTTTCTCACATATCCACATTCGCCGAATCCTAGACTCGAACACACGCAGACAGAGGTGAGATGGCAGTGATACGTAACGAACAGCACTTTAGACCACTCGGCCACTCGGAGCCCCTGTTCCAAATGCATGCAATTAATCACAAAGTTATAGTAAGCAAGTTTAAAACCTGAAATACCAAATAAAAGCACGCGCAACAAGATGTGGTTCGGAAATGGTATGTTTTATGTCTGTGTAACAGTTGCTACTATTTCTCCGTAAGATGCAATGTGGCAGATTCTTTATCTTCCATATGATCAGAAAAGGTCGACTTCATAATACAAAAACATCTTGTCTACTGAAATATCATTTAATATTGAGACTTCTTTAAATAATCCTCGTTCACCACCCCTGGTTATGATAATAAGTCTTCTCGCAAAGATCAAAGCACTACAAGTGAATAATTGATTATACATAAGCTAGTCAGATACAGTGACAGTTAACTATTCAACATCAAAAATTGCCAATGGACTCTAAACAGAAAGCGCTACAAGTTAAATTAGATTTCGGTGGATTTTGCTGCATTTATATTTCTTCATTTCAGGAAAGGTGTTGGTCTTAAAATAAGTAACAGAAAAGAGTAAAAGTTAACAAATAATTTATTTTCATAAAATACGAAGTGAAAATGAGAAAAAAAGAAAATAACGGTATTGCGAACTAAATCTCAAAATAATTCAAGAATTAGTTCAGACAAAGTGTTCTGATAAAATTCTTGGGAATTTACTGGAATTTATACTGATTTAAAAACTTAGAATAAAATTTGTCTGAACTAATTCTTAATTTGAAGGAAAAAAGCCAAAACTGGTCACAACATAAAACTATAAGTACTAGATGTTAAACCACGAATGACTAAATCCTCACAACCACAAGATTATATAGATCTCTACTTGACCTCGGGTCACAATTAGAAATTTCTAAAAGTAACAAATACTTTAAGGAAAGTAACTTTCTAGAATGATGTAATGAGCCTTGTTTATATACAACACAATGACCTGTAAAACTCACTTAGAAAACTCCAGTAAGCCTGACCCAAATAAACAAATGTACTCCTTCATGATTACCTGAATATTAATCTTGATAATTAACTCATATACAGAAAATATGTTTTAGTTGTTGATATAAATGAAATTAGAAAGTGAAACAGGTCAAGAACAAATTAACTCAGTTTTGGACAAGGTCAAGTTAGCATACAATGTTACATTACAATAGTATGTGATGAAATAAAATTTTAAACTAACAAACAATTAAATTAAATATACATAACACATGACTCTGGCAAATGCAGGCAATCTATTATGATTTCATAGGGTCCTAGTGTAACAGAATGAAACCATATCTCTCTCTCTCTCTCTCTCTCTCTCTCTCTCTCTCTCTCTCTCTCTCTCTCTCTCTCTCTCTCTCTCTCTCTCTCTCTCTCTCTCTCTCTCTTTCTCTCGCACCATAAGTACTCTAAGATGTAGTCAAATTATGGTCGGAATTCACAAGGCACACGGTCTTCCCACAATCAGTGTTTTGTGCATCTTGCAGTAAGGGCATGTAAATCGATATTTGTCGAACAAAATTATGCAGCATTGGTAAACCTGTACGAGATAACGAAATCCAATACACATTCGTGTTAATTTTTAATAAAGAATTATTTTTGTGCACACAATTCCTAGATACCTAGTCAATATAAAATACTCAGAAATTGTTGTTTTTATAAACTCACCCATTATCATTATATGTACCAACATAAAATTAGTAGCTGACTTCAGTCATTCAATGGGGCTTCTCTGGCAAATGTTTGTATGAAATATGTGCCGGCAGAATAACTTTTGGAATCCATTTCTCCATCTTCACTGACGTTTTCGTAACATATTTGATATACCAAATTAACCCGTTCCATTGTAAATAAATAAAAAATAAATTTGTTACAAAATATATTTTTCAATATTCAAAGAATGAACATTCTACGTCCAATTCCCTTATTGCACAAATTTAATGAAGACCAATTAGATATTTGCCCAAATTAAGAAAAACTAACAATATTTTCCATTTGTCAAATAAACTTCAGACTTTTGGCAAATTAAAGACAGATGTGTGCTAACAAGTGATTTGAAAAGTTGCTGCTATTGCCAGATATGACTATTTAGTAATACGTGGATGAGTACCTTGTAGTGAGTAGAAAGTGATATTGTTCTTTATCAAGACTTTGTTTTCCTAGATGTCTGAAGTTCCTATCTTGGAGTAATTACTAATACTCCATGTTGGAGAAAAAATAAAAACAAGCATCCCTACCTGCCAAGAATGATTTCCAAGTTTGGTGTCATTCGCCAAGACATCGGTTTGTAATTCTTATTCTAAATTTGTCATGCATTATATCAATGCTCAGTTTTATGTAGTGATTCACCATGAATTAACTGCAGAAGAGGCTGCCGCTAGGAAAATGAAATAAAAATAGTTTTCGTGACATATTTTCGATAATTATTATACGAGGAAAAAGCTTAAATTAGTAATTCCATATCCTTTGACCTTGATGTTGAGAAATGAAAAACAACTGAGGAAAGCTTATGACCACATTATTACCAAGAACTGTATTTGGGGTACATACACAACTCACTGCAAATGGTACAAATATTGCGTTGTTATTTTACTACAGATTTACGGTTTATTAAATAAATAATGTAAATAACACATTATAGTAATTTTATCAAAATAGTACAGTTGAAATGTTTAGGGTGATGAGGACGCGGAGAAAAATAATCAATGACAAACAGATTTTTGGATAATTTATGCTCAATTTATTTATCAAGACTTGATCGCCATGCATTTTATTTAGTTATATCACTCGTGTTGTAGACCAGCGAAGATCGATCAGTGTTCTCCGCATTCAGTTCTGAAAGATAATATTTTTTCTTCACATAGACTACCTGGCCCTTGCTCGTCTTAGTAGCTATCGATATGGACCCTTGTCTGAATCCTGCACCCCTCGAGTACACCCTTCCAATCACATCCTTGTTAGTAATAATGAATAAACAACTGTTCGGCACTATGATTCAATCAAAGCGGTTAGAGAGAAGAAATACAGTTCACAGACCGGGCTGCTGAATCATCTAGTAAGGGAAACAAAAGTTGCCCTCAATGACCTTGACTTGGTCATAAATCGACTTCTGTTTGGATTCATACTTCGGGTGATGAGATAGTGTAGCGGGGAAGGTATTATAAGAACAAGAAGGTTACCGTATTATGTTTCCGTACACAACCGAAAAAGACAAAACCTTCTGCATGTAATTTGTGCGAAAGGTATTTTAAATCGTTTACATTGAATATTTTAAGCATATGGTCAAATTTCTTGCTAACAATAGGTATGGGACACTACTAAGCGGAAAAATATATTAAAATTGTAGTATTTGTTTATGTTCTTCACTTCATTAAGATTTAAAATTAATCAATTGTAATTGACAAAACATTTAGCAGAATTATGGCAGATTGTGTTGGTCTCTTACCTAAGACCAAGTTAGGCAACCAATATTTGTTAACCATTATGTGTGCGTCAACAAGATTCCCAGAGGCAATTCCTTTGAAGAATATTAAAACCAAAACTATAGTAAAAGCTTTCATAAAGTTTTTTACTCAGTTTGGCCTTCCCGAATCTATCCACTCGGATCAGAAGTCAGATTTCATGTCTGGAATTTTCCAACAAGCTATGCACAAATTGGGCATTAAACAATTTAAATCCTCTGCCAAGGTTCCTTAGAAAGATTTCATCAGACTTTAAAGAACATGATTCTATCTGATTGCTTTAATACTAGCAAAGATGGGGATAAAGGCATTCATTTACTTTTATTTGCTGTAAGGGATTCCGTTCAGGAATCTTGAAGATTTAGTCCATGTGAACTAGTTTTTGGATATACTGTGCGTGAAGTTTTGAAATTGTTGAAAGAAAAAACTATATCAAATGAAGATACTGAGCTCCATCTGCTTGACTGTTTCTAGTTTTAAGTACAAATTGCCAAAGGCTTGTGAGGTCGCAAGAGCAAATCTGCGGTCTACTCAATCCCTAATGAAATCAAGATATAATAAAAACTTAAGGGATATGTGTTTTCAACCTGGTATTAGAGTTCTAGTTCTCTTGCCCATTCCACAAAATCCCCTTCAGACCAAGTACAATGGTCAATACACGGTTGAAAATAAAGTAAATGATTTAAATTACATTATAAATACTCCTAGTAGGCGAACACAAAAACAACTTTGCTACATTATTAACATGTTAAAGGAGTATATTGAAAGAGATAGCCCAGTAAATAGTTTGGTGGTACCAGTCCCACAAACTAAGTATTTATGTGAAGAAATTCAATTTGACACCGTTGAACTTGGAACAAAAAATCTTCCCAATTCGGAAATTATGAAAGACCAGAAACTTTACATTTTTATTAAGAAGAAAGAAATGAACTTAAGCAGTTATTATTCAAATACGAACACTTGCTTCCGGATTCCTGCAAGGACAAACAATATTTTTCATGACGTTGAAATTGTTGATTCAAAAGCTGTAAAACAACACCCATACAGGATGAACCCTCTCAAACAGGAATACTTGAAAAAGGAAATTCAATATTTGCTGGAGAACGATTTTATAGAGCTAAGTAAATGTGAGTGGAGTTCATCATGCATACTTGTTCCGAAACCGGATAAAACTTTCCAAATGTGCACTGATTATAGGGAGGTGAACAGCATGCAGGCCTTTGCCGACTCAAATTTCCGGTCTCTGATTAGGCGTGGTAACCTTGCGTAAGAGGTCAACACTAACCCCGAGGCAATCTTTAGAGATCAAACACCAGGATGGTTTAATATTTATAAGACGGTTAGATTATAATTTATACAGGACTTGAGCTGGATGCTAAGCAAACGTTACACCAAGTAAATATGTTTACATTAATAGTAATCAGAATTCATAATCCGTGGTAAAATATAGGCTATATATTATAATGCTGTTAACAGGTACAAGATAAACTTGATCGGGGACAAGGTCAGGTACAAAATACAACTCAACATAACATAGAATCATGGAGATAAGAACTAACAAATAATTCAAATTAAATATACAGAACAGCTGCCTTTAAAGTCAAAAACGTTTCTTTACAATCTGTTTTGTTTTCTAGAGACGTAATTTTCTGGGTTTTTATTTTAAAATATCTCACAGAAACCGGAATAAAATGATACATTTATAAAGAATTATTCTTATAAATGTTGCACAGCTCAACTATTTTTAACTTCTGTATTTAAGTTTGTTGTCTCAAGTGTAATTGCTCATTTTATGAATACCCAGGTCTCATGTCTATGTTGAATGACAAATAAAAAATATTGTCTGCTGGAGGTGGATGAGAGGAATTTGAGGATACGACAGTTGCCATAAATTATTGCGAAATATGAGTGCGTGGGTTGCAAAACAATTAATTGGCTTTCAATGCAAATGGTATTTGGCTCTCTAATGACTGTTAGCTTTAGGAACATAGCATGAAACTCGTGATATAAGAGCGCAAGCTCTTGTGTTACGTGAAAGCCAACAAA
The DNA here is from genome assembly GCA_016746295.1 of Potamilus streckersoni. Taxonomy (NCBI): domain Eukaryota; kingdom Metazoa; phylum Mollusca; class Bivalvia; order Unionida; family Unionidae; genus Potamilus; species Potamilus streckersoni. The sequence continues at coordinate 192,579 of JAEAOA010001570.1, read as the reverse complement.
CTTTGTAAATTTTAACAAAACAGTTTATTTCCTTAGACAGAAATGTGAAAATTGATAAATAGAACTAACAGTTTGTAAATATAATCCAAATATGATTCTCAAAATAAAAACACAAGTCTATCACTAAATAGTTCTATAAGATTCCAGGTTCAAGTCCCCACGACGTACGAATATGAAGAGCGATGACGTCAGATGACTGTTTCGGCTAAAATCTCAATTCTTTCTCCTATTCTTGAAGATTTGGGACCCGATTGAACCGGAAGTTCTCTGTTCCCTAAAAAGCTTCCTTTTGTCTATCATTAGAATCAAACTGCAAGTTCTTCTTCCTTGGAGTAAACCCTATTGATCAGCAGTTCTCCAGGCAAATGCTAAATTACTCTTTACGACATCGGGATGTATCATTCGGGTCTGAATCACGTTCCCCCGCCTCCATCTCCATTTTGACTCGATATCGCTGTGGACCGAGCCAATCAAACTTAGCGGACAATATCCATCTCGCTGAAAGTCAACGTTGGGACAGATAAGAGCACGTCCCGCTCACTTAGTGGACATTCCATTTGATCCTTGAACTAACCTTTAACATATAGGTGTGATAACAGCAAGCCTTTGTTTAGTGTCACCTGATATTCGACGAGGTAAACACTTGATAAAGAAGGGTGAGTTAAGTCTTGCATTCCAGAGTTAGGCCTCTATACCCGGTTTTGGCTCTTCAGGGTCACAACGTTTCTGCAAAGCAAGCATACCTAAAATAAGGTTCCTACAATTGGCTGAAAAAAGTTCAATAACGCTAAAACAAAGTCTCTAACTATTATATTACCATACGACTAAGAAACGGTAATAAATCTTTTAGGTTAGCTCAGTTTTGTTACCCTATTATTGACTATTGTTTTCAAATTTGTATGCGAATTTGTTTACTTGCTGAGCCACACTCAACTTTTGTCGTTCACCCTTTCTACTACTATGAATTAAGCAAAGATTTTATATAGACCAGCTCAGTTTTGTTGCCCAAAATATATCGTCATTAAAATACAAATAAATTTCAAAAATCTTTATTTTTTCTCCTAATTATAATATTTACTCTACGAGAGTATGTACAAATTAATATATAACGTCTCTCCTCCAAGGTCAATAATATTGCCATCATCATTTGTGAGTTTGAAATTCATTCTTGACAATGATGGATTATGTACACGTAGATAGACGTGATTTATTGACTCAGATAAAATGAGCCACCCGGGTGGTGCTTGAATACTGGATGAATATAATATATATCCTTGCTGGGTCAGGTTAGACTTTGAAAGATCTACGTGATAACTACTATCAATTATATCGCATACTAGATTCAGTGTGATCGTGGATGTAATATTAACAATATTTGGTGAAATATGACTACCTGTTCCAAACAGGTCATTATTATATTTGAGAACTGTTCTTAGCGGGGCTAATTTTCTCCATGAATAAAGTAGTTTTGGAAAATATTCATCGATATTAATAAAATCAGGTACATTTACTTCAGATACAAGATTATTTGATATTGTTTCTTTGTCCTCCTTGGAAATAACAGCTACAGATGTAAGATGTTAACGTACATTCCTGACTAAAATGCGCTTAAGATAATTAAAATTATACAATATTGAATTTAAATGTCGAATTCCTTCAATGATAATTTCTTTTGTGCCATTGATGTAATGTTGTATTATGCTGGTCATATGATTTTTAACAACATTGAATGAAAGATTAAAATCATCATTCATCGCTCTACTTACAGCACTGGGGCCCCGAGTGGCCGAGTGGTCCAAAGCAAAGCGCTGTCCGTTACGGATCACTGCCATCTCACCTCTGTCTGCGTGTGTTCGAGTCTAGGATTCTGCGAATGTGGATATGTGAGAAAGTTTGCCAGTAGCCTCTAGTGGGTCGGTGGTTCTTTCCGGTGATTTCCCGGTTTCTTCCTCCACCAATGATAATGAATAACCTATCGTGTGCTGAAAAATGGCGTTAATCCCATCAACCAACCAACCAACTTACAGCACTGATATATATTTTAATATAAAGCCATTCTGGAGGTCCTTTTGTGTAATTTCACTTAGATTAAGAATAATTTCGGTGTTTTCAACGAAAAATTTATTGACGGTCCATGGATACATTTCTTTGTAATTAGGAAACTCCTTAAACTTAAATCTGTTTTAAACTCCTCGAGTTTGTTTCTGGCCAACACTGATAAGCATTTTCAGGCCAACCTAACACTGAACGGATGAACTTTGATAAATATCTACAACATAATCAGGGGAATTTATTACAGTCGCCGCTGATAACTTTGATTCGCATACACCAATTGTTATTTTTTATTCTTTTCCTGTAATAGATTTAATTATGCGCTGGAACTCGTCGTTGATCTGTTTTATTTGATAACTACTGAGATACGTGGAAATATATCCAGATAGTTTGATGACTACACGAAAGATTTGCCGTAAATCAGAAAACTAAATAATAATCACTTTTTACAACTTTTAAGTGAACATAATGCAACTTCCGTTCTTAATGAAATCCCATTTAAGCTGATGTTAGAAAAATTAAAAAAAGAAATAGTTTCGCGTCAGATTCAGCAAAAATGGCTGATTTTAGATATATGAACATAGATGCTGAGCAGAGTATCCCACTCAGATATGTACAGGGTGATGTGCACTTGATTGGGTGAGAGGTGCCTTCATTGCCTGATGCCATCATTTGGTGCAATGGGTGGTCCATTAATCGGTTACCTTTCCCAAGTTAAAGATGTCAAGTATCTCTTGGGATATGATATTCTGGCCATCCCTCATTAGATCTTAGGGAGCGTGGAATACGAGAGGATTTGTGTGCGATGGTATTCACCACCATGCAAAACGGAATGGTCGTTACACAATACAATGTATCAGCGCGTGTTATCTATTCTCGATCACATTCCCAATATAGACAGTGTATTCAAAGTTTTAACACATTAGCTCCCCATGAAATGGTAAAAATGATTCTGGATCAGTATATTTAAACCTTAAATTTCCAATTAAGCATACAACGTTTTAAGAAACATAAAGCTAAGAAAAAAGTATATAATGAGGTGATGTGCCAGAGTTTTTATTGTACTGTACTTACTACTCCAAAAGAAGAAATGAAATTTTGTACGGGCAACTGTACTAGGAAGCTAATGTGGAACTATATTTTAGGACAACTGCCACGCTTTCCAAGCCACATATATTATGTCATGTATAATAACCGAGTCCATGTGTTTAATGTCTAAACATTGCCACGGGCTAGTGTTAAGCCCTTACGCCAGGTTACCGTGACCCGCCAGAAGAGCGGAATATTGAATCCGCACAGGCAATATCTTGTGCTAACTGGACAAATGCTCGCTGTATCACACCTACATGTTAAAGGTTTGTTCGGAGACACAAAGAGAGCTCGCGGGGTGAACGTAGGGTTGCCAGATGATAATTTGATAACGGAGGGGCAGATGGGTCTAAAAAGGAGGATTTTCTGTAACAAAAGGAGAACATTCAGAAATTAAATGAATTTTTTATATTATTTTACTTTATTTTTAATCATATTTAGCTGAGCTGCCAATTTTGGAAAGAAGTTCTTGGTTTTTTAACATATAATTATAAAAATCTTCACATGTCATGTTTTTGAAGTTGTATTGAGTAAGAATTAAAAATTTAACTGACTGCACACTTAGTCTATTCCTCTCTTTGCTCCACTGAATATTACTCAGTGAAGAAACTCTTTCCACATTTGCGTTATGTGCGCTTATACAAAAATAAAACTCGCAGATCTTGAGCAGTTCTGAGAAACATTCAATGTTTTTAACACTTTTGAAGTAGATTGTCCACTGCTCGTGCAACTTCAAGTCATAATATGCTTCATCTTCATCTGATTTTGATTTAAGAAATGAAATCAAGTTACAAAATTGATCTTGTAGCTTAACATCGTCAATCTCTACACCTCTGATGCTCAAGAACTCTATGCATGAAACTAAATCATCATATTTTAGGTTTTCGTTCTCTTTCAGCAGTGTCATCCACTCAAAACATTTGAAATCTTCCAAGGGCATCATCCATTCCATCAAGTAATCTTCACAAGCCTTGTAAACACTGACAAATTCGTTGGAAATGGACTCGGCTTCGTCATTATCACGAAGCTGTTCTCTTACGCTTAGTGACAAAAAATTGTTGTTTCTTCGATTACGAAGCATATGAAGTACGGATTTAAGTATCGTTGAAATTTCCAGAACGGAATTATGTTCCTCCTCGACTTTTGCCAAATTTGCTTGGTAAATAGACATAAGAGAATGCGTGAACCATAAATATGCTTCTTAAGTTGTGCTTTCGAAAAATGTTTTTATTAGGTATGGTGTTGATTTTTGGCTTAAGAAATATTATTTTAATGCTGGTTAGAGCTTCAAAATTCTTTCTACGCATGGAAACAGGCTAAGCCACCTTGTTTTACTGTGTCTTAGCAAAGGCTGATAATTGATTTCGACGTAATTGCAAACTATTTTAGTGCCTCTGTTCTCACTGTGTACACAGACAAATAATTAAATATTTTCAATATTATTGACTCAATATCCAGTTTCATCAAATCGACACCATTGCAAGGGCTGTTATGCATAATATGTGCAGGGCAGCCGACTCCTATAAGGTTTTTTTTTCCTCTAAACTTTCTTTTAGGCACGTAAATACCTTTTCACCTGGGTTTCGGTTCACACCTTCAAAATTTACATTCGCGTTATCTCTACACACTTGGTGTGTATTGAGTGTTTCGTATATAAGATTCGCAATCGAAAGCGAAGTTTCGTTCGATAAAGTTTGTAAATCAAGAATTTTCGTTTCGATTCCATTTCCAGTCCAGTTAAAATATTGAATCAATATAGGAAACAGTTGATCTGCACCATGGTTGCTGGCGTCTGTGGCAATAGAAAGACAAGAGATGTTCCTCAAAGTTTCAATGATTGTCGTAATCGTATGTGGAGCAACAAGTTTTGATTTACTATAGCTTCCGTCTTAGTTTTTCCGCTTTTAAGATTTTTTGCCGTTTCAGAATCAACAAACATTTTTCTTGTTAAGCTCGCCGTACATTCCATAGAATTGTATGACTGATGATGCTTTACCGTATGGAAGGCTAGTGTTCCTTCTGCAGCATGGGCATTTTTGAGAGTCAATGAAGTAGAAGGTTGAAAAAAGTTGGTTACCTTAGAAGAAGAACCTGCTGCTCGTATATTCTTCTTATGCTTTTCCGTAGCTACGTGTCTCTCTAAAGCAATAGTGCCCTTGTTGCCCACATCCACATGGCAATCGCAAATAGAACATTTGGCGTCAAAGTCATCTCGCCCGCTAGTAAAACACAGGTATTTGGCTCTTAATACTTCCGTAAATTTACACTTCCGCTTACTCATAATGACTACGTTTAATATAATTAAATATTCAGTAATTTATCACTAAGATTCTCGTCGCGCGAGCGCAATATCTGATATAATAATAACCAATTGTTTCAAACAAATATCTAATTGCAATAACAAACACCGCGCTGCACGGGCTGTGTGACCACGCACCGACGCACCGCACCAGACTGGAGGCGTGGAGGCGTGAGCGGCGCCCTGCACCCTTTATCGCCTCCCGCCAGATGTTTAGCAAAAAGGAGGACTTACAGTAGGTAAGGGAGGACGGGAGGACAAAACATGGAAAAGGAGGACATGTGCTCCTTTTGGATACCATCTGGCAACCCTAGGTGAACAGGGCTTAAATTACTGCAGTCGTTTAGTATGTTGCATTACCTTTTTAGTGTTTCATTTAAATGCATATTTGAGAAATGAGTTTGAATTTTACGTATAATATTATGTAGATTGTTAGCTTGTGGTCAGAATTATTTTTAGTTCGCTATTAGGTTACTTAGTAGTAAACCAGTATGTTAGAATTTACGCGTGCTTGAATTGTGAGACTGTGAAAATGGCTGAAGTACGTAAGATTAGTTACTACGGATGTATGCATATATCAGAGCATGGATATTTCAATATTTGGGCACTTTGAATGAGTGTACGGTAAAGAAATGCGTCTGATTATTGTGATATTTTGTAGTATAACGGGATTAGGTATATGTATTGATGTGACGGAATTTATTGATGTAATTGATACCTTGCTGTATTACGACGTTGATTTACCATAAAAGATCGCATGAGTACTTTGATGTGAATGAATGCGTGACCGAAGAAATTTAAGAGCCGTTATTTGATGATAGGCTTTTTAGTATGAGATGAGAGGGCTAAGGAGAGATATTGTACCGTTGTTGTGTTTTCACGGGAAGCTATTTAGGGGACAGAACTTCCGGTTCAGTTGAGTCCCGAATCTCCAAGATGGGAGACGGAAGTGAAACTAGCCTAACAGCCGGAGTCGACAAAAGTCTAGTCGATGGACAGAAGGTGGAGGATGAGGAAACGGAGTATAGAGAAGTCGAGAGGAAGGAGGAGAATGAATTTGGAAAAACTCGGGGAGGAAGAAAAGGAGGAATTGGGAGAAATAGGAGAGAATAATACCACAGATGAGTAGAATACAAGGACAGTTGGAAATCCATCTCACACTACTAATCAATAGGCTATTAAAGGGTCGAGCGGAAGAGTGTACTTAGGAGATTCAATTCGTTTGACCATTGAATTGTTATTAAATTGTTATTCATTGAATTTCACCCTTTTTGTATATTTAACCATTTGCCCGTCGGCATTCTTGACTGTAAGCTATGAACTTTACATTTATCTTTCATTAATTTGACTTGGAACCAAAATCGATCCTGGGTGGGACTTCTGTTATAGTTTATTTAAAACATTGGGAGCACCCCATCCTGACCATAACAACCAATTCTTCACAACAACTGTAGTAAACTTACAAAATTTACCGTAATTCAGTCATTCACGTATCTTGAGCGTAGGCTTGTTATCTTAAAGTTTAATAATTTATTGATTGACAAGAACGATTAAAACAAGGAATACATCAAAACTTGTAACATTTCCATCACCAGCTGCAAAGCCTCACATTTTTATCATTATTATTATTATTATTATTATTATTATTATTATTATTATTATTATTATTATTATTATTATTATTATTATTATTATTATTATTATTGTCATTAGTAGTAGTAGTAGTAGTAGTAGTAGTAGTAGCATCAGCAGCAGTAGTAGTAGTAGAATAGGCCGACACTATATATTCGCGGGTTCTATATTATCGCGTCAAAATAAATTTTCAGATTAATTTTGGACACGTTTCGTCTAGCGGTTGTTTAAGTATATAAAGCTGTAGCCAATAAGGATGCAAATATCTTATAGCGAAATTTCCTCGAAAATGTCAACAATTTAATAATTTTACAATGAAAAAGAATGAACATCACTTTTTTGTAAATTGCATGTAATTACTTTGATCAGCGTATACAAAACTATAGTCAAACTTGCTATACCTGCATTGGATTTGATTACGAAATATATTCAGTGCATCGTCTGATCTTTGATGATTATAGTCATATCCTGATAGCGACATACATGTCATTACAATGTTAAGGTTGCAAGTTGATTTCATGGTAGCCATTATGAACCCAAATTGACACAACGCTTCTAAACAGCCTACTTATCCAACATAAATAGGAACGCATTGATTGTCAAACTACTTTCAAAATTAGTAATATTTCAATAATAATATTAATAATAATTGATATATTCGTATACATATAGATTTCTCGGCCCACATTGCATTTAATTCAGACAAAATGATACCTATTTTTTTTATTCCTGTTGTTATCATGGATTTCAACTTAACTGACATTAGTGTATTAAATTTAGTCATTGAATCGTTTATTTTGGTGAAAAATTTCAACCAGTACAAGCGTGGAGGTTACATCTTATCATCAATTTGAAATCTGTTTTTTTTTTTATTATAATATGTGCTTGCTACCATACATAATTTAGGTAAATACCGTGATAATATAGAGTTGTTACTCCATGGTACGGTAATCTGGGTCAACCGCCGTATCATGTGATTGGATTGACCAATATCTTTTATAGAAATAGATAGAGGAAAAATCAGAGAAACTTTACAATTTCTAACAATGCAGCAATAACAGATCGGTTTTATATTGTAACGATAACAATATTTTGTACCACGATAATACAGTGTTCCAGACTAGTAGTAGAAGGATTTGTAGTATTACTAGTAGTATTTTTATGTACACAGATTTTCTTATTTATGTAATAGTTTATTTTGTATAATACCTATTTATGACAAATAAACATAAAAAGAGATAATTTCAGCATAATACTTTGCATGCACCAAAACACGAATGGCCAACGTCAGCTAGATGTATTCATAATATGGTCAACAAGATATATTTGTAACATGGTAAACAAATATAATAGTTGACTCTTTTCAAAAATTATTAATGACACAGAAAACTATTTTTATTTTCATAGACAGTTTTGTAAATGCAATGCCGAACTACAATTATGTCTTGGCAATATCAGCATAACACGCACCTTTTGCACGATTTATCCAGGAGGAAAAGTTTGTAAGGACAAAAATGATATGCTGCTCGGCTCGTGATTGCTTGTAGGGACCAACTATAAAACTCCGACTACTTGAAATCTCCTAGTTCCAGGTGTACCTGTCGTGCGACAATGATAAGATTCAAAAGGTTTATGGTTCGAACTTATCGTTACCCAAAGATGCTGCTTTACTTTATGAAATGAGTCACTGTTTCCGAAGCGAAAAGGAAAAGTAATTAAAGCATACAAACATTTGAGAAAGTGAATGAAACTGATTGAAAAATAACATAAAATTATAATTGATTGATGGCCATGTTACAAAAGCAAGATATCGAAATTAATAAATAATGCGCATGTAACCTCATTTAGAAGTCCGGTTTTGTCTGGTAATATATAAAGGGTTTGGAACAGGTGCGACAGCTCCAGAATTTTCTTCATTCTCCTTTCATTACAGCAAATGATTCCAATACACCTGTTTTTAAATTTCAATGTCGCTAAAACTTCGTACAACAATAAATAAAATTGTCTTATATTAGATTAGATTTCCACTGTCCTTCGTGAAGATCTCACAGCGACCGCTTAGGGGATCATAATCGCTAATTTTATAGGAAGTCTTATATCATCGGGCTTGGGAGACTGCAGTACCAGTGCAGAGTGTGTACATATCAATCGCATTCATTTTTTTTTAAATTTCTGAAAGCTGTATTTCCATTGGCTAACTCTAAGGTCAGAGAACATGATTCCTAAGCGGTTGCTGTCAGACCTTCATCCACGATATTGGAGATTGTATTTTAATCAGATTGAGTAACCACACTAATCCCATAAGTCCGTACCTCATACAGTAATTAACAGTTGATGTCTTATATTAACGAATTCGAAAATTATAAATATCGTGTACATACAAGTGTTTTGATATGTAAGTACTGATGCCAGATTAAACGATCTCCTAATGGCATCTTCATGCTTCTTATGTACCTGGTATGTGAGTGCAGTATTCTACATGACCCGGAAGACGTTTCACTCAATCTTCAGTGTTTCCAGGCATAGGTCTTAGGCCATCATTAGCTAAGATGAGACTGTACTTTTGAATTACCTCTCCTGTCTGCATGAATAAAAAGATTTTATATGTATAGTGTCTCCAATAGTAAAACAATTTGACACAGATGACGCTCGAGAAATGAAAATAAATGGTTTCGTGATATCCTTCCAATAAGGACGATATAAGGGAAAAACATCATCATGGTTATACATGCTTACCTTTTGTATTGTGAATGAAAAGTAATAACAAATCTTCAGACTAAATGATAAGCAAGAATGGTATTCTGTTACTATTAAAAATTCACTACAATGATTCCAGATATTTTATTATCATTTCTGGGTTTATAATACAAAAAATATAGACACAGTCAATCAAGCCTTCGTGCAGTTTTATCAAAAACATTACAACTGATGTGTTAAGGTAGATTAGCACACAAAGGAAAAAGAAATGTTCACTTCAATCAGCTGCACAACAAAATTATAAACAACTGATTTCTAAATTTTATGTAAAGACCTGGACATATACACATTTAATATAATGATATCGATGGAGTAGTTAGTCAGTGAATGATAACCAGTGGTTTTCGTGGACAGTTTCTGACAAGCTAGACATTTCCTTAACATAGACCACCTGATCCTTGTTCATCACAGTTACAACCATGACTGAACCTATTCCATCTTCCAAATACACCCTTCCTATCTTCTCCGTTTCTTTCATAATAATTAAATGATCGTTCTAGGGAAGTCCAGACATCAATACGGTCAGAGAGAAGGAATACAACCAAATATCACAGTCTGTTGGGATACATACTTTGTATGTGAAGAGATTGTAGCAGTGAAGGCAGCGCCGTGAGTTACCAAAGACACATTCCTATGATCACCTTAAATATAACAACGTCGTTTCTCTCATTGCTACAAAAACTATTTTAAATTTATTGACGTGTTATTATTCAAAACATTTAAAAGCCTGATTAAATTTCTAAATAATTATGATAGACATGATAAACAGATGAGCGAGTAGAACAAGGTCTTATAATCGTAGTATTATAGCTTTTTATTCTTTACATCATTTATTTATTGCATTAGCACTCATTATATTCGACTTAAGTAAAGAACGTTTTTGCTCTTTTCAGTTTTATGTGCTTTAAGAAAGTTATAATGTACAAAGATGTACATCAGAGTATAAATTTATTGCATCAATCTTCTGAATTCAAATAAAGAGACTCATGACTAGGTAATTGGTGAGATAAGTTCTCCTCGGTGCACAATATGAATGAAATTTCTAACCATAAAATAAATTGAACGTCCATGTTACAAAACGAAACAATAAGAACATCTAATACGGATATAATTAAACATATAGATCATTCTGCAGAAGAAGTCGCTTGGCTTTTTTCTCATCTAGTCTAATACGAATAACTTCCAAATCCGCTCGACCCACGCCTTCCAAGATAGTCTTTCTAACACGGGCAGTAATAGCAAGTAAACACAAAAGTGTGACTAAAAGCATTTCTAATCCAATGAAATTTTTCGTACAGTTATCACATGAAAATTCCCTCAGTCAGGGAGTTATATGTGCTTATTTATGCCAATCTAAACAGGTCAGAGTGATTTGTCTCATAAACAAGCATTTTTATCATACAATAGATGTTCTCAAGCTGCAGTGAAAAAAAATAGGCCGAATTTAAACTAGAAGCAGCCAATTATAACGATCAAGTGTATTACTAAGCATTTTTACCAATAAAATTTAATGTACCCTTAATAGGTCGAACTAAAAATAAAAAATACCACATACGGACATATTACAAACCAGTAACTGCCATATAACCCATGGCAACTGTCATGTCATCAAACTCCACCCATAAACTTTCAGCTCTCAGTCAATAAGTTTGTTTGTTTTTGTTTTTCGGGGGTTTTTGTTGGAATTCCACAAGAACCTATAACTTCATTATGTGTGAAATACTGCGGAATTACGCCTGACACACCACCTTCAAGGTGTTTATGCCACGCACTTAACTGTTGGCGGAGAGGGATTGATAAAGATAAATTTCGTGGTTAATAAACGATGACTATACAAACCGAGGCCAGTACTTTCTTTTATTCAAAGCCAATGGGCTATTCAAAACATGTCAAGATGACCAGTCCAAGCGCCAAGGGACAAAACATAAACTTGACGCCTTCTTCGAGTGCATCTGAGATAACGAATAGTTGCATTTTCCTCATTTTGGTGTCCATGGCATATGGCGCCCGGCGACAACTGTCCTCCCGGCCCTCTTTCAGCTACACCACTGGTGACACATTAGAGATACATGTAGAGCTTCACGAATGAGACACATATGTAGAACTTCACACATGAGACACATATGAAGAACTTCACGCATGACATATATGTTAAACGTAATGCACTGGACATATGTAGACTTTCCGCATATGTTGAGCTTCACACATGAGAACTCTACGCGCAAGACACAAATGTAGAACTTCACGGATGAGTCATTCTTTTCACATATTCAATTTTCAACGTGCAAAACTAGCACGTCGAACACATGTCATTCACAGCCGAGTTTCACATGCGATAGTCATATATATATATATATATATATATATATATATATATATATATATATATATATATAGATATATATATATATATATATATATATATATATATATATATATATATATATATATATATATATATATACTGTAAATATGATACTTATGAAATCCATTATCTGAACTTTAGTCCTAAATATCATACAGATTATAAACTTATCTCACATTTTTTCACAATATTAAAATGATTCTAACTTATGAATCAGATGTGGATTTTATTATCAAATGATAAAACAAGTAATAAAACATTTGTTTAAATAATTATGAAGAAATGATGCAACAAAATATAACCAATGGAATGGGATCCATGACTATCTCCTCGCAATAAGAGTGGAGGTATACGGGGGGCATGTATGTATGTATGTATGTATGTATGTATGTATGTATGTATGTATGTATGTATGTATGTATGTATGTATGTATGTATGTATGTATGTATGTATGTATGTATGTATGTATGTATGTATGTATGTATGTATGTATGTAGATGAGAAAAGTTTCGTTGTTGTTGTTGTTTAGATGTTTTCTATCATAACCTTCTTCTCGTTTCTGGCTATGAGAAGGAATTTATCGCTACTTTAAGAGAAGCCTTGACTCTTGATCAGAGAGGAAGAGAGAAAGAGAAGAAGTTCGGCTCTCTCAAAGATAAGGTGTCACACAAATATTGTCAATACAACTACATTGTTTTGGTGGGGAAGCTTGACTACGAGAAGGTACCAAGAATCTGTAAGAAATAGACACAACACTCTCTGAGCCTGAAGTCGCACTACTTTATTGATATATAGAACTACATTCTAAAGATATAACGTATAAATTTATTTATGTTGAAACTACATACAATACATATTACAATAATAATTCTTCCATAATCAACTACTTCATTTGTTTATTCATTTTTCTGCATTCTTGACTGCAAGTGATTTAAATATTCAAAGAGCCTAACATTTAATAACTGTAATAAATGTCATAATCATTTCCAAGAAATATATTTTATTCTATTTAATGTAAGATAACGGCCTGGAAAAGATCTGTGAGTGTTATACTTATTATTTAGAGAATATATATATATATATATATATATATATATATATATATATATATATATATATATTTGTTCGCAATCAAATTATAACATGAAGCTGGTAATTATTTCAAACAAATACTAATGAACATCGAAACTGTAAAATATTTCATTACATTATGATTGTGGAAGAAGGAACTCTCAATAATATTACACTATAAATACAATGAACATCAATTCAGTAAAGTATCAAATCAGTAAAATATTTCATAGTAGAAAAAAAAGAAAACTCACTATTACATTATATTGATAAAATAAAAAGAACTCAACTACTATAAAATCTTTTAACTTTTAAGAGTGAGTATAAAGCATAATTTTCTTACTTGTAAGAAATAGACATAACACTCTCTGAGCCTGAAGTCGCACTGAGACTTACCAGCCCACAGCCTTTTTTATATCTTGGAAGCTGGTGATCATCAGTATATCACGTTTTTATTCAAGGTCAGAGAGGTCTGTCTAATAAACTATGCCTATGTTCTATAAATCACGCGTGTTCTCGTGTGATAGTCAAGGACAGCTTTAAAATTTTTTCAAGTTTAGAGGGAAGAGGAGAGAAGAAGAGAGAAAGAGTGTGCATGCTCAGTAATTTTCCTAAGTGAACGACCTTTCGGATTATACAGTGTCTATAATCTTCTAGTTGCAAGTGGTCATTTACGTTCTGAACTTTTAACCCAACTAATTGTCTAGACTGATTATTAATTACTTTGTTCCCAGTATCACAACGCAATTAATAAGGGTTTATTGATTGAATTGTGAGGCAGTAACGTTATTCCTTGTCCGTTGCTTAACTATTGAACCAGAGTTTAATCTGAATTCATTTCAACGTTCTATTATGTTCAGGATATGAATTATTGATTGGGCCATGCTTCTTTTACAATCCAAATCAATATTATAGTATTCTTTTCAAATTCGCAGGCTTTGTCTTTCAATAACTTATAAATTTCAATAAATTCTACACAAGTTAATGTTATAGTTTCTTTCTTTTAAAATTGATATCTTGATAATACGTCCTGGGTTATTTTAGTCGAGTCCTTGAGGCTAGTAAAAAAAGATAAGTATACGAGGAAGAAGAAAGAAAAATATTAAAAATCAAAAATTACAATGATTAGGTAGATTAAAAATTACAATGCATTGGTAAGTTGATAAATTGCAAAAAGGCAATGAGAACAATGTTCATTGCAGTACATATTGTGAAATTCAAAACAAAAAAAACAAAAGATTACAATAAAAGGTATAATAATTAATAAACTGTAAGATACATTGACAAATACACCAGAAAAGACATGATAAAAGTTACATGGAAAAAAATGTGCGATAAAATGTGTAATAAGGAGCCAATATAAATGAAAAAGAGATTACAATTACACAAGGAAGTAAAAATATTAAAAAGACCAAAATACAATGCGCTGACAAAAGTTAAGAAACAGGAAAAGACAACAATTTACCGTGTAGTACCTCGATGAGGAATGAAGAAAAACAATATATTAAGAAAACATTAAAATATGCAATGTGACAGGAGAATACGTAATGTGACATCAGTATGGTAAAGAAGGAATTTATTCAAGGGAATCATACGAAAACATATTTGACACATCCAATGAAATTCAAGTACAATAGTGAGAATCTGTAATGAAAAAATGTTTCTTTTTTATTATTATTATTTATGTTGTTTTGTTTTTAAATTCTACATGACTTACTTGACAACGAGTTACATTAGACGATTTAATATCAGCATGCAGTTCTTGTTTTTTTTATATTTTTATACGTTAGTTTACTCTTATTGTTATTATTTTATTATTATTTCTATTTCATTTTAAATAGCGTCAGCAGAACATAATTAAAATTGCTATGTAAGGCCTAGGTTAATCGGTGAAGTCAGTAAGTTCTGTTAATTTTTTGAACAATTATATTTCCGTCATATGTCATTGACCTAGGATCATGCGCGCAATAGAACGGCGTGTTCATAACATTAAAGTGACACTCCTTATTAATAGGATGTAAATTATGACTTCCCAATATATTATTTCACACATGAAACAACTAAGATTTTAAGTTAGGAAGATATCTAAAATGTGTGGCATAATGCGGTATGATCTCTTGTAAACCAAGGAACTGTATAATGTTTATTCGTGATGCTTTCATTAAACTAGAATTAATTGATACGTCTTGAATATCATCTGGACAACTGTGGTATGTAGCGCAATATATAGGTCACGATGTTGACGTGTTGCTATAAAATACATAAACAATAATGCGGATTTCTTGGCGTTCTGGAATAACATATGTAAGCGATAGATACGATCGTTCAATTTGATTGATAAATTCCATTAAAACATGCTGTGAAATCAGTATAGCAGGTGAACTCGCCTGCTGAAAATTTCGCTGTAGGACTAATTCGCTGAGTCTCAACCGTTTGAGCTGCAATCCTTTCTTCTATTTTCTAATATTCTTCACGAATATTTCGATGGCAAGCATCGCTTGCTCTGATAGTATAAGCGTTTTGAGTTTGGACCAATTGCCGATAACATCTTCTAATTCTATTATCAACTTGTCAGGTATAGGAGGAGAAATCATCTCCATATCGAGCAATAACACCGAAAATTTAAATTTCATTATTCTGTTGCTTTAGCATATTTGTATAACTTGCGAAATGTTGTGATGTTTCATTGTCAGCATTCCAAATAGATATTTACCTATTTTATCAATGAAGGGTAAAACTTCTCTCATGATACATTTGAAGAATGCAAAACACCTTTCTGAATTAACTAATTCATTAATGAGATTGTTATATTAAACTGCATATTCATTGTAATTCGTATTGACTAAGTGTGAAAGAATATCATTTATGTAGCTACATTTGACATCTCTGTGTCAATATTCGATAAATTCGACTGAATAATTCCTTAAAAGCCTGATTTGAAAGTGCGAATCCACTCATCGGCTGAATCATAAAATAGTGGGAGTGGCTAGAGATAACCTTTAGCGAAAATTGTTTTTGTTCTGTTACTGCAGATACTGAATTCAGAGTTTAAAAAAAATACAATCCTACAACCAAATCCATATTCCATCCGTACCTTAAAGAAAAAGAGAGGGATTGAGAGGTTTGGCGCCAGAAAGAAGAACTAGGATTATATTTCTCCCAATATACGACGAAATATCCTTAGAATTTCGTATTGAATTCAATTACGAAATATTCGACCTAGTCGTTTACGACGTGCATTCGAGTGTGTGCGTGTTCTGTGAAATGCTTCTTTTAATGCTGGAGAAACGTCTTCTGTTGGTTGCCATGATGGCGTGGATCCAACGGTCCACTTTACTAAGTAATGTTTCTTCCCAGAAATCCATTTGGATTTCAATAGTTTGTCAACTGAGTACCATTCAGTACTATTGTCAGTCGGTGCGTGACCATTGCTCGATTGATCGTGTGGTGTCTGGGCTGTTTGTGTGAGAGTGTCGGCTGTATCTGGCGTCGGGGCTCGATAATACCTAGGATCTTTATAATGCTTAAGTCTGTTGGCGTATACAAGTGATTTTATCTCCTTATCATTGGAACAACGGCGTAATCTGTAGGTGTTATTCGAACCTAATTCAGTGATGTAATATGGACCTTCCCATCGGGGGTAAAGTTTTTTGACAACCCTACGGGTATGTGTGCGATTTGTATATGGACATAATCTCCAACGCGAAAGGATGGCTCTTTAGTTTTCTGATCGTACCTGTGTTTGGTTGCGAGTTGCACTTCGCGTGTATTTGCTTTAGCTAATTCCTGAACTACTTTCAATCTCTGAACTAACTGATCTACATATTGTTTTGTTTGTTGCTGTGCAGTCTCTCGAGGTGTAAGAGATACATCTAAAGGTAAGGTCATTTCTTTCCCAAAGACTATGTAATAAGGTACATAACCAGTTGAGTTAGTTGCTGGGCTCATTCGAAATGTCATCATTATACTGGACAAAAGTTACGGCCAATCATCTTGGTGCTTATTGCAGTAGGTGCGAAGCGATTGACTAATTGTACTATTAAGCGTTCGCAGACAACATTAGTTTGAGGGTGGTATGAACTAGTATGGTGACGTGTTACTTGAAATAGTTCACAGAGTGCAAGAATAATCTGGGACAAAGTTTCGTCCTCGGTCACTAACAAGTGTTCTCGGTGCACCATAATGTGTGAATATTTCATTGTACAAAACATTAGCAATTTCCGTTGCCGTTTGAGAACGTAAGGGAAAGGCTTCAGACCAATGTGACAAACTATCTGTCACCAATAAGATATACTGATAACCTTCCTTACTTTTTGGCATGCACAAAATGTCCATGTGCCATCGAGAAAATACATCTTCTGAAGGCAATGGGTGTAATGGAGCCTTTCGAGCATTTGTATCTTGTTGAATGAGTTGACACTGAGAACATGACGTAATGTAGTCATACACATTTTGATACATTTTAGGCCAAAAGTACTTTTGTCTGATAGTTTGATATGTTCTTTGGACAACTAAATGACAACCTCCTGCTTTTGAATCATGATAAGACAGAAGAACATCCTATCTCAAATTTGTTGGTAATGCAACTTCTTTTATGAACTGATCTTATGAAGTTATGTGTCTCGCACGTGGCTGAAAGAAATGATGTAAAACACCATTAAAAAGTTCATACTGACTTGCTTCATACGGAATTGCTTTTGCACGACGAGGATTATCGGGCAATATTCCTTGCTCTAAGTAAACATACATATCCTTGAAATCAAGGCACTCCTGCTGATATTGTGCGATATCTGGTAAGTCAGACGAAGAATCACTGTGTGTTATCATTAGTGTGTGCTGTGGATATGATTGGGAAGTCTTCCTTATTGTAATAAAATGTAACTTCAGTTAATTAGTTCTAAATGGAAGAAACGACTGGTTGTGATTGAGTATGTGATGTGTCTGTGTAGTTTGGGGATTCTTTATCTTCAGAGGGAGTGTTATGTGTTTGTACGTAAGCACGGCGTGAAAGTGCGTCAGCATTTGTATTGTTATGTCCTGGCGTGTATATGATATCGAAATCGTATTCTTATAAGCGAAGTGACCAACGAATTAGTCTATTTGAAGTGTGTTTAACTGTCTTAAGCCACACGAGCGCTTTATGATCTGTAATGACAGTAAATTTCTGGCGTGAGAGGTAAACATGATATGTTCTAATGCCTTCTAAAACAGCTAAACATTCTTGTTCAGTAACTGACCATCGTTGCTCAGCGTATGTCAAAGCTCTACCTCCATAAGCAATAACATGTTCTTTATCATCTGTCCCTATCTGAGACAAAATATACTCTAGAGCGGTGCCGCTAGCATCACATGTGAGACTAAATGGTTTGTTAAAATCAGGAAAAGCCAAAACAGGCGCTGAGGTCAGAGCTGTTTTAAGTGTATCAAATGCTAATTGACACTTATCTGTCCAAAGAAATGAACTGTCTTTTGTCAATAACCTATTCAAAGGCGCAGCTATGGTGGAATAACCGTGAACAAATCTCCTGTAATAATTGCACAAGCCTAGAAAACTTCTAACATCTTTCTGTGTTTTAGGAATAGGAAATTTGGTAACTGCTTCAATATTAGATTCGTCTACTTTGGTAGAGAATTTATGACCAAGATAAACAACTTCAGATGCTGCAAAAACACATTTGGAAGGTTTGAGTGTCATGTTTGC
Source organism: Potamilus streckersoni (assembly GCA_016746295.1). NCBI lineage: Eukaryota > Metazoa > Mollusca > Bivalvia > Unionida > Unionidae > Potamilus > Potamilus streckersoni. Next base: position 173,612 of record JAEAOA010001570.1, on the reverse strand, counting down.
TTGACGTAAACGATCAAAAACAAGCTCAAGATGTTGGAGGTGTTCTTGAAAAGAATTGGAGAAAATAATGATGTCATCGATATATGCGAGACACACTGACCAAGGTATACCTCTAAGAACATAACCTAGAAGAACACAGTAGGTGGCAGGTGCATTTCTGAGTCCACACGGCATGACGTTCCATTGGTAAAGACCGCGTGAGGTTATGAAAGAGCTATTATGTTTAGTTGATTCATCCATTCCAATCTGCCAAAATGCTGAATTTAAATCTAAAGTGCTAAAAAAAGCATGGTTAAGTTTGTCCCACGGCATCTATGACATCTTCTAATCGTGGAAGAGGGAATGTCATTGGGTGTGTCACCTGATTAAGTTTCCTATAGTGAATAGCAAAACGATATTCACTATTTTTCTTTCTGACCAAGACAACTGGAGATGCATAAATAGATGAACTAGGTTTGATTAGGTTGTGTGCTAATAGCTCATCTACTTGTCTATCAATTTCTTTATTGATATGTGGTGCTGCACGATATGGTTGACAACGAACTGGCATGGAGTCACCTGTTTCTATGCGGTGTGTGAAGACATTAGTACTTCCTAACTCATCTAAGTTAGTAGCAAAAACATCCCTATGCTGATTCAAAAATGCAGTAAGTTCTTGATTTTGGGTTTCTATCAAGTCTGAAGAGTTTAAATCAAAATTAATTGGTCCTTATGCTTTACTTGATTGTGTGTTCGCGATGTCAGGTGAGTCTTTTTTGTCAAAAGCGTCATCATTGATGGTAAATATTGTTTGTGGGTGTAGGACGTCAAGATAGGCTAATACAGTATTGACATGTATATGCATGGGTACTGGAGTAGGGTTAATGATCTGTAAGTAATTCCTTTTGGAGACAGTCAAAATTTTCCTGGCTGGGAGAATAGTTGATTTCGACAAGCTGTGGCAAGGTTCAAGTAAAACAGATGTGCCTTTTGGAATTTTACTTATACGAACCGCTATTGTCTTGATCGAATTAAGTAAAATTGTAGAAACCGTGTTTGTGCGTGCGAGACCAGACTCTTTATGAATTAAGTTTATGATGACTGTATCGTCTAACAAAGAGAGAGTTTGTGTATCTAAATTCACGACAGCCTTGTATTTCATTAAAAAATCTATACCTAATATTACTGAGTTATGTAATGCAGGTACAACATAAAATGAATGGGAGAAGTATAGGCCTCCTATTTTCAATTTTAGTTGAACTAAACCAGTTATTTTGTGGTTTTCGCCACCGGTTCCTACAATATGAGAAATATTTGAAGGTTTGTAGTGACATGAATTCAAACCTAGACGGTAGAGAAATTTTTCACTAATTGCTGATATGTTTGCTCCAGAATCAACAAGTGCATGTGTTACCTTGTCTCCGACGTAGATAAGAATGAGATTTTTATGAATGGCTGCTACCAAGTTAACTCGAGGCTGTGTAGTTCGCTTGTAGCAAAATTGTGTCCCTTGATTTGGCACAAATTCATTTTATTGTTGTAATGAAAAGCATACTCGTGAAAAATGACCTGTTTTGTGACAAAAATAACACTGTTTATTGCTTGTGCGACATACTCTTAGTAATATACATAGACCTCCACATCCAAGACAAAATGTCTGGGAATGACTATGCAGTTGTGAATGGTAGTACGCATCATGAGGTTTTTCATGTCTGTAGTTAGAGCGAGGTTTGGATATTGGACTGGAGAAATATTTGGCTGGCTGATAAGACAAATTATGATGTTGATAGTTAGTTCTTTGAGAACGAAATTGTGGCTTTCTCTCATATGCAAAAGATTAAGAGAATGAATTGTTTTCCATGTTTTGTTCTGAGCTAACTGCTTAATTTCATCTTTATTTTGTTTAAGTTCCTCTAAAAGTGCATTAAATGTTGACGAATTTTTATTATTATTATTATTATTATTATTATTATTATTATTATTATTATTATTATTATTATTATTATTAGTGTAATCAATCGATTTTTCGGCTTTTATTGCTGCTTTTCTTAAATCACCCATGTTTGTTGGGTTTTGATTCATTACAATAGTTTTAATAGCTGGTATTAAACCTTGTAATGCAACTGCCAACAATATTTGATTTGGGATAGTTTTGTTATTTGTAATTTGTAAAAAACGAGTTAGATAGTCCAAAACTGTTTCAGAAGATTCTTGCCTAGTTTGCAAAATTGATAAATCGAAAATGATATTTTCAGTTTCAAACGTAAATTTAAATTCAGCTACCAAATTGGACCAATTATTTGTAATAGTATCTGTTAGTGATTCATACCATACTTTAACATGCTCCTGAAGATAAAATGGAAAAGCATTCAAAACTTTAGCTTCTGACAAATCATAAAAGTTAGCCCATTGTGCAAAATGATCTAGTCATTTAACATAATTCTGAGATTGATCACCTTTACAAGCATCTAATGTGATAACAGACATACCTCTGTATGAGAATCGGATGTTTTCCAGAGAAAAATTGCACTCCAAGAAAAAATGTCGGTAGTATTATGAGTCACGGTAACTGAATAAAACGGCTAAATGCATAAAGTTTTAGGCACTGACAGTAATTAGTTTGCCATTTAAGAGTACATATATGAATTTTTCTTTCTGCACTGGAGGAGGTCACTGGGAAGGCTGCAACTGCTGGCTTAGTTCTTGTATTTGGGAATCGTCTGCTTAAGATACATGCTCGAGTTATTAGTCGTAGTCTGCGTAGAATCAAAGGAACCATAATCGAATGGAGTATGAATCAATAGAACTAAAATGGACGTAGTTAATAACTTATACATGGTTACTGGCGATTTGTAGATAGCTGTTGGACAAGTGCAACAGGAGCGGGCAGTTGTAATGAAGATACGGTCGTGTGAATAGGGTCGTATTGTAGTTTTCGGAGGCAAGGCGATGCCATAATTGGGCGAAGTCTGCTGGTCGTAATGGTTCTGGTGCGAGTCTCCCTCTTGGATCATAATTATTTGTTTTGACACCTGTATTCACATTATTCATCCACCACTTTTATTATGATTAGAAAAGTCTCGTTGTTGTTGTTGTTTAGATGTTTTCTATCATAACCTTCTTCTCATTTATGGCTATGAGAAGGAATTTATCGCTACTTTAAGAGAAGCCTTGATTCTTGATCAGAGAGGAAGAGAGAGAGAGAGATAGAGAGAGAGAGAAGAAGTTCGGCTCTCTCAAAGATAAGGTGTCACGCAAATGCTGTCAATACAACTACATCCTTTTGGTGGGGTAGCTTGACTACTAGAAGGTACCAAAAATCTGTAAGAAATACACACAACACTCTATGAGCCTGAAGTCGCACTACTTTATTGATATATATAGAACTACATTCGAAAGATATAACGTATAAATTTATTTATGTTGAAACTACATACCATACATATTGCAATAATAATTCTTCCACAATCTACTACTTAATTTGTTTATTCATTTTTCTGCATTCTTGAATACAAGTGATTTAAATATTCAAAGAGCCTAAAATTCAATAACGGTAATAAATGTCATAATCATTTCCAAGAAATATATTTTATTCTATTTAATGTAAGATAACGGCCTGGAAAAGATCTGTGAGTGTTATACTTATTATTTAAAGAATATATATATATATATATTTATTCTCAATCAAATTATAACATGAAGCTGGTAATTATTTCAAACAAATACTAATGAACATCGAAACTGTAAAATATTTCATTACATTATGATTGTGGAAGAAGGAACTCTCAATAATATTACATTATAAATACAATGAACATCCATTCAGTAAAGTATCAAATCAGTAAAATATTTCATAGTAGACAAAAAATGAAAACTCACTATTATATGATATTGATAAAATAAAAAGAACTCTACTATAAAATCTTTTAACTTTTAAGAGTGAGTATAAAGCATAATTTTCTTACCTGTAAGAAATAGCCACAACACTCTTTGAGCCTGAAGTCGTACTGAGACTTACCAGCCCACAGCCTTTTTTATATCTTGGAAGCTGGTGATCATCAGTATACCACGTTTTTATTCAAGGTCAGAGAGGTCTGTCTAATGAACTATGCCTATGTTCTACAAATCACGCGTGTTCTTGCGTGATAGCCAAGGACAGCTTTAGCCTTTTATCAAGTTTAGAGGAAAGGGGAGAGAAGGAGAGAGAAAAAGTGTGCATGCTCAGTCATTTTCCTAAGTGAACGACCTTTCGGATTATACATTGTCTATAACCTTCTAGTTGCAAGTGGTCATTCACGTTCTGAACTTTTAACCCAACTAATATTCTAGACTGATTATTAATTACTTTGTTCCCAGTATCACAACGCAATTAATAAGGGTTTATTGATTGAATTGTGAGGCAGTAACGTTATTCCTTGTCTGTTGCTGAACTATTGAACCAGAGTTTAATCTGAATTCATTTCAAAAATTCTATGATGTTCAGGATAAGAATTATTGATTGGGCCATGCTTCTCTTACAATCCAAATCAATATTATAGCATTCCCCCAAATTCGCAGGTTTTGTCTTTCAATATCTTATAAATTTCAATATATTCTACACAAGTTAATATTATCGTTTCTTTCTTTTAAAATTGATATCTTGATTTATGTATGTATGTATGTATGTATGTATGTATGTATGTATGTATGTATGTATGTATGTATGTATGTATGTATGTATGTATGTATGTATGTATGTATGTATGTATGTATGTATGTATGTATGTATGTATGTATGTATGTATGTATGTATGTATGTATTAACGTTTATGAATTCATCAGCACAGAAATTAGTGTCTTTTAAAACTAAAGTTGTACAAATGGAGAATTGCAACCAAGACATGACGATGATAAACCTTTATGAATAAATGAAATTGTGAAGTGTTTGCAGGTAAAACATTTTAGGCAAAAATATAAATATTCTGTAAAATTAATATATTCTAAAAGATAATAGTATAAAGTATAAACACCTTAAACGTATGGGTACATGTTTGGATTTGTTGTTTTCAATATTTTATCAACTATTCTAATGAATAATGCTTCTTGTTTTACAGTATTACCAGTATTTTATTTAAGCTCTAGACCGCTCCGGTGGCCTAGTGGTTAGAACCTCCACTTCGGATGCGGGAGGTTGTGGGTTCATTCAGTGCCGTCTTAAGGCATAGGTACACTGGGCAGTTGCCGAGGGCCTCACGCTTCGAAGGACATCATGTTGCATATAGTGTTAATGAATAGTAGGGCCGATAGGGAGCCCCAGTGCATTGCTTTGTCGAGAGCCAACAAAGTTGTTAAGACGGCACTGGGTTCTATCAGCGGCGTAGTCATACCAAAGATTTTAAAAATGGTACTAACTGCTGCCTCGCTTGACATTCAGCGTTAAGAGATTAGTGTTAGGACTGGTCGACATGGTGTCAGGATAATGTGACTGGGTGGGACATCATGCTACGTGTCTGCGGCATGATGCCCCAGTGCTAGACATCACTATTAACTGCCACACAGCAGACATCATAGCGATATGACTGAAAATTTTTTAAAAGCTACTTTAAAAATCCCAATCACACTCTAAGCTCGAAATATGCTTCCTTAGAAATGTTGTCAATATGCAGATCAAATTGCTCGTTTGTCTGTCCGTCTCAATAATAAGAATATTATTAGACAATGTATACATTAAATATTCATAGTTACTTCAGTTTAGACGTAAAATCCTACTTAAAACTGATTAAAAGTGCAGATAAAATATTCTAGAATGATATAACTAACTTGAAACAATGCAAAATAGCTGTATTAAATGCAATCGTACTATAAGTATATATCTTATTTGGAGTGAGCCAAAATTTAATCTTAATAATATAATTTTAATTTACCTTAAGACGTTGGGTATTCGATTATTTTAGATCCGACAGAGTCAGAGATTTAATGAAAGAGGAAGACCGAAATTGACAAAAAAACTATACTAGTTTGAAAGGGCAGGATCGGTATTCTCAAGGATTACCGGTTTCCTGAAATATTATATATATGGTCTCAATCCCGCCATAACTACTTGAAAAGCAGCTGCGTGACATGAAACGGCATATGCTCTCTTGACATTTCCACAATATATCATGCCATTTCCACTGGAACTTTGCTGTGAATCAATATTTTTGACAAGAAAGAAAGAAACCGAGCTACATATATCATTTAAAACATAAAGGCTAATGACACTTCTCACGTCGTTGCAAACAACGGCACCTACGCATGTATTCCATTTGCGCTTGAGTTAGTGCAGTAAAATGCTAACATAATAGCTATTTTTAGACAGATGCCTAGTAGTCCAATCGTACATAGCATATTCGAAACCACAGGCACACCGACAAATTCAATACCGATATTAATTTGGAATACCACTGGAATTCATTTGGAACTTCATATACTGTTACTTATGAGAAAACTTTTATGACTGTTTAGGATTTAGTTCACAATACTACAAGTTCAAATTTAAAGTTAAATTTAGTATTCTGGGGAAGAAGTTGATTGTTGAAAAGTATGCCCAAACAATTCGCTTTTAGCACTTTTCCTTTACTTGGTTTACGACCAGGGTTGTCACAAAAGAAAATATAGATAACGCATTTATGTGTCAGAGCGTCCATTTTAAATGCTACTTCAACACAAGAAAAAAATGGTTTCGAGTTAACGTTAGCCACTGAGCATAGGAAGAGAATATTGAACTAGATTTGATGACAGTTACAGCATTCGCACTAAATTTACAGCAATTCAACAATTTATACTTTTTGTGCGTTTTCTCGTTATCTTGCAAGTATAACAAACTTATTGTAACGTTCTGATTTACAAGTATGTTTAAGACAAATCAAATGTTAAACTTTTAATCTTTCCATCGTGACTTGCAAAACGTGTTCTTTGCTGTTTGTTGTTATTGACCTGAACTAAGTGACAATTTACTCTGTATGACACTAATTCCTATAGAAGTAAAAGCTTGTATTTTGACATATTATTCGGCAAACACCAATGCACGCGTGGTCAAAATCAGCTAGAGGTAATCTTGTAAATCCATACACTATTTGAATGATTCTGAAAGAGACATTATTACTGACACAGAAAACTAATAGTGTTTCCATAGATCTATTGTTCATAAATGGCCAAATTATAATTTAGTCTCTTTGTCACAAACAAAACACGTATTACGATCTATAACGGTGACAATGATATGCCACGTTATATAAGTGTGCCCCGGTGAGATTTCCTTGTTCCATTAATAACTGTGGTAACAATAATGCAACAATTTACGTTAATTTTTGAAGTAATTACCTTGGCCAAAACAACAACATTCGTTCTCTTGTATATGGTACATACATGTAATTGGCTCATACAAAATTTATTTGCCAAACAACGAACATTCACTTTCTTTATAATTATGCATAAAACATCGGGGTTTTTCCTTTGAAAAAACAGCAGTTATCATTTTGAGTATATGGGAAAATTCATTTCAATTTTATTAGACTTTTAACCTATAGATTGATAAAATGTACAACAAACAATTAAAATTGAACTCACCAAACTTTCCGATTTTAACAGAAAGAAGTGTTTGTACATGGATACGTAGTGCACATTATGTACTGTTCGCTAAACTCTAATTTTAATTGAAATAAGTGATTAAATAAATTGCAGCTTGATAAATGTATGGCTTACACATAATTGGCCGATAGTAACAGCCCGACTTAGACAATAACGAGGGAGGATTTTGACCAAGTATAAATGGTGTTTCAATACATGATTTCGGTACCACTTTATCTTACTGGCCTTTTACTATCATGGCCTCAAACATACTTTTATAAAATAAATGGGGCGTTCGTTGAGTACATTTATTTACCAGTCCTAACTGGCAGAATAACCAAAAACAACTGCATTGCAATTTCATAATTATCGTCATGTTTTGTCATCCAGACAAACGAGAAGTAACTGAGCCAAAACATTTCCGGCAAATGTTTTTTTAATGAATCTCTAGTTCACATAATGAGGGTAAAGCACCTCTTTGACCGTTTAAAGAAATACAATTACAAATCCACAAAATATAGATGAATATGTTGTCATTCAAACTGGCAAGCCAGCTGGTCAGGGATGTCTTGGACGATCATGCAGACGAGGAATAAACAAAAGAGAAAAGGAAATAGAAAGAACAATACTAATTATTCCTTCTGTGACAGCAACGGCTGCAGCAACCACCGTATGGTCCCAATTCCCTCATTCCACAAATGGAAGACTGGAAAATGAGGTTAATCACTCACATTTTACTTTTTTCTACGTTAAACTTCGGGAGGGATTTTATTGGAGCCGCACATGTCCAGCCTTCGGAGCCCGGCCCGAATTGTGCAGCTATTAAAGGACAGTATCTCATAAAGTTCAAACTTCATTTATAGGAAAAGGGAAAATTCATACATCTGAGAAATAAAAAAACCACCTAAAAACCACACAGATACTGCTGAAATTATTGCCAAATATTATTATTCTTCTATTTGTTTTGTTTCCATTTATTTTGTATGTCTTTGACGTTTCTTTTCCACAACAACATAGTCATGAACATACATTCTTCTACCAACCAAAACTAGATAAGGGTCTAGGAAAGACTTAAGGAAAAGGAGGAACTGGATCAATAACGATGGGCGGCATGCAGACCTCGGTCTAGGGATATTCAGGGACACGCATATCTCTTCCGAAACAGAGATGCTACTCAAACAATATCCAATCTTTGTGTTTTTTATGTGCTTGACTCCCACAACTGAAGCACAACCCCCCAGCTCCATCTTCCGTCGTGTTTGATAGTATATCAGTAATTTTGTGAGTTTCGTTTATGCATTAAGACTACTACCTTTTGTTTTTCTTACTTTTACGATGCGATGTATTAAAACAACATAAAGGAAATTGAAACAATAATTTGAATAAAATTTAACAATATAATTCTCTCAGTTGCAAAGTGAAAAGTTAAAAGACACTTACAGTACTGTGAATTAAATAGCATATAACCCTAAATGTTAGATCACACAAGTCCAAAGTACAAAATGTTTCGAATCATATCCAATACTCCTAAACATCCTGATGAACCACAATGATGTAATCCAAAATGACTATGAATGAGTTCTCAATAATACAAACTAATCTTTTAGTCCAAAATCTCATTGAGCACTTTGTAATTTCAACAAATAATTACAATAATTAGTCGTATATAATTTTTTTAATTTCAATGCCTGACCTTGCTTACGATTTGCTGTGTTCAGATATAATTTAAGATAAAACCGCTCTTAGGAAGCTTACCGGTCTCTAATCAAAACATGTATAGCGGCACGTTTTCTTAAAAAAAACATTTGTTTCGAAACTAGAGTATTCAAAATATATAGCACAGTTATAGTTAAAACTCTTGATCTCACATCCATAAAGCAAGATCAGAAAAAGTTATCAAAAAGTTTCCATTGTAAATCAATTGACAAATTTCTTATTCTATTGTGTAGGACACTGTTTTTTCTTTCGTTTGGTCAGTAAAGTCTCTTTATCGTCGAAAAAATTAACCGCTGTGTACCAAAATCAACCTAAAAATTAAACAATTCCCACAGACATGTTTCCTAACACGAAAGAGAAAATGTTCGATTCCATTGATACAAAAATATCACCAATTATTTACAACATTGACTCAGAATGTAGTCTCTGTAGTAAGTACAGAATTCATTCAAATTAGTATGATATCCTTTTCGCTATTTGCAAATATAACAGTATCGTTATCGTAAAGGATAACAAGTACCTTAATCTCAAAGTATTTATTATACTTTTTTCTGGCCATACTGTTAAAGTATGTTTCTTACAAACTGAATCATGTTATATGTTAAAATATGTATGCGTGGGTGTCTGTCTTGGAAATCAAGGTAATATCAAAATAATTTAGTCCTCATAAATATGTTAAACGTAATTTTGAGTGTTAGTAAAAGGGAGTGTTGGTCAGGATGGGTGTTGGTTAGAATTAATATGTTCTGGCCATTACGTGCAATATTTGTCAATAAAGATGTATTGGACAATAAGATTGTGTTGATCAGAAAGGATATGTCCTGGTTTAAAGGATTGGTGCTGGTTTCGTTATTTAAAAATTAAATTATATTTTTAAATATTCTTTCTCTTTATGAACTTTTCTTGCACTGATTTGCTACTGTGTTGACCCAGTGGGGCGTGTTCGGGATTAACAGTCAGTGAACTGCAGATTCGAATTCTAACCGGATTAACCCGGGTCAGTTGATGTGATGTGTATGTAGGTCATGCATTTTACTTCCATTATCACTAAATGATCTTCAATGCATCGATGTATCACTTAATACCAGTTACACAGTAATTCTTTGAATGAACTTACGAATTTCGTATCTTCAAATCTTGGGATAAGATTGCTGTTCAGTGTGAAAATTCCACAACTCCACTGTAGTTTGTTTCTATCCTAAATTACATCTTGAAGCACACATAATTTCATCTGGATTCGGGCAACAATTGAATAATTAACTCCACCTTAGTATGCCAGACTAATGCCCTAAATGTAAGAACATTGACGACTTTATTTGCTGCCCCAAGTTAGAAATATCGACCTTAAATGTTACATATATTATATAATTTGGGTCATTGCGTCTCTATTATCTCAACTAATACATTCTTTATCCTCAGTGATTATCTAGAAAACATACAATTTTTACCTGTTCTAACATAAAATTGCTTTAGTCGGCGACATATGACTGAATTCTTTTAATTGATACTTAAAACATACATTTCAAATTTGGTACAGATTATGATGAAAAGAAACGTTGCTTATGCTTTGTACTAGTTATCCAATAAGATAATACATCTGATGGCACCCACTTTTAAAAATTCCTCTACAAACACAAAATAACACATTATGTTCAAAGGGGTAAAACCTCTCCTTGCATTTTCCTTGCCGTGGCTGACTGAATTTTGCTTTTACAGTCCAATTTTAAACTGATATGAGCTTAAGTTTACATTCCTTTTAGATGATGCTATTTTTAACAGTTGTCGGTAGTCATCTTGAACGAAGATTACTTAAAAGGTTACCATAAACAAAACAACGTTCATAAACACATCTAGACAGAATTTAAGTTTCTTTCTTTCTTGATACTAACCATAGCTACATGTCTTCAAAACCAGTTCTTAATATTCACAATAAAAATAAAACAACCATTAAATTGAGATTTAAAACCCATTTTAAAGCTTTAATTTGTCACACAGACACAAAGTAGGGTAACATTTTTGATCTTCAATCAGCAATTATGACTTGCCTTCCTTTGACTTGTTTCAAGCAGGTACTCAAGACAAGTCAGTCCAATCGACGTAGTCCTATTGATAGCATTTCATACATACAAACGAATACTGAATGGGTTAATTGTCTGGAGAGAGCTGGTTATTTGGTCTAAACTTGATTTTGTTATGTACATGTGTGAGGTCTTAGCTTTTCTTCTATTTCTTCTTTCCCATCTACAATAGATGCAGAATGGATTAAAAAAGTTTGCTTTTTGATGGCTAATATCATTTATACAGAGTTGAAATTTTAAAACAAACTGAGAAGGCAGCATTGAGAATATTATAATTTATGAGCATGTAATTTAATATGGAGGTGTCCTCTAAGACCAGTTTCAGTATATAAGAAGCAATTTAGCAAATGAAACACAATACTTTGAAGTAACCTCCCAAACAAACCTCATGCAAATCTGGTTTAAAGAAGACAAAATCACAACTAAACTTTTTTACTAAAAACTTATGATAATTTGCCTAAAAAAATATGCCACCTGAACTGTCCAATGAAAATTGCCAGGATATCTATATAAATTTTTTAACATGCAATCATTATGCATAAAAAATTATGTGTGCTTCAAGAAATAATTATCATTACAACTGAGAAGAAACATTCTAACAGGGTATGAAACCCTGGGCATGAAACCAGCGCACAGAGAAGTCAAAATGTATAACCTCTGAAAATATTGCATGTGACCTTAGCCAAACAATCACAACAAAAGCTAATTAATCCACCTCAACCAAGATCTCATCAATATCAAAAAGCTACCAATTGAAATCCGGAAGAAAATGAAGGGCAGATGCAGGCTAAAGTAGTTAGGTCTGATGATCAGCAGCTGTATCTGTTAAATAATGATGACAAATGCTGAAAATTAAACTCGGCAAAGTTCTCACTAGATATCAAGCTGCTCAACAAATATGTGATTCCAACAATATGAGGATATGACTCCGCTAAATGATTATGTAGAAGGATGAAAATAAAACTTGTCCAAGGTCTCATATCTAAATTGCCTACCAACTTTGATTGAAATCCTATAAATGTGTTATTTTTCAAAAATGAATTTGGAATTTTACAAGGAGCAGACAGTCTCAATCTAATACTCCCATTTTCTGTTGAAAATGAGGCCCTATTTAATAGCCCCATCTTTAGGTAGAATATGAGGGACAAAATCCATTATAGTCCAGTACATCCATTTCAACAAGAAATATAATCAGGGAACATGAATGCCTTGCCGCAGTGAACTTGACTCAAAACTTAACCAGATAGTCAGACAAGTGTAACACCATATTTGCCTTCGGCATTCATAGTGGGGCATAATAAAAACTTCATAAAATTTCATGACTTTTATTCAAAACATGTTTTAAAAGTTTTTAATTAATGAATTATTAATAATACCTCTGCAGAAAGTTATTTTAAAATACTACATAATTATGGTGATTACCGATTAGAATCAACACCTAATGTTCGTGTAACACTCACTACATCATTGCAGATTTGATACATACACATCAAATCAAAATGTAAATTCTGATAATTATTGTAGTCATATTAAATTTTAAAAAAATAAATAGTTTCTTCATTTTGATTTTATTTCATACTTGTCATTTCTGTATGGACTTTATGGTAAATCATAGATAATATGCTCTGATTAAACCAATCTCCTTTATAAAATTCTAATTTTAATCATCAAGAAGTACAGTTCAATAATGATTAAAAAAGTTAAAAAGTTATTGAATTGACAAGGGACCCGTATCAAAAAACATTTGAGGTTCTGTGTGCATAGTCAAATTAAAAGACTTTTGTTATCTGAGGTTCTGAGAACACAATCAAATTTATTTAAGCGCACAGAAGAATTCATGTTAGTGAAGACTACAATTTACTGTGTATACTTGCTTACAAGTGGAACCTAACTGCAAACTGCACAGATCCAGTTCTGTAATTGCATAATATGCTGGCAGATCTGGATCTATACAGTCTTTTAGAAGTAATTAGTAGAATAAACACAGATCTGCAAGCACTTTATCCAATGACAGATCTGAATCTATGTAGTCTTTTAGAATTAGTAAAACAAACAACACAGATCTACCAGAATATTATGCAATGGCAGATCAGGGTCTATGTTGTTTACAGTTGGGCTCAACTACTAAGCTAGCAAATACAACACATTAACACTCAAATTCAAATATACTGGGAAGTCACCTATTTTTCTGTATCAATTTGTATAGTTTTGTCAAAAGCAACATGTTCACTGTACTTGAATTTATAGATGTGAAAAATGGCACTACTGTACCAACAGAAGATATAAATTCATTGGGTGTTCTTAGATAATTGTCTGTAATAACTGAAAAAAAATCCACGAAACTTTGCACTATTTGAAAACTGGCAACCAAAGAAAAACTGTAAATTCACATTCCTTGGAAATAATTATATTAATCATATTTTCATGAAACAGTGCTCAACAATTTAATAAACTTGTCTGTACTAAATACACTTCACCATAAAAATTTCTTGTTTACAAAATTATTCATTATAGGTTTAAGTTCAAAATGAGCTTTAGGTGTCCACAAAGATTGATAAATTTGATGAATACATGGCCAGAGTAGCAGATGAACAAATTCTAATTTGAATAACTATCCATAAATCCTTCAAAAATGCATGCATAAGATCATCAACCCATTTTACAAACCATCATTGAGTTATATGATGATATGTGCAATGTCATGATCCATGTTCATTCAGTATACACAACATTTTGATGAATGGGTTTCTATGTTCATTCAAGACACCCTGAATTTGATACAGGAGTTACTATGTTTATTCAAGACACCCTGAATTTGATACAGGAGTTACTATGTTTATTCAAGACACCCTGAATTTGATGCACAAGTTCACCATGTTCATTTTGTACAACCTGAATTGATGCAAGGGTTACTGTGTTCATTCTGTGTACCCTAAATTTAATACATCAGCCACTATGTTTCTTCAGTATATTACCCTAAATCTAGTGCATGAGCTGCTTTGTTCATTCAGTGCAACCTAAATTTGATATACGAGTTACTTTGTTCATTAAGTATATCTTAAATTTGATACAAGAGTTACTTTGTTCATTCAGTGTAACCTAAATTTGATATATGAGATACTTTGTTCATTAAGTATACCTTAAATTTAATACACAAGTTACTTTCTTCATTCAGTGTAACCTAAATTTGATATATGAGATACTTTGTTCATTAAGTATACCTTAAATTTGATACACGAGTTACTTTGTTCATTCAGTTTAGCCTGAATTTGATACACGAGTTACTTTGTTCATTCAGTGTAGCTTGAATTTGATACACGAGTTACTTTGTTCATTAAGGATACCTTAAATTTGACACACAAGTTACTTTGTTCATTAAGTATACCTTAAATTTGATACACGAGTTACTTTGTTCATTCAGTGTTGCCTGAATTTGATACACAAGTTCATTCAAGATACCTTGAATCTGATACAAGAATTACTATTTTCACTTAAGATGTACATGAGTTACCATGTTTAACACATTGCTTACTTGAGACATAAACTATTTTTAATGCTTGATTAGAAATATGATTTTGAAATTTCAGTGAAAAACTGAATTTTTTAATACAACTCAGGGATTATTTGTTGTGGACTAAACTGTGTACAGTAACTATTTGTATTGGTGGCATATTTTAGGTTTACTGCCTAAAGATCGCATACAAATATCAAATTATATACATGTCACTTAATAAAACCAGGAGAACCATGTACAATTTAATCATACAAATTATTAATATAGGTACAGAGATGAATATGTGGACAGTTAAAGGACCACAACATTTTATTCCAAATGGATTAGTGAACAGTTGAATATTTTGGGGTTAACATTTGTCTTTTACTAACTGATGTCTGCAAATGGCAGATGACCAATGAGGCACAATTTAAGAGTATCTTATTCACACCTTTTGATAAAAATTCTAAACCTGTTCAATTGTAAATGCACATTAAGCAAAACATGACAAATTTAATTTGCTTTTTCTTCAGATTTCAGTACGGATACAATCATGGACAACATAGTACAGCAGCACCCATGGACAACATAAAGTCTTTAAATTGGATAATGAGTTTTAAAAAATATCAACTTGAGACCATACAATGTGTCATGTATAGTCATATTATGATTTGTTAAAAAAGTCAATTGGGATAAATACATGAATCAGACAAAAAAAAACATCTAATGCAATGACAAAAGCCTTCATATGCATATCTACATGTACATATGCAAAGAACCCTTGGTTAAGATTTGAGCCAGGCACAAAAGTTTAACACCACGGAAAATGGATATTTTCTTTTTGCCTAAAGAACAGCCAATAAAATCAAAGTATTGACTGCTGCATTATTAATATCACAAGGTACATATATTTATGTAGGACAAACTCTAAATCTTAAATCGGATCTAAACAGTATCTGTCATAAAAAAATATTATAATGCATTCTGAGTATCTTTATTCCAAGGAAAAAGCTAGAATAATTTAACAAAAAAATTTGATATATATATATATATATATAACACAACTTACATCTATACAGTGGCAATCTTTAATAGAGTAGGAATTGTTAAGATTTTAACAAAAACCTATTGCAAATGAGACATTTTACATAATTAGATTAGTTTCATTTGATTGCAACCAATAATTCTGTAACAGTTGCTGGTATCTAATATCAAAATTTAACATTATATTCCATTGGAACATGGTTTTTGTTATACCTATGCTCACACTGGGTCGTGTAATGTGAGTCCATTAATAAAAATATTAATGTGTTGTACGAACATGGTTTTTGTTTAACCTATGCTCATACTCATCTGTACAAATTTAAAATTATGTGCAGCTGGAGCAAGGGTTTTGTTGTACACTTTATCTATGCCCATGTTGGGCTTTTTAATGCGAGCCAATTTATACAATCCTCTCATGTATAAACTTTAAAAGAATATTTCCAGAGTGTCATTATGGTAATTTCCTCCAAATGTTAGAATGATGTCTGTGTTCCAACAATTGGCAAATAATTTGCAAAATTCTAGCCCTTAGTCTGGGCCTTCATTCTTCAGTTTCAAATGTTAATTTGATGTTCAGACAACATCTGAACCAAGCAAATTATTTACAACCCCCTAACAGAGAGTCAAGAATTGATCAATGTGGAATGAAATGCATACATTGTATCTCAGTGATTTTAACAGTAATAAGGATTTTAGTACATTTTCCTCATTCATCAGTATTTCTATGGTCCTAGTCTTCTATTCTGTGTATTTATAAGTAAAGTCTTAAGGAATCCTGCAACTGAAGTTGACTTTCCAGGGAGTCTACAGATGCCCGGTTCCGAGTCACAGACATAACCATGTGGGCAACAGTACTTTTTATCACCACAACAAACAGCCTGAAAGTACAAAGAAAAATTAATTAAAGATACTACTTAATTTACTAAAAGTAAATATATGTGTGATAGCAGAAATGTCACCAGCAATTTAACTCGAGAAAGGACATCAGAAACATCATGCCATAATGATGGACCCATGATTTGGGGGCAACAAGAAAAAAACAACAACTCTACATCTGCTATCCAAATACAGGTACCTCAGTAACCCCATTATGGCAACAGGAAAGTGTTATCCTCACCAACATATATCAGACAGTTTTTGCATGACTGTAACCAGCAGTTAATGGAAAACTGACCTACTATATATATTTGCCTATAATAATCTCCAACTGCAAACAACTCAAATCTTATTCTGCCATTACATAATGTGTGAATAGATCAAGGTGTATGTTTTTTATTCTATTTATTAATCCTAACAAAGTACATAGACCCAGATCTTCTGGTACAGTAAGCAATGGCAAATCTGGGTCTATACAGTTTGCAGTTGGATCAGACTTGTACTCAAACATATATGGTAAATGCAAAACTTAGCCAAGACCTGATGAACAGATGTTAGGATCAGCACACAAGCAAGGGCACTGCTACCAGTCCTCTACTCATTTGTGGTTAAGCATGGAAGACAAATTACAACAAACAAATCTCAATATCTTATGTACACAGGATATATTACTGCTTGACTGCATACTAGGTTAAGTGATCAATTTATCAGCCAATGAAAACACTTCCACAACTACAAATCCATTATAATTAATTAGATGTGTTTTCAGCAATCTTTTAATATAATAATTTTGTTTACTCAATATATATTCTATTTTTTAGTGGATCATGATTTCCTTTCAATCCACTGAGTCAATGCATTGAAATCAATAAAAAGGTATTTTATTAACAAGTGTACATTCCTTCATAAACAAATTCAATGATAGAAATTAATATTTAAATTTTTAAAATTGATTACACAGAAGATCAACTTCAATGTGCAATATTGCATTTGAAGCTAATGTTCAAAGAGCAGACTGTTTGCATTTAAACTATAAAATATATGCTCTAATCACTTTAGCAGAAGCAGTTGTCAAATTAAGTGATCTTTCCATTTTATAACACAAGTTTACTGAAGTATTTTCACAAGGAAGATCATAGGAAAGATTCAGAGAAGGTGAAAGTGGAAGGATAAAATGTAAAGTTGCCAATAAATTTAAAGTAACTATTCCTTCAATAAGGCATAAGCCAGACAAGGAGGCATAAGCCAGAGTGCATAAAATAAATATCAAAAATGACAACTAAAAAAAAAAAATTTTCAGCCTCACTAGGTTCCAAAATTTGTATAGCAAACAATATCTCATACTTATACAGGTTGGAGATTTGGCCTGTATATTTGTCAATGGAACTGACAAATTCATGATTTAATCAAACAAGTCTCATGACAGTTTTGAATCTCATAAGCCTGTGTGGCACAGTACATACATAATATTAGACAGCATGATCGCTGATGAACAAGTTGTTAACACTCCACTAGGAAAGGCCATTTTAAAACTAAATGAGAATAAAATGAAATATAAATAAAATAACTCTACAATGTTAATATACCCTGTTCAGTCATCTGTTGTGCATGAATACTGTCACAATATGAAGCATTCCATCATCCCCAACGAAACCAAGGATATCACATCAGAAGACAATATTTGGAAAAGGAAAGTGAAGGAGGCAATCAAAATATGACAGCAAAGGCCAACACTAAACACCAGTCACCTTGTATCATGTGACCATTATAGGTCATATGATCAACATTAGTTACTGACAAAGGCAGTGTGATATTGCTAAACATTTTGAACTCTGAAGATGTTTATGCTCCAAGTATGAGATTACTACTGATCATTGCTTCCTTTGTTTATAAATGGATTAAAATGCACACTCCTTGCTCAACCTAGTCAAAGGATTAAAAGTTTAGGAAAAGTGAAAATGAATGTGGGACAAGTGAATTTTCTGAAACCACTGGTCCTGTATGAAAGGTTGAAGACAAAATTTAATTAGCCCTGGTATTACACAGCTTCTTTTCAAAATAGTAAGAGACAATAGGTTTTAAAAAAACCTGATATAAAATTATCAAATTATGTTGGGCAGTTAATATTTTGTAAATAACAAAAGTAGGAATCAAATCCTGTACAGCACAGGTACAAAGCAAATTAGTCAAACATTGCAGCTACTATGTTCTGAATTCCTAAATAAAACTTCATTTTTAAGATACAGGTGTTGAAACCTTACTTTTGGATATGGACAGCATCCATATTTCTGGTCAGAAAGAAGACAACATGTATCTCCAGTAGGACATTGTGACTTCTTATCTGGACATATGACTCCTTGAAGGCTGGTATCCACAGAATTTACCACCATGGAACTCCTTTTGGTTGATTCAACAGGAAACCAGTCTGTTTGTGCACTGGTATCCATAGCAATGCACATACTCTTGACAGGATCACAGACTGAATCCTGTGGACAGCAGTGCAACCCATCTAAACAGCATACTCCCTTCAATGAGAAAACATATTCATATTCTATACACTAGAAATGCAGGGGTCAGGAATACCTCTTATCCACCTGTTCTGACTTTGTAGAAACAGTTTACTGAGGAAATTTTACTACTTACTCATACCTTGGTTGAATAGATGCAGATTCACACCTTGAGAATAAATCAGCATGCATTTTCTTCCCCACAAGTTCAATGATGCATAACATCTAGTGAGTGTCATTTGTCAACCAGGTCGGTTTTTTACTGGTATACAAAACTTGATAATAAAATGGGTCCATATCATGAAAATACCATGTAGTAAAGACAGTATAATGTAACTCATATAATGAAAGACAAGACAAGGTATGAATATTAAATAAAAAAAATGCACTTTCACACCTAGCCCTTAACTTCTTAATGGTATTTGCAATTACAGTTACACTTTTCAGTACTCTAGGCATTATTTTTTATGTGGAGAAATTTTCATTTGCAATGTACTATTACATATATAAAGGGTTTTATTTGCCCTCCTTAGGGTCTGTGTTAAATTATGCAATATTTTGCATCAGCTTGGTATCATTCACTAGAATTTACTTGTAGTGGAAATACTATCTTAACTGCACAAAGTACATAAAATTGCCTACTTCTGTTGAGCTTGCAGTGCTTCAAATTCCCTTCGAGGCAAAAAGCATCATCCTGTAACCAATGGTTCTGAGGACAACAATGAACAATTACAGCAACTTGATTCCTATTAAAAGTTCAGTGAAAAATTCTTTGATGAAGTTTCAAAATCCCAATATAAGTGCTCTGGTGGCCTAGTGGTTAGAGCATTTGCCTCAGATGCCAGAGGTCATGGGTTCGATCCACGGTCGAGTCATACCAAAGACTTACGAAAATGGTACTAACAGCTGCCTCGCTTGATGCTCTGCATTAAGAGGTTAGTGTTAGGGCAGGTCAGACTAGTGTCAGGATAATGTGAATATGTGACTACATGTCTGAGGCATGATGCCCCCAGTGCTAGACATCACTATAAACTGTCACACTGCAGACATCATAGCTACATGACTGAAAAATTGTTAAAGCTATATTAAAAATCATAATCACATCACATCCAATATAAGGAAGAAAATTCTGTTCCCACCCCTTTTGAATGAATTAAAAAAGAATCCAGACTAACTAACCATTTCAAGGTATAATAGGGGAAATCTGTTCCTAACAATATATTTGACATCATGATAAACTGAATACAAATAATTTTCTGGACAAATTTCATGACTTTGAAATTCATCTTAATAAGAATATACCAATAAAACATCATAACCAATGTTCCTCTATAGTGTATTTACATTCTAGAAGAGTTAGCTCCATTGGCATAAATTAGTTGCTATCTCTTTTTGCTGGTACCTTGTTCTCCCAGTATAATCTCACTGAATAAAAAAATATGTTGATTTTCTTTTTGAAACTATTACATCTGTTAAGTAGTAACAAGATATTGAACATGCAAAGTGTTGTGTTCCAAGGAATAAAGTCTGGTTTTAATCGCTGCTTTCCTCTAACAAGATGCACTAAGATTGGGAATGAAGCACTCATGTGAATTTCTTACACAAGTTTTGACTAAAATGTATGGGTTGTGCCATTATAAAAGCATGTGCAGGTGTTATATCAAATATATAACAATTGTTGAGATACTCAGATGTATGTGTATTATGGATCTGAATGAGATTTCACTATACCATACAATACATGGTTATCAGTCAGCAACTTACACTAGAGAATGGGCAACAGCTCAATTGTCCAATGTCCTGACCACAACAAGATTTTCCAATTGGACACTCTGACCCATCAGGACATGTTACAGATGTCAAATGAAGAGAGGGTGTTGAGTTCACCATAACTGCTGGAGTAGACATTGGCTTGTGTGTAAAAAACCATGGAAAGTGAAACTTGGTCCCTTCTTCAACACACACTTTTCTTACCATATCACAATAAGTCCCCTCAGGACAGCAGTGTTTACCATCTGAGCAGCAAACAGCCTTAAATTACAGTCAGATGTAGTTAATATACAAATATACAATTGGCACCAAATACATCAACATATCCAATAAAGCGATGAAGCATATTTAGGCTTCTAAGAGTCACCATAAATTCTAAACTCATAGTAAAAAAGTAAATCAACTGAATTAATCAAACACTGACTACATCTGTCCCTTTATGATAGGATATCCTAAAAACATGACTAGATGATTTTAATCTATTGGAATCATGACAGATGTAAAATTTTATTTTTTTATACAACATTATGATGATGATGATGATGAATCAGACTAAACTGGATGTACTGAGACATATACATGAGGTCTTGTTCTAGAAACAAATCTGTTCCTTTACATTGTATATCAAGATGTTCCTATACAGTATGCCAAAAGTGTACTGACCGTTTTCTATTGTGCCTGTGTAGCAGCCACTGAGTCACAGACCCTACTAAACTGTGACATATCCAAGTGTTACTTGTGTAATCAGGCCCAAGTTACACTATCTATGGTGCATGAGACTTTAACTTATGATGAATGGATTGTAACTACTTCCTGTAAATCTTTTCAGGATACAGCTGAATATAGAAGCTAATCCTTAGCTGTGTTGAGACTCCTGTATCATGAGTGTGCAGTTAAGTGACATATCGTTACAACAGCACATGTTAAATAACAGCACTCAGTCACAATCTACACCATCACAAAAGAAATATGGTCAATCCACTTGGAATGTCAGATAAATGTGGCCACATTGTACCACAGAAATAAGAATGGACTTCATCCTAGGTTCTACTGAATACTATGTCTTCTTTGGAAATGGTGCTGAAAAGATCCTTCTATTTGCTAAGGCCAGTGTTCGTGAAAATATTTTATGGCAAATTAGAATATAATTTTGAGCTCAAAGTTAGGAGTATACAAATATTTCAGCTACAAACAACAACTAATGAAGAAGTTCAATGTCAAAATCCTTTTTGTGAAAGTCAATATGGATGAAAATTTTTCAAAAAACATCCATTCTTGAACAGACTTACTAGAAAAGCACTGCCAAAATAGTAAAAATATCTTACATCTGGCAAAGGACAGCAACCATAGATCTTGTACTTGCGGTCTTGTGATTTTGACATCTGGCAACAAGTTTCCCCATCTTCACAACACGACCCATCTGGACAGATGACATCAGAGACACCAAGTCTTTTCCTACCATTCTCAATTAAAATGTTATCTCTTTTGAAGGCAGGTACATTTGCCAACCAGTCCATGACAGAATCTCCTACAATGCATTTACCTATAGCAACAACACAGGCCATTCCATGAGGACAACAGTGGATGTGATCATCACAGCAAACAGCTTTAGGTGAAGGACAGCATCCCCATTGACTGTTGGACAATGGGCAACATGTGTATTCATCTGGACACTGATATAATCCTCCAGGGCAGACAACATTCTGGATAGATTTGTCTTTATACACTACTGATTCAATCGAGATCCAATCAATCTTGAGATCTTCTTTAACACATATTCCTCCTGTGGAGTCACAGTTTGTTCCTGATGGGCAACAATGCAACTTATCATTACAGCACACTGCATTTTCTAAAGGACAGCATCCCCAAACATCTTCAGCTACTAGGCAACATGTGTTGTTTGCTGGACAATATCCATAGTAACCAAAAGGACTTTGGCCACATTGGACATACAATTCAACCCTTAGAGTAGCAAGTCTTTTCCCAAACCAATCTGTCACAATATTTCCTTGTATACATTTTCCTTTAGAAACATCACATTTTGTGCCATGGGGACAACAATGGAGATGATCACTACAGCAAACAGCTTTTTCCAACGGACAGCATCCCCATTCTCCACTGGCTAGTTTGCAACAGGTATTGCCATCTGGACATTCATGTTGTCCATCGGAACAAACTACAGACCCAACTAATAAATTGTTCTTCAAGGCTGGTGTTTTCTCAAACCAATCTGTTACAATTTCTCCTTGTATACATTTTCCTTCAGAAACATCACATTTTGTGCCATGGGGACAACAGTGAAGATGATCACTACAGCAAACAGCTTTCTCCAACGGACAGCATCCCCATTCTCCACTGGCTAGTTTGCAACAGGTATTACCATCTGGGCATGCATGTTGTCCATCTTGACAAACTACAGACCCAACTGATAAACTGTCCTTCTTTGAGGCAGGTGTTTTCTCAAACCAATCTGTTACAATTTCTCCTTGTATACATTTTCCTTCAGAAACATCACATTTTGTGCCATGGGGACAACAGTGGAGATGATCACTACAGCAAACAGCTTTCTCTAGAGGACAGCATCCCCATTCTCCACTGGCTAGTTTGCAACAGGTATTGCCATCTGGACATTCATGTTGTCCATCAGGACAAACTACAGACCCAACTGATAAACTGGCCTTCTTTGAGGCAGGTGTTTTCTCAAACCAATCTGTTACAATTTCTCCTTGTATACATTTTCCTTCAGAAACATCACATTTTGTGCCATGGGGACAACAGTGGAGATGATCACTACAGCAAACAGCTTTCTCTAGAGGACAGCATCCCCATTCTCCACTGGCTAGTTTGCAACAGGTATTACCATCTGGACATTCATGTTGTCCATCAGGACAAACTACAGACCCAACTGATATACTGGCCTTCTTTGAGGCAGGTGTTTTCTCAAACCAATCTGTTACAATTTCTCCTTGTATACATTTTCCTTCAGAAACATCACATTTTGTGCCATGGGGACAACAGTGGAGATGATCACTACAGCAAACAGCTTTCTCCAACGGACAGCATCCCCATTCTCCACTGGCTAGTTTGCAACATGTATTACCATCTGGACATTCATGTTGTCCATCGGGACAAACTACAGACCCAACTGATAAACTGGCCTTCTTTGAGGCAGGTGTTTTCTCAAACCAATCTGTTACAATTTTTCCTTGTATACATTTTCCTTCAGAAACATCACATTTTGTGCCATGGGGACAACAGTGGAGATGATCACTACAGCAAACAGCTTTCTCTAGAGGACAGCATCCCCATTCTCCACTGGCTAGTTTGCAACAGGTATTGCCATCTGGACATTCATGTTGTCCATCAGGACAAACTACAGACCCAACTGATAAATTGTCCTTCTTTGAGGCAGGTGTTTTCTCAAACCAATCTGTTACTATTTCTCCTTGTATACATTTTCCTTCAGAAACATCACATTTTGTGCCATGGGGACAACAGTGGAGATGATCACTACAGCAAACAGCTTTCTCTAGAGGACAGCATCCCCATTCTCCACTGGCTAGTTTGCAACAGGTATTACCATCTGGACATTCATGTTGTCCATCGGGACAAACTACAGACCCAACTGATAAACTGGCCTTCTTTGAGGCAGGTGTTTTCCCAAACCAGTCAGTCACAATTTCTCCTTTTATGCATTTTCCTTCAGAAACATCACATTTTGTGCCATGGGGACAACAGTGGAGATGATCATTACAGCAAACAGCTTTCTCTAGAGGACAGCATCCCCATTCTCCACTGGCTAGTTTGCAACAGGTATTGCCATCTGGACATTCATGTTGTCCATCAGGACAAACTACAGACCCAACTGATAAACTGGCCTTCTTTGAGGCAGGTGTTTTCCCAAACCATTCAGTCACAATTTCTCCTTGTATACATTTTCCTTCAGAAACATCACATTTTGTACCATGGGGACAACAGTGGAGATGATCACTACAGCAAACAGCTTTCTCTAGAGGACAGCATCCCCATTCTCCACTGGCTAGTTTGCAACAGGTATTACCATCTGGACATGCATGTTGTCCATCTGGACAAACTACAGACGCAACTGATAAATTGTCCTTCTTTGAGGCAGGTGTTTTCTCAAACCAATCTGTTACAATTTCTCCTTGTATACATTTTCCTTCAGAAACATCACATTTTGTGCCATGGGGACAACAGTGGAGATGATCACTACAGCAAACAGCTTTCTCCAACGGACAGCATCCCCATTCTCCACTGGCTAGTTTGCAACAGGTATTGCCATCTGGACATTCATGTTGTCCATCAGGACAAACTACAGACCCAACTGATAAACTGGCCTTCTTTGAGGCAGGTGTTTTCTCAAACCAATCTGTTACAATTTCTCCTTGCATACATTTTCCTTCAGAAACATCACATTTTGTGCCATGGGGACAACAGTGGAGATGATCACTACAGCAAACAGCTTTCTCTAGAGGACAGCATCCCCATTCTCCACTGGCTAGTTTGCAACAGGTATTACCATCTGGACATTCATGTTGTCCATCGGGACAAAGTACAGACCCAACTGATAAACTGGCCTTCTTTGAGGCAGGTGTTTTTCCAAACCAGTCAGTCACAATTTCTCCTTTTATGCATTTTCCTTCAGAAACATCACATTTTGTGCCATGGGGACAACAGTGGAGATGATCACTACAGCAAACAGCTTTCTCCAACGGACAGCATCCCCATTCTCCACTGGCTAGTTTGCAACAGGTATTGCCATCTGGACATTCATGTTGTCCATCGGGACAAACTACAGACCCAACTGATAAACTGGCCTTCTTTGAGGCAGGTGTTTTCCCAAACCAGTCGGTCACAATTTCTCCTTGTATACATTTTCCTTCAGAAACATCACATTTTGTGCCATGGGGACAACAGTGGAGATGATCACTACAGCAAACAGCTTTCTCTAGAGGACAGCATCCCCATTCTCCACTGGCTAGTTTGCAACAGGTATTGCCATCTGGACATGCATGTTGTCCATCAGGACAAACTACAGACCCAACTGATAAATTGTCCTTCTTTGAGGCAGGTGTTTTCTCAAACCAATCTGTTACAATTTCTCCTTGTATACATTTTCCTTCAGAAACATCACATTTTGTGCCATGGGGACAACAGTGGAGATGATCACTACAGCAAACAGCTTTCTCTAGAGGACAGCATCCCCATTCTCCACTGGCTAGTTTGCAACAGGTATTGCCATCTGGACATGCATGTTGTCCATCTGGACAAACTACAGACGCAACTGATAAATTGTCCTTCTTTGAGGCAGGTGTTTTCTCAAACCAATCTGTTACAATTTCTCCTTGTATACATTTTCCTTCAGAAACATCACATTTTGTACCATGGGGACAACAGTGGAGATGATCACTACAGCAAACAGCTTTCTCTAGAGGACAGCATCCCCACTGACCACTGGTCAGTTGGCAGCAAGTATTTCCACTTGGACATTCATGTTCCCCATCTGGACAAATTATATTTTGCAGGTTGGTATTCATCATGCTCGAATTCTCTGTTATCTCAGCTCTTAAAGTAAGATGTTCTGTTTTAATGGCAGGAGTGTTCCACATCATATCCAAAATAAAATTTCCTCTAACACATTTTTTTTGCTTTAGTTCACACCTGAATCCCTCTGGACAACAGTGGAGATGGTCATCACAACATACTCCTCTCTCGATATTACAACATCCCCAATTACCAATGGCTAAATGGCAGCAAGTACTTTTTGATAGGCACTCTGAACTGCTATCTTGACATAATATTTTATCTGTGATCAGAGCCTCTGACTTTTTTGAGGAGTGTTTCATCATCCAGTCCATGTGCAGACTGCCCATTACACATTTTTTATGCTTGCTATCACAATTCATGCCCTGTGGACAACAGTGCAAATGGTCATCACAACAAACAGCATTCTTACTCTGGCAGCATGCCCATGTCCCCTCTAATCCTTTACAGCAAGTCTCCCCCTCTTGGCAGAAGTGCTCTCCATCAGGACAAATAACATCCTGCAAACAAAACAGTTATCATGTACTGCAATATTATCACTCCCTTGCTGTGTAAGTAATAAGATTGCAACTGTAATTAATTAATGAAATATACAATGGTATGCAAGTGATCCTGTAATTAATTAATGAAGATTTGTAGGTCAACTTAGTGGGAAATAATATCTGTGACTTTCTTTTTTTCTCTAAAACCATCTGCCATGGTTGCTCTATATCAGTTTCTGTATGTACATTTCACTGACAAGTACACCAAAGCATGGATGTACTTGTCACTGACCAGTACACCAAAGCAGGTATGTACATGTCACTGACAAGTACCCCAAAGCATGTATGTACATGTCACTGACAAGTATCACAAAGCAACTTATTCTCCTGAGGACCAAATATACCCAAGACTTCGAACCAGCAAGACTTCTCAGCAGACTGGCATTTGCCCAAAAGCAAAAACTATAACAAGTGCACACAGCAGATGAAAGTAGGTGTGTGTGTGTGGTTTGGGATGTTTAACACAGCTAACCTCTTAATGCTGAGTGCCTAATGAGGCAGCTGTTTATACCATTCTTTTAAGTCTTTGGTATGACTTGGTTGGGGTTCAAACCTGCGACTTCCCACATCAGAAACAAATACTCTAACCACTAGACCACCTGAGCACTATATCTACATGTAGGTTATGTGAAAAAATGTCTCAAAGTTATGATTTCTTAATTTTTATATCAAGCATAGTTACCATTTTATGTTTACATTGATTAATGTGATAAATGAGAAATTCATAATGGTTGCTGTAAGAAGCTCCATGTCTCAAATTAAAAGTTTTCCTGTAAACAAGGCACAGGATTCACCAAAAATTAAGGAATGCATTTTCACACATATCCTGCCTATACATATGCCCCAAAGAAATTCAATAATAATGTCAAAAACTATTTAGAATACCAGCCCAAACTTATATTGCACACACACACACACACACACACACACATAATCTCACATGAATGAACCACATTCACTAAGAGCCACATCAAATGGATGAGGTATCGATGTCATTTTTACATACCGCTTACACATTCAGTGGCAGTAATGGGAGTTAAAACAGTTTTGACAAAAACAGGGCATGAGCGTACTTGTTTTACTGTGGTTTTAGCATGTACTGAAAACTGATACAAAATAAAACCTATGGCAATATTGAAAAGTCACAATGCCCCATGAAAAACTGCCAACTGGCACTGTCATCCACTGCAACAAAATGGGTGGATAAATACAGATGTGATGAATATGTGGAAAGACAAGTGTTACAGCACATGTCCAGATGGGTTTATGTCACCAAAGCTGCTACTAATTTTTGATACCATGGCTGCACACAATAATCTGACAGTGTAAGCAACAGTTAATGCTGCAGGTGACCATATTGTTATTATTCCATCAGGTTGAATGTGCATACTGTAGTCTCTTAGTTAATTGTGTTCAACCACTTTGTGGTCATTCTGTTCAACATAAACTTTTAGAAATCATTATAACATAATAATTAAATATTATATGTATAAAGTTCAAAAATTAGCTGAAGGCTACCAGCTGTGTGATAAAAAAATTATATAGCCCATCTAAGATACCCCTCACATGGGGGATATGTAAAATCCTGTATAACCCATTGGATGTGTGTGTGTGTATGTGTGTGTGGAAATACATAATAAAACTGGTATAATGTGTGAAGTTATCCTTTAAAGAAATGTTGAAAATTATTTGAATCCATTCTATGCAAGCTGTGTGATGATTCTTCAGTCAAACAAGGTTAGTCTCTCATAAATCAAACAATTGATTCCCTATCTTAGTCATAAAATGCTTTAAAATATACTGTGGATACATTTGCCCTTTTATCAAATATATGTCATTAATCATTCCAATAATAAAAATGTGGTTTATTAAATTATTAAATTTGCATAACATTAACCTCTATACACTACTGTCATTTATAATTTTTTGCTTACATTGTCAAAAGGCCAATTGAGCTTATATTAACCGCTCCAGTGGACTAGTGGTTAGAGCAAACACCTCAGATGTGGGAAGTCATGGGTTAAATCCCCTGCTTAGTCATACCAAAGAATTACAAAAATGGTACTTACAGTTAACTCGCTTGTCGCTCAGCATTAAGTGGTTAGTGATACGACTTGTTGGACTGGTGTCAGGATAATGTGACTGGGTGGGGCATCATGCCACATGTCTGCGGCATGATGCCCTAGTGCTAGACATCACTATAAACTGTCACAGTGCAGACATCGTAGTGATATGACTGAAAAATTGTTAAAGCTATGTTAAAAATCTAAATCACACACACACACACACACATACACACCAAGTGAGCTTATAGTATGGCTCTGTGCTCATCATACAACCACCTGTGAACAGTCATATCTGTGAACACTAACAAGATTTAATTTCTGATCAGATTTCGACCAGACTTGGTATGCAAGAATATATCATCAAGAACGTGGACCAGTTCTATTATGAGTAACATATATGCATATTAATGAAGTGATCTTGCATTAGATTGGTTGAACTGTTAACAATCTAGAGGCCATAATTCTGATCAGGTCTTGGCTAGACTTGCTGTGTAAACTAAATATCAAGATTTTCAAGGAGTTGAGTTATAATTGGTACTTTTGCATACTAATGAGGTAATGTTCAAGCTTATGTCAGCAAGATCTTAGTTAAGTTTAATTATGAGCAAAATCCATGTACATTAAAGAGGTGGTCTTGTATCTGATTGGCTAAGCTTTAACTTTAACGTCTATATTATGTACAAATTTTGGTCCTTTTCACTATGCAAGTCTGTATTATCAAAAATCTCTGATGAATTCAATTGTGACCAACAACCACAAATATTAATGAGGTGATCCTGCATCTGTTTGATACTGTGAACATTCTAGAAACCAATAATTTCTAAATCAATTTTGATTAGACTTGCAACAAGTTGTGTGGGAATTTACTAATAACTATTTCTAAGTTGACAAACTATACTATATGTCACATGGGTCATATAGGCATTCAACACCAGCTATTTCAATAATTGGTGTCACTTTTATAAAATTTGATTCTACTTGATTCTTTAAGTGGCAAGTAGTCACTTCATTTGGATTCGCATACATCCATATTCCTTTGGAAAGTCATTATTTGGACACCCCGAGAGGTGCATACAGTAAAATTAATGCTAAAGTACATAGAAATTTTTGCACAAAATGAACCTAATGGTGTGATCTAGTACAATCTGGACTGAATGGCATCCACTGTGATGTCACAATGAAAGCTATGCATATTGATAAACAAATTTGTACTACCCTTAATTGTGACAATTCTACTCAACATGTTCTCATTTTGACCAAAGTTTAGTACATTGCCACTATTGTAAAAGTCCATAGTAATTGATAATTTTCATCTCAAAGTTTCTTGGTGATAGTTAAGGTCCAAAGCATTCAATAATCAGGATTGAATAGACTTGAGTTAAAGAAAATTAGTTTTAAATTTTAAAAGAACAATTTATACGACCCAACTGACTTGTACTTCAGAAGTTTCTCTGATGCATAACAATAAATGTATCTGAATTTCTTCACATATTTAAATACAGGTTTTACATTCTTGTAAAAATCAAATCAAAGTTTATAAAACAATATGAAGAGAATTATTGCTAAAACTTTTAACATTTCAAATGTTTTGATTTTTTTTCAAGGTTAATATGTTTTATTAAATAGACTTTGACAGTTGCTAGTTATTACTGCATTAAATTGTGGAAACATGTTATTTATATGTTATCATGTGCATTGTATATTATTTTAAGTTTTTATGACATGTCATATACATTCAGTGGCATTATTCACATACATTCTTAAATATATATTGTATCTTTAGCTTTTAAGAATAAAAACAAACAATATGCTTTCCTCCTAAAACAGTTACACGTTTAATTACCAAAAAGAAAGAAACCCATGACTTGTGAAATTTGATGCTTGATCCATGCTGATCAGATGGTGGAAATCAAACCTAAAAGTTTATAGTCCAATACCTTAACCACATGTGCAAAACTACAACTTTATTGTCCAATACCTTAACCACATGTACAAAACTACAACTTTATACTCCAATACCTTAACCACATGGACAGAACTACAACTTTATACTCCAATACCTTAACCACATGGACAGAACTACAACTTTATAGTACAGTGCCTTAACAACATGGACAGAACTACAACTTTATAGTCCAATGACTTAATCACATGGACAGAACCAAAACTTTATAGCCAATGCCTTAACCACATGGACAGAAGAACTATATATATATATATATATATATATATATATATATATATATATATATATATAAAATCCCCAATTCATAACTTCAGAATTGTTCACTGACAAACCCTTAAAAGATATTCACTTATCATTACAACAGGAATAATCAGTTGAGTAATCTGAATCTGCATGGATTCCTGGTATTATCCTTATTTCCCTACAACTGTTGTCACAACTTGAAACCATTGAGATCATAATCCAAGGAAGTTTATATTTATATATATATATATATATATATATATATATATATATATATATATATATATATATATATATATATATATATATATATATATATATATATATATAATACAAGTTATTGTGTCCATATGCTAATTGATATATAGACCTTTCTTAAATTCAACAGAAAATTGGTAACATGTTTGTACTTCATTCCTTCAAGCACTTTTACATCATCGTCATCAAGGATGCTCTTCAGGTAAACACATTAAACTTTCAATGTACTTGAGAAAAATGAGTCCATATTTTTTCATACAAATGCAGAAACCTTTTTATTATATGCTCTTATTGCTTAACTACCTAAGGCTTGTTTGCTTTGTTTCAAAGTTTTGTTTCTGAATGAGTGAACTTGTTCACATCATTAACTTTATTATCTAAGCATGAAACAGTTGCTTTAGATCATTCACAAAGATATTTAATCAACCAAAACAAAGCATCTACTAAACAAGTGTACATGGATTGTTTACAAAGTAATTCATAATACATTATACTATCTTTAGGCAAACACATCGTACACATTTTTACAATATGATAGTGTTCAGTATCATAAAATACTGCACAATTCTGACAACAGAAAGTTAACAGACAAAAATGATCATATAATAAAGTCAATTATGTCACTGCTTGTAAAACCAGATGTAAATAATTTCTTTGCATCCATTTACACCACTTGTATTTAAAAACACATTTTGTAAGACTAAAACAATCATTAAACACGAGTATACAGTCCTTGACCAATAAAAAGCCAAAATAAATTAAACTGGACAGACATGTTATGAAAGTGCATCAATGTATAGATATAATATATATATATATATATATATATATATATATATATATATATATATATATATATATATATATATATATATATATATAAAGCAGACAATACAAATTGAAATAACCAATATTAAATATAAGATGGTTTACCATTTCATAGACTGTAGTGCTAAGCAAACTAACTTATTATCACATTAATCTGTTATTATTTTATTGACAACAAGTAATACAGAACAATACAGCCATAATATTACAAAAAAAATCATTACAGTTCAGAAATTTATTTTTGCCACGATTTACATTCTTTGCTTTTAGTGAATTGCTTCCTAAATCCCAAAAATGATCACTGAATGTATGTATAGTCCAGTAGCATGACTGAGTGTATCACAGCATACAGTACAGGGGTCAGACATCAACATAAGCAGATTATGATGTAACAATGCACTGTAATGATAGGTTTGTCAATACAAACCAAGGATTTGTTTATGTAACAGATTCTTTTGGAATTTCTCCACTCCAAATCCATGATTGTATGTACAAATTAAACATCCAAAATGGCTGTCACCAAATGATATATTTTGTTGGCAGCAAGGAAAAAAATTAGCAATTTGGTGATGTCCAGGATGATCCCTACATTAAATGAATAACACATACACACCTTCCGAATGAGTGACAGCTTTCTGCTAGCCCTATGATCATGCAAGCACTTGATTTCTAGACCATGCTGCAAACTCAAACACTCAGATCACCTTTTTGTATTGAAAGAGGAGATACTTTCATTTTCATATATAGTCATATACCTTGCAATCCATTCACATGATATGGCTCATAATTTATCTCCCCCTTTATACTTGGTCACTCATGGCCAATCAGTAGACAAGCTAGTAGCTATACTTAGGTAAGAAACCAGAATGACTGATTAACAATTAATTATTCTTTGATGTGACAACTTTAAAGAATATGTTTGAAGATTTATGTAAGCATCAGCAATGAATGATGCCCTTTTATTGTTTAAACACTTTAAATTGATGAGGATGCATATATAAATCATTAAAGTTTCCTTTGTTTTCTGCTATGGTCTATCATTGATTTAATATCATTTATACTTGTTCATAAATTGAGTCAAACGGAAGACAACAATGATCTCAATCTGCCATAGCATAATGTGCCAGCAGTTTAGGGTCTATTTTAAATATTCTACTGATTATTTCTAACAAATGGCATAGACTCAGATCTGCTGGCTCATTATGCAGTTTGCAGTTGGACTCGTCTTATAAGCAAGTATATAAGGTAAAAGGTTTGGGTTGTGATGCAGTGAAAACATTAAAATTAAAGGTGTAATAACAATAGATGGTTATTTGGCTTTTCAGATCAATTATTATTTTAAGCATCATAAAATACCAATATCAAAAGTTAACCACATTGCCTTTGTTTCACAAGCTTTGAACTCCATAATGAACAAATTAATTATATGATGATTAACATATTGGTATGCAAATTATTGGTAAGCAGGCCACATGAAGCTTGAATATATAAGTGAAGCTTAGCAATTTACTATCATGGAAATTACAAATGCCCATGCAAATTTTCATGGGAGTCAAATCCCCGTTTGAAGTTACCTGTTCTTTTTTCTCTAATCTGGAATGTAAAGGCTTCTGAAAATATGTCCCTGCTGATGTATCCTTTATCCTAAACTCTACCTTCTCAACAATTTTTTTCTGAAATACAAGAGAAACACATTGCATTTACTAAAAGTACAATTATATGCAAGCCACATGGACATAAATTTTCCATTTTATTATTTGACATTAAATTAAGGTACATTCTTCTCTTTACATTTGTAATTTCAAGTGATCATTATCGATCAGTTTTATTCTGTGTGGAGTTGGACGAACACTAATTTATAAGTTGGCAAATACAGCGCAAGTACATGAGATAATGCAGAGTTTCATCCTCTCTCCCCTTCATCCCCAATGGCCTCCCACTGTCCTCTGTGTACTTTCCTGTTTCCTTCTCAAGATCACTTTCACTTAATCTCAAACAAAATTTATGTTTACTATTTATTCCTTACATTTAAAATTTTTTTTGATCTAACACTCAGGTGTATACTATCTCACATGAGATTTAAATACACTGCTTAAAAAGCCCGTACAGGCAACAAAATGATGACTGGACTAGTTGCATTTACACATCACTGAGAAAAAATGGTATTTTCAGGAAAGTGATAATTCAGGTACCATTGAAATCTACAATAAATTACCTTTAAATGGAAGCTCCCCTTACCTGTGCTTCCAACTTAGGTTAAGGTACATGGTCTAGTACTAAAGTTATTATACAAAAACATTTTTCTCATTTCAGTCAGTGACTTTGACAACTGACAGTTTGATTCTGAAATCAATAGACTTTTTTTCAATGTAAGATTTAGGTGGAGGAGGGAATAGCCATAGTTGAATACATGTATCTACAAAACATTTCAATAGCTATCTCTTTCTTCCTGTTCCACTCTAAGACAATATTAAAATCAAAATCTTTAAAAGATCTTGCCTATACTTGTTTAAGCATTCCTCTGTTGATTGTTTCTGAGCTTAATCTGTTCCTTATCTGTGTATGAATATTGTTTTGTACCGAGTACCCCCTTTCACAGTGCCCATACATAGCCAGCTCAGGCACCTGGACCAAGTCTGAAAACTGTTCTTTATGGCTTTATGGAAGCTATGTAAAACTTGCCACAACTCACAGGTATTGTCTGTTGGATACTTCTGCTCCAAAATAAAAATTATCAGAGACTTTGGCAAAGTTTAACTTTCTTGAATTAGCAATCCAATGTCTAATATGCTAGATCTGCATTTCCATAATGCTGTGTTAGAATTTTAAGTAGCACATGATTCTACAGGGCTAAAATGTGATTAGAAATAAATAAAAAGTGCACTCTACTTTTAAATTGTCTTTTTTATATTTGGCTTGTTTGTCTGCCTTATCTAAATATAATTTTGAAATACTGCGGAAATGAGAAGTTGACCATGAAATCAAGAGACTGCAAATTTTAAAGAACATTTCAGCAAATAAACTAGAGTCTGAGGACTTAAACCAAGACAAAGCTATCTACTCTTGTGAAAGCACTGGTCCTCGTAACAGATATGAAAAAATACCTTTTTTCTTCAAATCCAGCAGCTATCCAAATCAGTCAAATGTGTAGTATCAAACAATAATTTGAAAAATGCAAATTCTTTCAATAAATCAAATATGAGAGATTAAAATTTTAGGATAACTGAAAAGTAAGGAGAGAAGTTAATCTTTGGAAACCACTTGTCCTATGTTCTTGTGTTCGCCGGTCTGTAAAGAGTTTACATTTGCCTTTGTATGCTTTCACAATGGAAAGCCTTCTTGCATAAGTGATTCTCTCCATGACTGACTGCAAGAAAATTTGTTTCTGATGGCCTGTTTATCATAACCCAGCTTCCAACATCAGCTTTTTTCTTTTTCTAACTTAGACCCTTTCCATCAACATTTCATTAGCAGTTCTACTCTTTGCCATATACTTTTTTTTCATTTGGAAACCCCAACAGTTGACCAGGAGATTACCACTTTGAGGATGAAAAAAACCCCATACTTGATTTGTTTGGATCAACATCTTTCAATGATAAAATCATGCTTGATTTTGTCTGGATTAAACATTTTTAATTAACACTTGACCTTTGGTCTGCAGTGGGATATCCATGGGCTCTATGATGGACTTGGTATCGATTACTGTCTTCCAGTAGGTGGATCAAGGTGCACCATTTCTTACTCTAAATTCTATGTATGGGAGTTCTCAAGAATGGCCAATCTTGAATAGAGCTGCTCAGCATCACAGCAGTTGCAAATTTACAAATGACAATGAGATGTTTTATTCTCCATCTCCACTTTTAATTACCACCATACAGCCAAGCTATGACAGTTGTTATCCTCTAACCTACCTTTTTAAGTCTAGATTGATGATGTGTCCAAATAAACACTTCAACTGCAACATTGTTACAAGATTTTTAAAGATTTTCAATGAAAGGAACCAAGGGACACAACTCAAGCACAAACCTCTGGCATGTTGTCATGTTATTGCAAATTCAGTGAAACAACCTGTCATGGTTGCTTGAATAGATGATGGAAATTTGCCATTTTTCTGTTCAAAGATTGGGGTCACTGATCCACAATTTCTTCCATTTGAGTGCTGCAATGAGAATGAGGTGACACTTTGCTTCTCTTGCTTTTGTCTCACCTTTGTGATGTCATGTGACTATGATTTTTAACTTAGCTTCAACAATTTTTCAGTCATGTCACTATCATGTCTGCAGTGTGGCAATTTATAGTGATGTCTAGCACTAGGGCATCATGCCGCAGACATGTAGCATGATCTCCCACCCAGTCACATCATTCTGACACCAGGCCAACCAGTCCTAACTCTAACCTCTTAATGCTGAGCGTCAAGCAAGGTACCTGTTAGTACCATTTTTGTAAGTCTTTGGTATGACTCAACCGGGGATCAAACCCATGACCTCCCGCATCCGAGGTGGATGCTCTAACTACTAGGCCACCATATCGGTTTGTGTCTCACCTTTGGAATTAAAGAATTAAAGGTGAAATGTAGGCATAGAAGTCCAGCCCATTCCAATCTATGGATAACACCTTGACTGCCCTAGCTTAGGATCTGGGACTGGTGAAGTAAAGGTTGAGAGCTTGGTATTCCACCTTGTCACAAACAGGTCCATCAATGGGCTGTCTCATCAGGTGTATATATGAGTGAAAACCGAAGGATGGAGAAACCATTCCATCTGTGTCAGCTGATTGATCTCAAAGAATCTGCTATTCCATTTAGGCACCCTGGAACATGACAAACATGAATATGGATTTATTGTAATCAGACCTGCCAACTCTGACGAGTCTGTCTCAGTAAGGCTGTTGATTTTTTTCCATAAGTATGAACAGCTTTCAGAAAAATGTAAAAAAATATCATAAACTGCTATTGTAAAGTTTGAAAACATAATTAAAAGTTCGGTATTCGAAACATGCAGTGAAAATAAACATTATGTTCAACTGAAGAGATTGTAAAGTATGTGTAGCCTTTATTTACCACTAGTACAGTTGCACAAACTCAAGTTCCAAACCCTATGCTTCTCAATGATTTGAGGTAATTCTCATCTTTTTCCATTGCATACAACGAAATCATATCTCCCACCATGAGTCACACTCAAATTGACAGTGATGTCCAAAAAAAATGTGGTTATGTCTGTTCCAGCTTTTATTCACAAGAATCTAAGATTCCTTTTTATTCTTCGGTGTTGATTATTAACACTTTTCAAAAGGCTTATACTCCCTTTCATCTTAAACATGCATCATTTGGAATCAGGCCACAATTAATAATTCCAGTTCAGTATCCATGAATTTAGTCCAAGTCTAAAAATAAATCATTTTCTGTTTGGTGATAATACAAGAGCATACATGCCAAGTGTCCTGATTTGTTGGGGAGTCTTTTGATTTTGGACCCCATTTTGTGATCTACTGATTTGCTTACAAGATCTCCCGGAAATTAGAAAAAACCTGCCAAGCATTGGTATTTCCAGATAAAACAACAATACGAAAAATAAACCTCAGATTTAATTTGTCCCCATTGAGAATTATATTCTGGAGTACTTCTATTCACGTGACCATTTGACCTCTGATGTCTTTGACATGTAGGTTGCGAGATTTGTGTAGTCACGTGACTCAGAATACAACTATCGAGTTTCAAGTCAAATTTCATCCATGCTGTAGTTTTAGCTAGTCTGTCAGCGGATTAAAGATATAACGATTGCTATACTCCCTATATCTGAGAAAATAAATCATATTCCTATCGATTTCAATGAGTTATATCTTGATGAAAGGTCATTGAAGTTTGCTAGACCTTATAGTAAGTGGCTACCCTATGCTGACACAAAATGGTGTCCGTGAATTCCAACTTCTCGATAGGGACCCTACCCCTTTTGACCCCACCCCCATCCGAATATAAATGTCTAAATATCAAAAAGGGGGTGGCAAGGGTCAGAGGGAACTCGGACTA
The DNA here is from genome assembly GCA_016746295.1 of Potamilus streckersoni. Lineage (NCBI taxonomy): Eukaryota > Metazoa > Mollusca > Bivalvia > Unionida > Unionidae > Potamilus > Potamilus streckersoni. Next base: position 135,069 of record JAEAOA010001570.1, on the reverse strand, counting down.
CATAGCTTGCAACAAACATTCGAACATTTCTAGAGGGGAAAAATTTATCTCGCAATGCACTTGAAAAGGATACAGCACATTGCAAATGAGAAATCATCACATAATGTGCCTAAAGTAATGCAAATGTGTGCACCAACATCAGTAGACAGTGTCACTAAATTAGAGGTTCTGTTTTCTAACTTTATGGCAAAGCCTAATTTACCATTCTTGGTTGCTGATCATTTTAGTGAGCTGTATAATATTAAGTTTCCTGACTAGCAAATTGCTCAGAAATTTCACTGCAAAAGAAATAAGGTAATAAACATTGGTAACAATGCACTGGGTCCAATGTATGATAAGTGAGTAACTACTATGCAAAGAAAACCTTTTATCAGTGAAGATGGATGAGTCTAATGACAGTGGTGATGAAAAGTGTGTAGCAATTCTTGTAAGGCTGTTGGACAGTGACAGTCACAGAGTGACAACCAAATTCCTGCCTATGCCCATTTACAATACTGAAACTGGTAAAAACCTTTTCAACTGTTTTCACGAAGTCTTAACAAACATACAGAACCTAGTAGGATTTAGTATTGACAAAATCAGTAAATGCAAATGTAATGGTTAGAAAGAAACATTCTATCCCCTCCATAGTTCGTGAACTTGTAAAAGAAATTGTCACTATACTAACCTACCTAATTTGGACCCAGTCTCCCTGATTTTGAACACAAATCTCCCTGATTTGTTTCCAGAAAACTTGGCATGTATGCAAGAGTTAAATTTAGGCATTCTTGGTAAGGATTTAAAGGCAGTTGTTTATTGTTTAGAATGTGAGCTTATAGTGTGGTTGTCTGTCTATTTTGGCAACATTGCAAAGTGAGTAATAAGGCCATGGTGATGATTCAGAAGTGAAATCTGTTCAGTTGCATGGTGTTTTGTTTACAATTCAGCCTCTCAAAAAAATGCAGATCAACCCTTGACAAAAACTTCACCATAAAGACATCTTTGACGGTGTTTTAGATTATATATGATTTGTATTGTCATACAGTGGAAAGTTCAGTACTGAGAAACAAATGTAGAGAATATATAGTAAAATTGTATTCTATGGACGTTTGCTGTATGCCAATTTTAAAGAAAAATCTATGATCTACAGTTGGATCATGCAGACGCTTTGCATGGGTCAGTTTAAAGCATCTAAGGTGCTGCTGTAAATTTAGTCTGGCTTCATGACAAATTTCACTAATTTTAATGAAACCCAGATCCAAAGCAAACATGGATGAACAAATTCGGCAATGATCATTTTTCTGTAGCTTTTGCTTTTATGCAATAAGTCCGTATTTTAAGGGTAATTTTCGTAAGACTTACGGCATAACTGTAAGAGTTGGCAGGTCTAGGTCTTACAATTAATAATATAAAAAGTTATCTTATTCTGCCAGACTGAGGAAGTAATTTACAGTTGGATTCTTCCTTTTTCTTGAAAAGATCAACTTATATTGGGTCTCTGGAGGTCTGGTCTAGAATTGGTTGATAATGAAGGAGAAAGAAGGCATAAATCCTGAGGTAAAAGGTGGAAAACTTCTTCAATGGAGACTCCAAATGCTGAGTCTTCCTGTCATGTAGTGAGATCGGGAAGTGATAATGAAGTCTGAGAGCAAGCGTTGTCATCTCTGCTTGAGATGACTGAGATAGAGATGGCAAAGGGAGTTGAGGTCTGCCAATGACAAAACTCATGAGTAACCATAAGTAGAAATAGTGATTTCCAAATGTTCACCAATTAAAGAGTCCTTTGTAGTAACAAGGGTTGAGAGTTTCATGTTTGTGGCTGAGGAATTTAGCTCTGTAAAATAAATGGAGAATGCAGTGAAGCCATATATAGGTCAGACTAGTCTCAATAACTGTCTATATATACTGGGTTCACTGTACTGGATGACAGATTTATACCACCCACTTTACTGTGTTGTGCATGAACTTGACACTACAGAGCTCATAAGTAGGTTACCACTACCTGCCCCATAAACGCGATGCCAGGGGTTAATAAGTTAAACAATTTTGGAAATTTTTACAAATTGTAAAAAATGGCAAAATTTGTAATTTATGTGCAATATCCATTCACAAGAGATCAAGTACGCATAGAATAGTCAAATTTTTAGTGACATCATCAAAATGCAGTTTAACCGATTAACCCCTGGAGGTTTTTGTCATTTTCATCTGAAATGCAAGTAGAAAATTCATCTTGAGAGCTATTCCTGAGTACATCCTAATACCTTGACTTCCAATGAAGCTAATGCCTATTTGTGTTAGAAACATGGTTTTTCATTGGCTCTTTTGCCTGAGCTTGAGCAGAAGGGTAAAAGTTGGACATGTTTGGGGGTTTTTTTTATTGCTAAAGGGACCCATCATTTTTGTGTCAAGACCACTCTTTGTTCTAAATGCCCACCTTATCCTACTTTTCTGCTAAAATTCACCTGTCTGTGTGCAGTTCAGACTGGTCTGTCTTAGATCTGAGTCCAAAAAGTCTAAAATCCAGAAACAAAACCGGATTCCATTTGGACCATTTGATCCCAAAATAAAAAAGCTTCCTCCATATCCTAAGAATTGTTATGCTAAATCACTGGTCCACATCTATGGTTCTGAACCAGTATTACAGTGTTGGAACCAGTTTTCTTCTTACAAACTGATGGACAAACAACATAACTCAATATGATATGACATGATGTGTTTAACAAACAGTTGATATGTATTGATCATACCTGCACATTTTCCTGTTTCAGACTTGGCTGCTTCTGACTTATAAAGTACAACTTATTCCCAACTGCAGATCCAACTAACAACAAAAGTAGAGGAAGCAGTCCATCCATCTGTAAATATAAGTATCTCCTTTGACTTGTATATAGCTGTCAATAAATTCATTAAAAAAAAAACATCTTATCTAAAAGGTGTACATGTACATATACATATATATATATATATATATATATATATATATATATATATATATATATATATATATATATATATATATATATATTAATATAGATATATATATATTTTAAGCCAATATTTCTCTACAAGGATGTTTCTGGAATGGGCCTATATAAATTCACAACAAAGTTTAATTGATGCAGTATTATTTAATCATATTAAACTTTGCACAGACCCCTATGTAACAAAATTTATATCACATTTCTGCTCTGAAAGGATAAAATTATTGCTTGGTTTTATTGATGGCTCCTGAAAGTTTTTGAAAGTTTGTTTTAATTTTACATTAAATCAATGACTAGTAAGCCAATAATTTACACACTAGGTAGGCCTATTTATTTTCTGATGCTATGGATTGCTAATTCAAACAATGGAAATGTTAAAGATGGTACCTAACAAGAACCTGTTGACCACTGCTGGCTAGATGTGTACTATGTAGTATTATCACAACTAAAAAATTCTCACTTGGTAATACAATTCCAATATTACTGCAACTATTTAACACAAATTCAAACTGTCACAACTTCAAAATTTCTCATCAAATTTTAGATACATATTTAAGTTTTCTCTAATGATGGCTTTGATTTTCACGGAAATTTCTGTACTAATGATAAAGCTGAGTAATCCATCAATTACTTGATTATCAATCACTTAGCAGAAACTGATGATCATCAAATCTAACCAGATCCTCAACCTGAACTGTAAAATATTGATATCAAGATATCAAGTACATACATGTGTATCTGAAAACTATCACACACTGATCAAGAGTTTTTGTTGTTTCTGACTTAGTGACCTTGTTTATATATATATATATATATATATATATATATATATATATATATATATATATATATATATATATATATATATGTTTAATACAAACAATACTATCATACAGGTTAGAGAAATTCAATTTGTAGTTTCAAACCCCTAAGCACGCATCACAAAAATGGCACTGAATCAATGATGGCACTGAATCGGTGTTATAGTGCTAGCAGACACACTCTGTGTTGCATGAACACAGTCTTCCAGATTCCTATTAAAAAATCAAGGTATATAGGATTTTTGTATTACAAATAATTATAAATATATACCAGACAGAACAAACTGTGTATATATATGAAAATTATTTACTAGGTTGTCATGCCAGTGTGTCTGCTACACACCGAGCTTATAGCTTATATAACACCCATTCAGTGCCATCATTTTTGTGATGTGTGCTTAGTCATGATGGTATATGGGCTGGTACTGCAAGGCGATGGGATGGGTGCCATTTACTCTGGGATGGGTGCCATTTACTTGTGGACCTGGGTTTGAAACTCACAGTATGAATTGAATTTCTCTAACCTGTTTGATAGTATTGTTTGTATTAAACTATTATTTCTGCCCAATATTATCAAGATTCTACTACAAAATCCAGGGATAGCACAATTTGTTCTGTCTGTAATATATATATATATATATATATATATATATATATATATATATATATATATATATATATATATATATATTGGTTACTGTTTTCTTCCTCTACCAGATATTAATGGCATTAAACCAAAAACATCTTAGCTTAACTCTCAGGACAAGAAAAAAAAGTCATGAAGAATGGCCAATACTTCCATTAGCATGCTTGAAAAGAAATATATATTACCCTCATTTAGTATTTGTGCTAATTTTATAATATTAGCCAATTAATAGGGGTCAACTAGAAAAAGGCATAACATCAAGCGTTTAATTTTTAGTTTTGTCACAGGCTGTTTAGTTAGGATGTAGAAGACCCTTGTGCTACTGTGATGTGGCAAATTTTGAAGACATATTTAAACTTAAGGTTGAATAAATTATCCTTTGAAGTTAATATAATCAAGCCTGCAAGATCTTGAGAACGAAAAACTGATTATTTCTTATTTCATCTCTAGAACATAAAAGGTCTATGTTTAAACTTCAGTAGCACTGACCAGGATGTCTTAACGGTACAGTGACATAAGTGCATTAGAACTCCGATTGTATCAGTTCAAAATGGGCACATATCAAATATTTGATTTTTCAAAGTTAAGCTAATTGCAAAAGTTTCTTAGGCTGTCAAAATCTGATGAAATACATGGCTATTTGGGGAGAAGTTTGTGAAGCTATTTCTAATTGGTCAGAAAAATTTGGGGCGTACACTTGGGAAACCAGAATTCAGGATACCGACTTGTTTAGAAGACTTGTTTAGAATTCTTTAGTCGAGATTCTTGCTTGGGAGAAGTCAGATTGACTCTGTGGGAACAAGAGTATTGTGTTTCCCTCATTAATGAAGAAAGATCAGATAGCTCTGATGGGTCTTAAAAGGGAAGACAGGCTATAGGCTAGGACATGGTTGTATGGAAAGAAAAAGCATTAAGGAACACCTTCATACTCTGAGAGAGAGAAAGAAAAAAAAGGGAGATGAGAAAAGGAAATCCAATGAATCATGGGGAAATCCGCATCTAAGAAAAGTTGGACTAAACTGGTATCAGAAGAGGACCAAACCATATGCATCAGATGTGGAAATAAGACAAGGAGACAGACGCCATGTGATGCTATTGAGCGTAGAAGTTAATTCATTACTCAAAATATGTAAATTGAATACATTAACAAAATTCCATCAATGAGAATCAGTTGGATTGAATGTAAAACTATGGCCATGTATTAATTGAACACATTAACAAAATTCTATCAATGAGAATCAGTTGGATTGAATGTAAAACTATGGCCATGTATTAATTGAACACATTAACAAAATTCTATCAATGAGAATCAGTTGGATTGAATGTAAAACTATGGCCATGTATTAATTGAACACATTAACAAAATTCTATCAATGAGAATCAGTTGGATTGAATGTAAAACTATGGCCATGTATTAATTGAACACATTAACAAAATTCTATCAATGAGAATCAGTTGGATTGAATGTAAAACTATGGCCATGTATTAATTGAACACATTAACAAAATTCTATCAATGAGAATCAGTTGGATTGAATGTAAAACTATGGCCATGTATTAATTGAACACATTAACAAAATTCTATCAATGAGAATCAGTTGGATTGAATGTAAAACTATGGCCATGTATTAATTGAACACATTAACAAAATTCTATCAATGAGAATCAGTTGGATTGAATGTAAAACTATGGCCATGTATTAATTGAACACATTAACAAAATTCTATCAATGAGAATCAGTTGGATTGAATGTAAAACTATGGCCATGTATTAATTGAACACATTAACAAAATTCTATCAATGAGAATCAGTTGGATTGAATGTAAAACTATGGCCATGTGTGTAAATATATGGGGGGGCGAGCGGCTGAGTGGTTTAAAAAGCTTAATGATCATGCCAAAAATGTAATGGTTGACATGTATGCAATAGGTTTCTTTGTTATCCTAAGTGAAAGCAACCAACAAAGTTTGGACATGGATTTTACCTCTGAAAAAAAAATAATTGTGGAAAACTAATTTTCCTAGAACCACAATGACTTTGACCTTTAAACTTTTGATCTGTCAACTTTTAAACCCAATGGACAAGGCTTTTCTATAACTTAAGTGCAAGCCCTTCAAAATTATAGTCAAGATATATCCCCAAATCTACAGGCTTCTTTCTTGCCCAAAGTTTAAGTGATCTGTTAATACTGGTGAAGATTCTTGACTGATAACATATCATTGTGCATTAAGCATTTTTTTTTTATTCAGTCACAACGACCTTGACATTTGACCAAAAATTATAAACATTTCTTCATACTTCATGTGCAAGCTTTTACTGTGTAGAAATTCTTCTTTAAGTCACAGTTACCTTGAAATTTTGACACTAACAAACTTCAATCTTACCCTACATGCAACTGTTTTTGTATGGTAACTGTTTTTCTTTTTTCCCTGACCCTGATCCTGATCTTTGCTCCCAAAATTTGATAACTTCATCCTTGTCTCAAGCACAATCCATTCACATTGTTTGTTGACTGCAGATGATGGAAAACATGAGCTACTGTGCAGAAACCATATTTCTTCTTTTAGTTCAATTTACTTGTCCACCCAAACTTCCATACAAATCATCTAGAAAGTTTGGAAATTACAGTTGATGGACAGCTAGAGTTATGGTGTGAGTAACAGATGGTCATTAAAATATTATGCTTTTTTAATGTGTGAAAATAAAGCAGAGGGCATCCTCATTATCAAACAATATTTCCCAAAATTGTGTAAAGCTATATTTACTTGCTTGTGAGTCAAGGTCAAATTCAAAACCAATAAAGGCTAATCTGTTGTCAGATAATGTGCCATTAGATAGATCATGGTTTATGCAGTTTGTTACCTGTAATGAAATGCAAAGACCCAGATCAGCAACAGACAAAGCATCAGCTTAACTCTTTTGTGGATTCAGGTAGCATAATGGTATATACATACTGTAGTATTCTGCCTCTCTGGTATGTTAAAATAGACAACTTGCAGTTAGGGCTGGAGTTCCCATGGTTATAAAATTAATTAAACATAGTACTGGATTGCTGCTGCAACTTAGTAAATAAAAAGTGCCTGAAGCCAACAAGAGATAAGATGACTTTCCTTCCAGCAGATTTGTGTGACTAATGCTAGAGGATGAAGCAATAAAAACTAAAGTTTCCTATTTTTGCTTCACAGACATTATTCCAAGCTTCTATTTATTTGTGTTCCATACAAATCAACAGCCACATGTTTGGATTCCAAGGGACATGCTTGGTATGGATTTTGCCACTATCTATTTATGTATGACCACAAGTCATATGATTTTGTAAGCCATGCTGAAATTGAAAACTTTTACTCAAACCAAGCCATTAAAATAAAATTTATATAAAAACCAGAAGTATTTACTGTATAAGTGAACTCTGAGCTAAAGTTGTTGTTTTCTGTGGACTAAGTTGATGACCGACAGTGATGACATTTGATACATTTTGACATTTATGTTGGAGTACAGGATTGAAAATTGGAATTAGCTGCCACCTGGAGAAAGCAAGATTCATGAAGCTGAGAGCACATTTCCACAATGTTTTGTTGGTATTATGTGACTATCACAATGACATGTGCTCTCTGCTTGATGAATGTTTTTTTCAAGGTTGCTGTGACAGTAACAGGTTTCTGTCATTGTTTCTCAAAAAATATGTTGAGAATTTGATATGTTTTAGTATTTTTACAAACATTGTGATTTTTAGATTTTTAGTTTTTTTTATGTACAACAACATTGGAAAGGGGTTTATTGTTGATATCATATGACTACTATTGACTGCAGATGCCATGGACGTGTAGGTTGCAAGATTTGTATAGTCATGTGATTAGCAGTGATAATGGAGAGTTTTCAGATCATATTTCATCAATGCTGTAGTTTTGTCTATCAGCAAATTAATGACATGGCAAATATTAGTTACAATTTGAAAGGAAAACAAAATCATCTTTATAATAATTTCATTGCTCATTGTACGGTCATTTAAATTCGCTTGGCCCACTTTGTAGGCGGCTATCATACCAATAAAGTGGACTGCTATTTGTTGGTCTAATATGTATATATAAACCCACATTTGTCATCCTGTGTATCACAGCATACCAAACAAGAGGTTGAGAAAGTTGCAGTAGCATCCGAATCATCAATATATTGTTATCATTTACATAATGTAGGGAAAATTATATTAAGCAGAACTCCACTCTGTTATGGGAGCCAATTCCAACATCTGTCAATAAATCGTAAAATATCTCAAATGAGGTGGGAGGTGTCAGAGAAAACTCTGACTGGAATTACACTGTTGTGGTACTGATCTGTGATGTCTATCATCAATCCAGCTTTCATAATTTTAGATGTGCATTCTTTTATTTCCTCTAAAGTATTGTTCATAATATAATTTTCCCTACATTATGTAAATGATAAATAATATATTGATGATTCAGATACTACTGCAACTTTCTAACTCGCAACCTATTGTTTAGCAGCTGTGACACACAAAATGACAAATGTGAGTTTATATATGTTAGACCAAAAAGCTAGCTGAACTCCACCTTATTGCAACATTTCTGGTAAATATATATATATATATATATATATATATATATATATATATATATATATATATATATACACACACACACACACACATACATACATACATACATACATACATACATACATACATACATACATACATACATACATACATACATACATACATACATACACTCGCGCACGATCTTAAAATCTGACTGAATTGCAAAGACCTGTGGCTGAACGAACTAGATAGACCACAGGGGCTTGTATCGTTGCTGACAATTCACCGGTCATACATGTACTATACAATAGTCTATACTGTATAGTACATGTATGATCGGTAAATTGTCAGCAACGATTTGAGCCCCAGTGAATTAGACTATATATTCAGACATTTAATTTAACGTGTGCAACATTAGTATTAGAATATTTAAAACAAGGTGGAAAGGGACAGAGAAAACTATATATACAACAATAATGTAACGTCCAGTTCAGTAGGACTATTATACACAAGAAACAGAAAGTATAACATTATCAGGTCCCTTTTCAGTTTTAATATCAATGTCAAATTTTCTGCATGTTCAGTTAAGTACAATCATTATCATAGATGTATAAGTATATATGTGATCTGACTCTAACAATAATTCGACGTTCGCATACACATCTTACCTTGTCGACAGCAGATAAAAACACAATCACATGATTCGAAGCGCCTGCTTGGTCATATGAACACAGAATAACTGTAGTCAAACATACAAAGCGGCATTTGATTGGCTGAAATTCATTCTAAGTATGTGCACGTGATTTAAAAGAATGGCCTGGGGACCAGGATGTTATCTTTATGAATATTATTTTGTAATCTTTTCATTTTTAGTCTCACGTTTCGATTTCTCAACTGTACAATGACATAGTTATATTGGCATAGGCAGCGATGCACATACGTAACATAAAAAAAATCAAAATCAACATACGAAGATTAACATTTTTAGAGAAATAACTGGTGAAAAAGCACAAATTTACCCACAGACTCTCAACATTAAATAAAGGAGTCAAATGTTTGCAACCTAGAAATTTTACACTGGAAAATAACTCGTTTTACAATTAAAAATTACAACCCAAAAAAAACTTTCGTTACAATATTTTAACACAGCATGTAAGTGTGGAGTATATTACATTCGCTTAATGGCTTCGATGCATTTTAATTTCTAATCAGAATTTACACATTCTGCGAGGTGGGCTTAAGTGTGTATTGGCCTGTCATTATGCATGTGTAGTTTGACACATTTTTGAATAAAAGCATTAACATTTTAGAAAAAAAATATGATCGTAAGTATTGTATGACTGTCTAATTAATAGTTTCAATGACCTAAGGTTTCTTCCTGTATGATGCAACTCCGACTTTAAACGTAATTTGTTTATGTATACGTGAATGGCAGATCGTCAAATTAGAGCAATCTGGTTAAAATCAGATCTCCCCTGTCCTACTTAGGACAGGGGAGATCTGATTTTAATTAGATTCCAAATCAAAGGTAACCCAAACTACTAAATTAACAACTCGTTTTCATTAAGATAATATTTTTTAAAATCCTCTCTTGAAAACTTACTCATTTCATTACAAAGCAATAATTGTCAGGTCAAAAGAATTTAAAATGTTAATTCAAATTAGTTGTTTTGCTTCTTCTTTCTTTCTTTCTTTCTTTCTTTCTTTCTTTCTTTCTTTCTTTCTTTCTTTCTTTCTTTCTACCGAAAATATTTGAACCGGCAAAGTTGACACGCTGGTCTCTTAAGAGATTTTGGCTGAAGGTGAACAATTAAATTCCAGGGAAAGAAAGATTAACCTCAAACTAAAATCCGGGGCCCCGAGTGGCCGAGTGGTCTAAAGCGCTGTCCGTCACGGATCACAGCCATCTCACCTCTGCGTGTGTTCGAGTCTAGGATTCGGCGAATGTGGATGTGAGGGAAAGCTTGCCAGTAGCTTCTCGTGGGTCGGTGGCTCTTTCCGGTGATTTCCCGGTTTTCTCCTCCACCATTAATACTGGCCGCCATGAATAGCCTATCATGTGCTGAAAAATTGCATTAAGCCCAACAACAACAACATCAAGCTAAAATCCTTGAAAGAATTGACAAACCGTCACTCAAATAGGTCACTTTTTAGTCTATCAAACCTTGTATTTAGGATATTACATAATAAAACAAGCTACGCCCGGCAAGAGTGCAACGGTCCTTGAAATATTGAAGAGAGGGGTTGGAGACGCTTGACTGATATTTGGCAGAATTAAGTGAAACTTTGTGATTTGTGAATTGTAAACTGTCTCCGTACATCATTTGCACGACAAAAGGATAAAGTTTGAGAGGTAGGGTGGGGGCAAAAATATCGGGTCAGAGGAGTGTGGGGACAGGAAGGCATATTGCAGGGGTCGCACCCCAAAGGGGCCTAGAAAAGTGGTTTTTAAATAAACAGTTCTGAAAATGATAAATATTCTTAATTGTATCTAGCTGTCCTTTAAATCTTCATACAGTAAATTATATGGACTTGTTTTGGCATTTTAAATTTCGGTATACAAGGACATAGGGACCGCAGACTCTGGAAGTGGACCGGGCCTTTTTAAGTTTGGTATTTTATTTTTTCTTCATGGTCGCCCGTTTCTAAATAATGGATTTTTAATCGCACGGCAGCCGTGTGCCAACTTTTAGAAAGACTATTAACATAACCGCCCTGTGTCCACAACAGAAAAGATTATCCGCAAAGCGATCAGTCGATACTTTAGAGACAAGTAATATTTGGAATGATGTCAACTCAGCTAACATAACACATAACCATCGTTACCATTACAAATTAAAAAGTGACCGCTCCAGTGGCCTAAGTGGTTAAAGCGTCGGACTCGGATAAGGGAGGAGGTCGCGGGTTCGAAACCCAGGCCGAGTCATACCAAAGATTTATCAAATTGGCACTAGCAGCTGCCTCGCTTGGCGCTCAGCATCAAGGAGATAGTGTTAATGCTGGTCAGTCAGGTGTCAAGATAATGCGACTGTAGTACATGACTTTGCATGTGTGCGGCATGTCATTACAAACTGTTACACTACAGACATGGTAGCAAAATGACCAAATTACAAAAACTAAATTACACACACACACACACACACACACACTCAAAATTAAATTGTTCCAAAGTGTCTATTTCGTATGGCGGTAGCGTATTTAATTTTACAAAGACTATTAACAATATTCGTAATGCAAACAATGTCTCACATTTAGCAAGGCCAGAGGGTAAAGGCAGCCATAGCAGAAGCAAGCTAAATATTATTTTCGGAAATGTTAAGCACTGTAGTCGAGTGATAATTGTCAACATATCACGCATAAAGATCGATCTTACTCTATGATATTTTTTTTTCGATTTTTTTTAAATTTTCATTCAATGCTTTTTACCTTGAGTGTATTCTTTGTTACTAGAACAATGAAAGAATATGCGAGTATACAAAACAGCAGAACATATATGGGAAACAGCTCTCACTAACTTTAGAAATCTTCTACTTTCTCACTAACTTTAGAAATCTTCTACTTTCAAACTCTCGTAAAACTTTAGCTGGCCAAAAAAAAAAAAAAAAAAAAAAAAACACAACAAAAAAGAATTTTGTGGGGTTGTGAATTAATAACCAAGAAACTTTCGTTGGTTGGGTGGCAATACAGAAAATTTTCACCCTTGAAATTCGCTTAGTATTTATTAGAAAATTTCCTCTACCCAGGAGATGAAGGAGTAAGTATAGTTGTTGAATGAGGTGTATAGTATTGTACAAGAGTTTTCAACAATAACTTGCGATCATGGCTTTAAAAGTAATCCGTTTTAAAAAAATGGGTGCATTTCGCAGATCTCATACACGGCAACCGTAAGAATAGCTTTTAGTAAATTATAGACACGGTGGCCGAGTGAATAGTTTTTTTTTTTTTTCTCTTTGCAGATGAGGTACGAGATAGCGGTTCGAATACTTTTCCCCCGTTAAGGTGTACGACGGGCGAAAGTGCGATTAGCTTAAGCTTTCAAACTTTGCATATGATAGTGGCTATAATAGCTATGTTTAGCATTATAGCTACCAAGCAAAAGAAACGTGGTGTCGCTACTACCGTGAAAGCCACTAGACCAAGAGGATCATTTCTTTCATATACTGATTAACATATTTTAAGCAGCGAATCACCTGTACAATTGATAATTCAACGCTTTTCCCTAAACTTTAATATTGGTTCACATCTGACTATTAGATATATGAAAGCATTTAAATGACTCCAGTAATTTTGACCCTTTCTGTTCATTGTAGTAGAACAACCCGCCGGCAACCAGGCGGGGGTGGGGGGTGGAAGCGAAGTGTGTGTGTGTGTGTGTGGGGGTAGTACTAATATTAGTACCTTAGTCATACCTTGTGGACAAAACAAGTTGAGGCTACGACATCATAGCTAGTGGGTGGTGGTGGCGGTGGATTTTTAACATTGCTCTAACAGTTTCTCAGTCGTATCGTTATTGTGTCTGCAGCGTGGCAGTTTATAGTGACGTCTAGCACTGGGGAATCTAGACCAACAAGCAGGTCTCTGCTTTTTATTTATATATCTGTCTGCTGCTGTCAGATATATAAAAAAAAAGCAGAGACCTACTAGTTGGTCTATGGGGAATCATACCGCTGACATTCAACATCATTTCCATCCAGTAAACATAACAAAATTTTAAGGTATAACAATTGAAAAGAAAAACTTAGAAATTTATTATTTGTTTCAACAAATACTTTTATATATATTTTTTAATTCATTTAAAGTAAAACAAGGTTACATATTTCATAACTTGTATACATCAGATTACAAAAATATTATTATGCAATGGCGCTAAATGGTACTTATTGCAGTTTCTAGAAGAATCAGTCACAACAATTTGAAAAATTAGAATTTTATCTTGGAACATAACCATGAAATTAGTTGTACTGGCTTAGAACAATGCGGTTTTATACAAGTGAAATAAGTACTACTGGTGGTCTTGTATATGTGCTGTGATCTATCTATTGGACACCTATTTATTGATAACTGAATATTGAATCCTTGACCTCCATTAGTGGGTCAGCACTCACCCGATATTCTTTCCTGATTAATTCTTTAAGCTTTCGTCTGTGTAGGAATTAAATTCTGACATGTATTAAATACATAATCACATGATGACAAGACAAAGGCGGGACTGACACGTGACCTAATAGCACCGATAAAGCGTGTGATTCAAGATACTGGTCGTAACCAGAACAATGTACAATCAGATGCTGTAAATAGTGCGTCTATTCATGAAGGTAGCATAACGCACCTACACCTTTCCTATGAATCCTTCACATGACTTCACGTGGTCTTACAAGCGAGACAGGCGTTAGTTACAAAATACATTAGCACCCCAAAGAGATTTTCCATTTTAATGACAAAGCAGCAATCGTTCCCATTACTACGGCCACATTCTCTCTCCTGCAAAGTCTTGTGTTTTTTTTTCCAAGCAACAGCATCGAGATCTAGAGATAGAGAGAGAGAGAGAGAGAGAGAGAGAGAGAGAGAGAGAGAGAGAGAGAGAGAGAGAGAGAGAGAGAGAGAGAGAGACTCTCTCCTGCAAAGTCTTGTGTTTTTTTTTTTGTTTTTTTTTCAAGCAACAGCATCGAGATCTAGAGATCTAGAGAGAGAGAGAGAGAGATCTAGAGAGAGATCTAGAGAGAGATCTAGAGAGAGAGAGAGAGAGAGAGAGAGAGAGAGAGAGAGAGAGAGATCTAGAGAGAGAGAGAGAGAGAGAGAGAGAGAGAGAGAGAGAGAGAGAGAGAGAGAGAGAGAGAGAGAGAGAGAGAGAGAGAGAGAGAGAGAGAGAGAGAAGGGGTTGGGTTTGTACGTTATGCAGGAGTGGAACCGAGAATGCGAACGACGCTTTTGGTAGTTCAATTAGGTTTTACTTTGATACATGCTCTTATTTGAGATAACAATACACTAATGGGTCAATCACATTCTTATAATTGTAAAAAGTGTATAAATGAAAAATGGAGTGACATCCTTTGTGATCGGAAAGCCTATTGTGTCGGATGTATTGGTGTTCAACCTCACTCATAACCTGCAGTGTGGGTTTTATCGAAGATACCGTCGCCCACTGCATGTTAGAGAGGGATTTGTACCCGTGATTGTTTTCGTGCACGCTAAACTCGAACTTGCTCACTGAAACTGGAGTGATTCTGAGAGAGTGAATCGAGATAACTACAAATGTACACTACTTGGGGGTGAATTTTGTCAATGACAAGTTTTATGAAGATTCTATATATTATTTTGTTCTGGAATTCTGCTGCTGACGGTTGAACTTAAAATATTCACTTCCTTTTAATAACTTAAAAGAAATGGAGTTAAATGGATGTAATTTGTTTACTGGTTGTAGGATAATTTTTAGTGTGCAGATGCTTTTATTTCGTAATTTTCGCGGTAAAAAGGCAAAATAATAAAACTATTTTTTATTTCCAATTAATTCAAGTAAAACCTTCACAATAAATGATTATGTGAAGTAGAAAGACTCATAATTAAGCACCATTTACACCAATATTTGATTTATTTTCGACATAAACTATTTTATGATAGCATTGTTGTGATGAATAATTAAAATGAATTTAATAGCATGAGCACGGTTATTTCGTACGTTGTATCAGAATAGTTTTATTCTGATTTGTTTTAATACAGTTTAACCTTAAGGAATTTAAAAAATATTTACAAAACGACATAGAAAGATCGTTGAGTTTCGGAAAAAGCCAGACACTGTTATCTGATGCAACGACCTGATTTCTTTACTTTGTCCATACAAGAGAAAGACATAAAAAGTGTAATGATAAAGGTTTATTGATTTGTAAATGCATACATTTCCAGAAAGATTGTTAAGTAAAAGCGCCGTTTTCATGGTTAGAGAAACAAACAATAAACACTTTATATAATAAATAAAAATTTGGGTGTGAATGACACGTACTGAGGAGCCGCGGTGTTTAAGTTCTGACCAAATGGATGTAGATTCTAATCGAGACCAACAAGTAGGTCTCTGCTATTTTTATATCTGACAGCTGGTGTCAGGTATAAAAAAAAAGCAGAGACCTACTTAATGGTCTAGATTCTAATCCTACTATCGAATCAGCCCGAATCGGTTGCCGTTGTGTTTCGTTGTACAAAGTATGTTGTCTTCTCCTATTGCCTCGGAACTAAATAACCTACTTGAGTTTCTGTTCAGTATACATGTATAGCAAATAAAAATGACGTCCAAATTCAGTCTATATTTCTGCAACACAAACCGTTTACTTATGCAAGAAAAATGTAACTGCACTATTGATTCCAGGAATGAGGAATACTTGAAGTTTGGAGCTTCATATTTTATTTTATATTTTATTTAATTTAGTTTTTCATGCATTAAATCATAAAATCGACTTGGAGGTGTTCTAAAGACGTTCTGTAAAAGCATGATGTAATAAAAAGCGGAACGCATATCGTTATAGACTTCTTGAAGGCAATTAAGTAATAGTGACGCAAGAAATACAAATGCCCTTACGGTCACTGTCCTTGAACGTGATCATGGTCAATGTGTTTGCGTATGGTCTGTAATTATATATATATATATATATATATATATATATATATATATATATATATATATATATATATATATATATATATATATATATATATGTGTGTGTGTGTGTGTGTGTGTGTGTGTGTATTTTAGAATTCTAACATAATCTTAAGTACTAAAAAAACTCATCTAAAAATCTTGACAAAATTAGACAATTTAAAAGGTCATAAATATCTCCCAAGTGGTAAGAAGATCAGCCAAATAAATGCAAGATCATCCTTCTGAATATATGTAGATCTCAAATATACTTATATTAATTTAAAATCTTGATGACATAAACAAATTTACATTTCATCATAACAGGAACAAAAATAACACTGCAATTTTTTCATACTTAACATGTAAGATCTCTTAATTATTATGCAATTATCTGGCTCCTTATTAAACTGGTGCAAGATATAGCTGAAATAACCCTTTATTCAAAGTGAAATTTGCATCTGATTAAAATTTAAGATGGCTTCAAGAGTGGTAAAAATATCATCCAATCAGATGTTAAAGAAGCTTCTTAATATACATTGATTATGATGTTTTAATAATTACCAGACCCAATATACCAAGTTTGATCAAAATCATATCTGAAATGGGGCCTCCAAAGATGCAACAAGCACAACCAAGATCACCTCATTATTATGTTTGGATTTCGCTTATTATCAAACTTGTCACATATACTGAGGTCACATGACTGTGAACTGGACTAAACAGTCCAAGATAATTTAGTTGCTGATTTTCAGTGTCATCAGCAATTAACATCCTTTAGATTCTGTTAACCAAGTCGGTTGATTCAGTATTGGAAGCTTGTTGAAATGAATTATCTGTGTTATCAGGAGTAATTCTGAAAGGATTAAGACATTATCTGATTATGTCTGGATTGCTACAGAACTTGATGAGCATAAAACAATTACCATTATTTTGATTCTTTCTGCAAAGCTGGCTGAGTCATTCAAGTTGTTGAGATGGACTAGAATCTCTACTATTTTACGTGTGATCAACAGTAATTTGGACAGGATAAAAGATGTTAAATGTTTATGGTTGAATTACTAATGAGCTTAAGTTGCATGTTTGGCTATGGTGTTTAAAATTGGCCAAGATGCCTAAACATGCATTATCTCATCATGCTAAAAAGCCATATTCTAAACAACTAAATATCAGTCAAAAATATAGTGATGATTGGGAATGGGAACTCGAGTGTTGGAATCAAATTCAAAGGATAAAAGGACATGAACATGTATTTTGCCTTTCACAGAAAGCTGATTTTAAAATCCACTATGGTGGTAAGATAATCAATATGTCTCATCCAGAAACCCTGAGAAATTTTTATTTTCTAACTTCATAGATGAGCATAATCTTCCATTTATGGTAGCAAATTATTTTTCAGATCTAGTCAAAATAATGTTCTTGGACTTGGAAATCGCACAAAAGTTCTCAAACAAATGGATGAAAGCATCTCAAATTGTTTCCTTGTTGTAAAAATGAAATCAAAAACATGTGCCACAAAGAAAAATCTGCCATTCTCACAGAAAATCCTGTCTCTATTTAAGTTAAAACTCAAAAACAAATCTGGCAAATCTCCCAATTTGTCTTATGCTGACTTTTTTGTTCAGTCACATGTATGTCAATATGTACATTTAAGTTTTTATTCTTAATGAAGTGAGACAAGATTTTAGTGTGGAAGTACTTCAGTGTGATAGCCACTGTCACTTACGTAATACAAAACTGCAAAACACTGATAAAACTTCAGATGTTAAATTTTAATTTCAAACACACATTAAAGGAACATATCTCTGCTTCAAAGTTGTGCATAGAACAAAACGAGAGATGACATTCTCCCACCCCTTACAAATACTCCCCTAAATTTAACAAAACTCTAGACATGTGTCTTAAGGATGTCCTGGTATCTCAACCAATGCACAACACTTCTGAGTGAAGTCTATTTTACCAAACTTGTTACTTACACTGACACAGATCATTATACAAGTTAAAAAAGGGCATTGCTGAATTTTTTAAGTTCTTTTCCTTTTTAATGGTTTGACATTTACAAACCATTTCTGTATAAGGATGAAGTATTTTCTACACATCCTGAAAACAAACAGTTTGTAGATTGTGTTCAGGTTTCAAAAATATATATATATAAAAAATTTGTTTCTAGTGATATTTTACAAACAATTGGAACAATTTGTATTTGTTTCTTGGCAACACAAATTATTGACACTTAAAGATTTTCATTTTAAAATGTACCTAAGTAATTTTATGTCTACATTAAGTTTCATACACATATCACAATTTTTATATACATTCTGAGAATGTAAAAAATCTGTGAATAATTTAGAAAAGTTAAGAATTCTTTCCATAGCCAAATAAGAAAAAAATACTGATAGCAAACAATCATCAGTTTGCAAAAGACATCTCTAGACCACTAATTTGAAATGTGTACTAAGTTTTATAAAAACATTAAAATTCTTTTACTCTTACCTCAGAAATAAACATTTGACAAATATGAAAAAAATTGACAAGTTGTTTCTTTTTAAATTTTAAACAGATACTGATAGTGAAAATTTGTTTCTTACAAAGTTTCTATAGGTTCAATAACTTATTTGGGCAGAGGACATAAACAGTAATAGTTATATAACAAAGATACACATATACAATTATATAATAAAGGTACATGTGTACAGTTACATAATAAAGGTACATGTATGCTTTGTAGTCTAATTACTATCAGAATTCTGATATAAATTAAAATACTATTACATTGCAAAACATTTTTCTCCCTTTGCTTATAGGGTCATTGTTTCTACAACAGCTTGGTCTAATCCAATCATCCCATTTATTTTGTTCAGGTTGTAAGAAAATACAAGGGCAGGGCTGAGAAAATCCCATAGCCTGACATCCCAGACTAGTCATTTTTGAAGTTTTTTGAAGTTGGTCAAGTAAAATTTTCCAAGCTGATAGTCAATGACAATCGCTTTTTAAAAAAGATGGGCTAGTCCTTACTTTTGTGCATTAATCACTATATCTACCTTTATTTAGCCAATCATGCACTCCAGGTGTACTGAATACTTCATTCTAGCCCCTCCTTATGTATACATTTACATTCTAAAAAACAATCAAAACTCATCAAAGGAAAGCTATGATCAATTAGCAGTGTTGTAAGTGGTTTTACTGCAATGAGTTTACTCAATCTAGATCATAATTTTAATCCAGCGAGTCAGTGTAATTAAATAATTAAATTAATGATAGATATTTTACTGACATCAGTGTCAGTTTCTTTTATGAATTGATTAAATGACTAACTATTCTTTAATTTATAATTGATTATAAAGATGATTAACTTCCACGTGTGATATTGTATTTGAAGTGAAACAATTACACTATTAATAAGCCGTTTCAGTTCATATTTAAAAGAGCAAATTGATGTTATGATCACTTTAGAAGTAGTTATCAAGCAAGCTGATACTCTGTGGATAAAATGAGTTTGCAAAACTATTTTCGTAAGAATGGTAATAATGGTGATTTGGAGAAGGTAAATGTGTTTGAAAATGGAGTGATAAAATGTAAGACAGACACTGAGTGTGTCATAGCTATTTCTCTAAAGAGACATAAGCAACAATCCATGATGGCAAAAAATGTCAAATATGACACTACTAAGAGACAGAGAAATTTTCAGCAGCATTGGGTTGATTGTTATCCCAGGCTTGAATATATTAACTTGGAAGGAAAGATGTTTTGCAGTTACTGCAAACCATATCCAAAACTGGCACAGGTAGGAAATTTACCTAGATGAAAATTTATGCAAATGGACCAGAGCTCGAGGACACAGTTATCAACTGCTGGCTTAGTGCTGGTGCAGGTGGTAGACATATACATGGATATATTTTCAAATCCATCAGATAAAACATATATACATGAACCTGAAGAAGCCAAATTTATAACAATCAATGTTTTTTGAAAAATTAAATATTTTAAAGAAATAATTATGTTGTATATTATTTCGATTTTTTTTCTATCGATTAAGTACATACATTTCATCAAATCTTGGCAAGTGATTACCATTTTGGGACCAGTGAAAAGAAAGGTGGGACTAGTGAAGAGTAAGGTGGGACTAGTGAATTTTCTGAAACCACTTGTCCTGGACTAGTGGTTTAAAAACAAATTTCCTCAACCCTGAAGGGAAATAACTGAGTAACTGAAGATAGTATACACACCCATCAATACACACACAAGATCTGCAATGACAAAATCTAAGAACCTATTAAGCATGATAAATTTTTGTTCATGATAATGATCTATTAAAACTTTATCTTCACACAAGTATAGAAACAGAGCACATTATAAAAATTTAATGTGTTATCCTTTAAATGTTGTATCAGTATTTGACATCTAAGGAATCATCTTCAATATGGTGTCATTTCTTTATTCATTACAATCTAAATGAAACTGATACTATAATCTGTTTAAATATATGATACAATGTTGCCATGAATTAAACATTTAACATTAATTTTACTTCCCACAAGTTTACATTTTTGTTTGGTCTTAACTCACTATATTAGATGATTGGTCCAACAGTGACTCAGAAATGTAATCATAGAGTCTGTTTGGATACCTAAAGAATTAATTAATTTCACTAATGGGAAAATGTCTATGATATTTAAATCAGATCTATTTGTCCCCAATTATTTTATTTTTTTTTTTTCTGCAGTAAATATTACCATGAATAAGACCTTAAGATATAATGGAGATCTGAAGGACAATGATATGAGGTAATTGTTCACCAATCTTCTGATTTACCGATCCAATTATTTATGAAAGTGAAAAATGTAATTTGAAACTTTAATTTCCAAAGAGAACTCTCTCTAAAATGAAATGTAATTCTTTATTTATGTGGTTATTAAAATATTAACAGACCGGGGATTGCAAAGGTCACACAATTTTGTTGCCTGTCTGATCAATTTAATAAAGATTGGACTCATTTTGAATCAGATTTGTATATGTCAAGAATGGTATATAACTATCACAAAATAATACACTGTAAGTCATCTATACTTCCTTATAAGTTCATCTCCAAACTGCAATGACCCAGATCTGCTGGCACATCTAGGTCTGTTCAGTTTGATAGGAGTAATCAGTAGAACAAACAATAAACACTCCAATCTGCCAGTTCGTTATGAACCGCTCCGGTGGCCTAGTGGTTAGAGTGTCTGCCTGGGATGCAGGAAGATGCGGGTTCGATCCCTGGTCAAGTCATACCAAAGACTTACAAAAATGGTTCTAACACATACCTTGCTTGACGCTCAGTATTAAGAGGTTAGTGTTAGGACTGGTTGGCCTGATGTCAGGATAATTTGACTGGGTGGGACATCATGCTAAGATGTCTGCAGCATGATGTCCCAATGCTAGACATCACTATAAACTGCCACACTGCAGACATCATAACAAAATGACTGAAAAATTATTAAAGCAATGTTAAAATTCAAAATCACATCACATCCAGTGCATTATATGATGGCAGATCAGTGTCAATTTTGTTGGTGAATATGCATATGGCATGAAGAGAAAAGATATTACTAACACAAATTCAACACCTAGGAAAAATCTGAATCTAAATGCAACATCACCATTGCAAAACATACAGAATAAAACATACTCATCTGTAAGACAAGTAAAGCTGCAAACAATGAGAAAGCTCTGATCTGCCATAGTATTATGAGCCTGCATATCAGAGTCTATGTTATTCGTTTTACTGTTTACTCCTAACAAATTTTATAGACCCATAGCAGCCAGTGCACCATGTGACAGCAGATCTGGGTCTGTACAGTTTACAGTTGGACTCGTGAGTATATACAGTATCAATTTGTACTGAACCATCTTATAAGCAAGTATATAGGATATTATTCAATTTTCAAATCTCTTTAAATTTTACTAAGCATGCTTTTAAAAAATGCTATATGACATATATAAAGGCATCTAATGTTTGATAAAAAAACAACAAAAGATGTGGCAATATCTGAATAAAATTCAAGTTTTCATTCTTACATTAATTCATATCTATTTTCAAAACCATCTAAGACAATTTCCAGAAAAAAATTAATATACAAATCATGTTGTAACAAATATCGCTAATGTAGAAAAGAAAAGCTGAATGTCTGAAATATCTATAACAACATATCAAAACCTTCATTCCATTACATGCATAGATATTAAAATATACAATATCCAAACCTTTATCCTGAGCTGAGTTTCACTTAAATTCAAATAATTTCTCTTCAAACTGAGATTTTACACTATCTGGTCTATTTATATAATTGTCAGTGATAGTGATAGAGAGAGAAAACAATATCACATTTTAGATTAAAAATTTAACACAGAAACAATTTTATTCTTTAAAATGTGGAGAAAGTCCTCAAATTTTCAAAAAAATTCTAGCAGCTATTGGGCAGGACAACTTTAAAGAAACTTTAAGATTTTTTAGGACTGCAGTATAATTCTTTAAGCTTGTGGAATGTTCTTTAGGAAACTTAATTTTTATGGAGCAAGCAATAGGAAAGAGATTTTAAAAATCACAACGTAAGAAGAAAATCTGAAATACTTAGTAAAACCAGACCAGAGTCTTGAACTGGAATTTTATGCTTATGAAGATAACACTAGAAATTTTTATTAGTATTTAATAATGCTGATTTAGTGTGATGTTTGGTTATAAATATACTTTTACATTCTTTGTTCCTGTCATGTGCCATGCTAAAGTCTATCAAGAAAAGACTCCCAAACGATTCTAGTCACCCATTGTCGATGCCTTGCATATACCATTTTTAACTTGTACAAATTTTTCACAGAGGTATTATACTTCAGTTATACTTTGTTTCAAGGTGTTTTTTTAATTTTTCAAGCAATTCAGAGTATTAAGCTGATTTTTTATTTTGTATTGGTCAATAATGAGTTGTGATATGAGTGCTTAGGAATATTTTCACAAACAACTTGGACATGACAAGCTTTAACATGGATAATGTGACATAGATATACTAGTTGTTCAAAATGTGGTTTGCAAATAATTAAAAATAAAATGTTACTTGCCCCGAAAATTGGAATAAGATATACATATTCATAATGGCACAAGTTAAAAACAGAAATAATTCCACCAAAATCAAAATTGTTGGCATCTATGTATAAATGTGACTAAAGATAGAAAAATTTATAAAACAAAGCCAAACAGGTCTTAAATGTAACCTGTATTAAGCAATCACAGGTCTTAAACAGTCTGATATGTAACTTTTTGGTGCTGCCATTTTGGTGCGACTGTTTTAGTGTGACCATTTTGAAGCAGAGCCGTTTTGGTGCCGGCTGTTTTGGTGCCAGTAATTTTGGCATGCCAAAAGTAAGTGGGACTAATTATATGTCTAGACTGTCAGGTATACCATCAGGTTTAGTGACTGTGTTGTCTGATGAATTGCACTGAATCCAAAATGATGTTAATTTTGTTAACTTACTCTTTTTTATTTTTTAACTTACTCTTAGGATCAGAAAATGAACACGCAACATTAAAGTTGCTTTTATACATGATAAAGTTGCACTTTTGACAGTAAATAATTCTGAGTTACTTTTTTTTTTTTGTATTTATACACAGCAATTGGTACTGCAAAGGTAATCAGTTTTCTCTTAAGTTTCAGCAAAACTATTTACAGTGCATTGTGCATCCAAGTTTGTGGCTTCCATTTTTGGTCCTTTCAAATTTCTCTGCTCCAAATCCATGATGATATGTACAAATCAAACAGCCAAAAAGGTTATCACCAAAATAATCCCCAGATGATATATTTTGTTGCCAATAATGGATAAAAATAGCAATTTGCAAATTCGGCAAGCCCAGGACGATCCCTGATAACATAGCACATATATAGTCTGATACATATATCAAGGTGCCAAAACGGCTGAATCAAAATGGCAGCACCAAAATGTCCTGCTATGCCAAAATGGTGGCATCAAAATGGTCGCAACAAAATGTCCTGCTTCGTAAACAGTCATATGACTTATACTGAAAAGAAATAAACTGACATAAGGAGCCATCAGGCTTAGAAAGCCATTTCTTGGAGATGACTGCTTAACACAGGTTTGACTGTATGTACAATGGAAAATATGAATGACGATGATTTGTTTGAATGAAACTGCAAACAGCTTACCCTTTCATTTTCTTAGTAAAGCAAAGCAACAGTAAATGATGACATGGAATGGGTAGGTGGTATAATGCAGAACCCAAATTTTGAACTTAATAAAAATAATAATAATAAAAATTAATAATAATAATAATAATAATAATAATAATAATAATAATAATAATACAACTGCAATACTCAGCATGGCGATCACTAATTACTTCATATTATACAATCAGGCAACAAAAACAACTTCTGTAATGCAGAATACTAGTTATGTTTCTTACATGGTTCAAATGTTTCTTAATTATTAATTTATACATTTGGCAGTTGACAATTTTTAAGTGCCACAACATGTATTTGTATTACAATTCTCATATGTCATATTTCTTGATTTGAAAGGTTTAACTGAACCCATCAACAAGGTAGTGTTGACATTTTAGCTGTCTGTATTAAGCTCTGAAAGACTTAAAAAATCTTTAATCCTTTGGGGTAATATTATTTGTCTGAGCTTTGTGATAAATTGTGGCTTTAGTAGCTGTCTTATACAAATTCTGCACTGCTGCTGCAGATAAACTGGTCTAAGCTCTATGTTTAAATTATCCTCCACTATCTGATAATAATTTGTTATGTTCATTGGATAATCAATCACTGTTTTTTCAAATCTAGCCCCAGCCAGGATTAACATTTTTGTGATCTCCAAATTGTTTTTCATTAGTGCTAATAAAAGAGGGGATAGGCTCCTACCATTTACCCATCCAGTGATATTGACATCACAATTTTGCTGAATCAACAATTTGACACATGCTGCATTGTTGTTATTGACAGCGTGTAACAAAGGAGTCTTCCATAAATAATCCTGGGCATCAGGATCGGCTCCTGCAGCGAGAAGAATTTTAATGCTCTCGAGATGCCCTCGTATTGCTGCAGCATGCAACGCTGTCTGCCGAAGTTTAATAGAGCACCTGTTGACATTGCTTCCATTCTCAATTAGATATCTCAAAACTTCAGTATTTGGCGAAAACATGGCTGATAGAATTAGTGGTGTGAAACCTCCCCAGACATTGGCATTGAGATTAGCACCTCTTGTCGCTAATAAAGTTACGATATTTAAGTTTCCCAAGCGAGATGCCCAGCATAAGCATGAATCCAAAACTTCTTGGTGTATGTCCCCTTCTAAATATCTTATGAGACTGGATATATCATTTGCTTGGACAGCAGATACACACTGAATGGCAACATCCATGATTTCTGGTTATAAGCTAAAATATTTGCAATCAAAATTAAATTATCAATTTTAATGGTATTACTCAATTCAGTTGACCATCAACTATAAAACCATAACCCCACCAAACATCTACAAGAAAGCTAATATAAAATTAACTAAGTTCTTATGGCTTTTAGTCATTACTTTTCACAACATATCATTTTATTAAGACATAATTTGTAATGTGGTCAGAATTTTAACTCTTTATCTGAGCTAAAGATGATCTGAAATTTATATCCCAAAACCAGGTCACTAAATTATAAAAGTCATTCTGTACTCAGTAGTTATCTCCCATTCTTTTTTCCAGTTAAAAGTTGTCTGCTCCTTTAAACCTTGTGTATGGGTTAAAAAAAACCTTTCCATTGAGGTAAGTTGATAAATTGTTTCATTTGAATTAGGTTAAAATTTGCAGTCACTTTGTGCTAGTCAAAGTTTGCATCCCATTTGTATTGTAGATACTGTGGCCAAAATTGTTTCATTTGAATTAGGTTAAAAGTTGCAGTCACTTTGTGCTAGTCAAAGTTTGCATCCCATTTGTATTGTAGATACTGTGGCCAAACGACAAAAGCTGAAAACTGTATTGAAAGCTCATTGATGTACTATATCAGCAGCATGTTGTAATAAGAAAACCTCTTTTGTATGTTGCAATCCAATCTCTTGAATCAATCTAGCCAGTTGTTCTATTTTTGTTTTAGACTGTATAACTGGTATTTACATGAACTGGAAGGATGGTGAAGGATGGATATCTTGGATTACATCTACACTAATGCGTCTCTCTTCAGTACCATCTGTCCTTTCTGAATTAAAAACAAAGGTAGCAATGGGAATGACTACAACAAAATCATCTTTACATTTTAGCAAAATTCTGGAAGAAAAAAGAGATTAGATATAAAAATTTAAACCCTCAATTAGTCACAATTAGCTTGAAAAGCACACATACAAACACTTCCAAGATAAAGTTATACCTTAGATGCTGAGAAGCACTCATACAAGTACTTTCTAGATAAAATTAGACATCATACCATGATAAACTATTCCAAACTAAAATTAGAACTTAGAACATGATAAGCACCTACTCTAAATGAGCACTTCCAAGGCAAACTTAGATCTTAGACCATATGTACTTCCAAGATAAAATTAGACCTTAGAACATGATGTGTACTTCCAAGCTAAAATTAGGTCTTAGAACATGATAAGTACTTCCAAGTTAGAATTAGACCTTACACCATGATATGTATTTCTAAGCTAAAATTAGGTCTTAGAACATGATGTGTACTTCCAAGTTAGAATTAGACCTTACACCATGATATGTACTTCCAAGCTAACATTAGCTCTTAGAACATGATAAGTACTTCCAAGTTAGAATTAGACCTTACACCATGATATGTACTTCCAAGCTAAAATTAGGTCTTAGAACATGATGTGTACTTCCAAGCTAAAATGAAACCTTACACCATATGTACTTCCAAGCTAAAACTAGGCCTTAGAACATGATGTGTACTTCCAAGCGAAAACTAGTCCTTAGAATATGATAAGCACCAATATGAGAGCTTCCAAGCAAAAATTAGACCTTTGAACATGATAAGCACTTCCAAGGAGAATCTATCCCTTAGAACATTGATGAACACCCAAATACTTCTAAAATCATCTCCAAGCTAAATGTATACACTGTAGCATGATTAAGGTGTACAAAATTCAACAAGAATCCATGAATCTGCAACAACTCAGTAGAAATGAATGATCAATGAAAATGCATGAAGAACATGAGCTGCATCAATTTTGCTACATTCATCATGCATTAAGTACATGTGATAAGTTGTGTACAATGCTTAAAATTTATATGATACCTCCTTGTATTGTTCTTTCCTTTTAAGAAAAATGTAGAGATGGTGAGTAATTTGCTCATGCATTTAAATCCCCACTTCTCACAAATCTCACTCCTAAAAAGAGGCATAACTCCTCTGACAAGAGTGATATAAACTGAACTGTTGATGATACTAATATTTGTGTCATGCTTTTCAAATGAAAATGATACCCCATTTTACTGTGCTTGCATTTAATTTAGTTTTAAAAAAAAACTTTGGGAATGATGAGTTGTTTGCTTATGTAAACATATCTCCCATCCCACACCTACCTCCTAAACAAGGGACATCACTCTTTCTGAAAATGGTGCATGTACAATGATTAGTCAGTATGGACATCTTCTCATGATGACCATATTTTGTCCTAAATTTCATAGCAATCCACTAAAATGTGAAAGAGTAGTAATGATGCATTCACAAAAAGTCTATCATACATTGCATCCAGCTGTAAGGAAAAGGGCAATAACTGTTTACAAAAATCTTGGGAACACAAAGATATTTGTCAATATATGCCACTTCAGATGATGACCATAAAATACAAAAAGTTTCAGATATCTGTCAAATACTGCAGGACTATAGATCATTGCATACAGTGTTAACAATTTTATCCTAGATGAAACTCAGTAAATTTTCAGGTCAGCATCATTAAATGTAGCTAAAAGTAAGTAATTCATGTTAAATACTGTGTATGAAATGAATTAGGTACTATTAGCTGCATTTAAAGAAGCTTGCCCAAAAATATTCTGAGTTACAGATAGGACAAAATTCACTATGCAGTGTGGAACAAATTATAGTTGTTTTAACAACAACTGATCATCAGTTCATTCTATATTATGGAATAAGCAGGGTCAGATTTAGGCTCTGGAGATCTTGTAAGATAGGGAGCTTTTACAGATCTAAAAATACACCCTAAAAGCAGTCCTCAAGCTTGTGCACAATTATTATAGCTAAGTATTGAACAGTTTAAACATACATGTGGCTTTTCTAAATACATGTAATTTTATCCATGGCAACCAGGGGGCACCAATCACCAGGTCTCAAAAACATTTGCTATTTCTTGTTTGTTTTTTTTTAAAGAAAGATTCAAACATATATCAATATCACATGTAACCATTCCATGGATTTGTTAATTTCAGCATCATAGAGTCAAACAAACTGAATGATATTGTTATGACTCAATGGTCTTCAAAAAAGTAACAGAAAAGAGCGAAAACAATAAATTCTTTTACAATTCAACAGAAAATTTATTTCCCTATAATACAAAGTGAATCTCTTAAAAAAACATATTGTGAATTAAATCCCAAATATTCATAAACATTCTATCACAAGTTCAAATATATTATGTTCCAATTGAATTCTAGTGGTATTCCAAATAAGTTCCAATACTGTTTTGTAGATGTGCCTGTAGTCTTCAGTATGCTAATGTGCTAGTAGTCTGAATTTCATTGACATGTGATGTGCTAATAATATTTTGTTGAATCACAGTAATAATATCCAAAAATGTTCTTATTTGAAGTCAGTACTGATGAACACTTTGCTTTTCCTGTCAATAATAATTAAAATAAATAAATCCATGCAAATTAAAAGCAACAAAACAATAAGACTGATTCTGCATCAGAATAATGAGTAATTTTTCAAGTAAAAAAACATTATATAAAAAAAGAACCATGTTGTGGGTCACAAATTCATGTCTAGAACATTCTAAGGTCTCAACAAGATAAGGTCTATTACTAAAATTATAATAAAGAACATGGCAAACATCAGGTACACCAGCTTTTTCCATGGGGAAATACCAATGTCCTAGATTCGGATTAAGATAAACATGCTCACCTCCATTGATAATGACCCTAATATGGAATTTATACTCACATAGAAACATTAGCTATGTATTATGTGGTTTACAAAATAAATGTCCCTACATGAACTTGATTTTGGTCTAAGGTCAATTACAAAATACATTTATACATATCATATATAATCATGGGAAAGTGTAAATTGGTGCATCCTCTTACCCTAGGTGGTCAAATTCCAGTCCCCAGGCAGTTTCTAGACATTTAAGTCTAGCTGGAGCATTGATTCCATATGATGAGACTTGACTTTCATAAAAAAGCAAAATTTCATTCCTGAAAATCCAGTGGAAGCATTGAAGCCAAATCTTTAGGAAGCTACTTATCAACCCAGGAAGGTAACCTCTTGTGCTATGGCAATAGGCCCCACCAGGTCTGGCTAGCCTTTCAGATCTATGATATAGAAGTTAGAGATAGTTGACCTCCATCTCATGACTTCTATACATTCAGCTAGGGAACAGTTTCACTTGAATGCAATGCTTTTGTTGTGACTACACTAACTTCATGAGCCAAGATGTGCTTAAGCTCTTTTGATCTATGGTTAATTCCTGATATGCAGAGTGAATAACTGATTTTGTCAATGATTTGAGTGACTGAAATGTTATGTCATCTCTTCACTCTTTTCGAGTTAATAATAGAGTATCTCTTGATGCACTGGCTCAGTTCTTTCCATGTACCACTCCAGAGTTCTCAACAGGTCCTGTAGACAACCTTGACATAAATGTTCTTGTTCTGAATGTATGGAGTATCACCATGAAAGACCAATTTCCTATATGCTTGCTCTTGGCAATGAGAGCAGGGACCTTCATGAGTGATATTGATCTTTTCCACTGAAAATGCAAATAGTTTGTGTCAACTAAAAAAGCATGCATTTCACTGATTCTGCCTGCTGTCACCATTCCAAGTAGAAAATAGATCTCAGGAAAGGTGTACCAATGAAGCAGTTCATACAGTGCTTTTTCTAGCCAAGTTAGTTCCCATGACTGATTCAACGTTAGGCACAAAGTCAACACCTTTGGATGGATCAAACTGAAATATGTATAAAATCTAAATTTGACATAATATCAGTGTAATGTTGTCTCTTTGGGTATTATTGCAAATCTTGTAGGAGGACACAAAATTGAAAATTTTTAAACAGATGGATAAATAGATCTGAGCCCCCAGGCAGCAATGATAATGGTCTAGGTGGATAATATACCCCAAAAAAGGTTGAGGAATAGCAGTTTAATAACAGATCTAAATATTCAAACAACACAAGTAAATTTCCACAATTTCTCCACATGGTCGACCTTTTTAATCTGCCAATTTCATCATCTGATGTGCAACGTGTCTCCACCTGTCCCTGTTATTTTACTCATTTGTATTATTTCCTTTTCCTTGAATGGTACTCTAGTACCAATTCCATCCTTTGACTGCATCCATCACCCTTCTACTTCCTCCACTTCCTTTCTTCAGCCTGCCTTCAAACTTCTGCCTCCTTTATTCAATCTGGTCCTGTGACATCTATAACAACTTCTCCCTACTTTATCACCTTTGGGTTGCACTTTGTCCAACCCCAACAAATCCAAAACAGCACCAAAAAATTCTCTTTAAGAAGCTTTTCAAATCTGAATTCCCACTCTCCTTTTTATGAATTTGGAGTGCACCTATACAAATTCACTCCGTAACTTGCTAGACATCTACATGAATCATATTCTGGTGAGCACTGAAGTGATTGTAAAATGACTTGTAGAATAAGGGTCTGCTTCACACAAGTGCCCTGCTCAAATTTCAGATTTGATACTGGGGTCTCCTTGAACTGTAGTCTGCCTAGTTTCTCATGCATGTGTCAATTTCTTTCGTCCATAGCTAGACCGCAGCTTGGATGTGAATAAATAACCTCTTCTGGTTTTAGCAGTTACTTTGTCCCTTTGAAGATAGCCATCCATTTGTTCCCTCCTGTGTTGATTCAACCTGCAATTTTGCACAACAAAGGTCACTTTCCATTGTCATGGCAACATTCTCCACCCTTGTGTACATGAGGGCTGTCTTCACAATGAGACAATCAGATAGGTCTTTGATTTGTCTCATTCCATGATGATGCAGCATATCAGAGATTGTGGAGTCTTTTATCGTAATTGGTGGTAATTGTTTCTCGTCGAAGAACCAAAGTAAGATGTTAGTTATTAGGTGTTGAGATAAAAATGTGTTCATGCTCACTGTATGGTGAGAAAATTCTCCAATTCCCTTTTTCTGTTTTCAAGATGAGAGCTTTTTTGCTTGAACAATTCTCTTCACCACTTGTTGAGAAAATTGTTCATTCTTGAGGTCTTCTTTGATATGATCCAGATGTTGTTGTTGTTGTGGGGCTTAATGCCATTTTTCAGCACATGATAGGCTATACATGATGGCCAGTATTAATTATGGAGGAAAAAACCGGGAAATCCGCGGAAAGAACCACCGACCCACAAGAAGCTACTGGCAAGCTTTCTCACTTATCCACATTCGCTGAATCTTAGACTCAAACTCACGCAGACAGAGGTGAGATGGCAGTGATCCATAATGGACAGAGCTTTAGACCTCTTGGCCACTCGGGGACCCTTGATCCAGATGTGCTGAATTTCGATGAAAAGCCTGCCATTATGGTTGGTGGAGCAGATGAGGAAATATCTGTTTTCTTTGGGCTGCTGCTGATATATTTGTTTAGTCATTTATATTAAAAAAATTCTAACTTGAAAGGACTAGTCATGATGAGGAGATACTCTGATTCTCTTGCTTTTTGTATCACCTACAAAATCAGAGATTTTTTAGGGTAACCATACATGCCATTTGAGATAATTTACCACAGTGAAATGGAAGATGTGCACCCTCTGTTCTCACATTCATACACACTTTCATCCCCAGAAGTTGTACCTGCAAGGAAACACTTGATGTGAACCAACTCAGAGCATCCCATCTTCTGATATGGAACCTCAATGAAACTGGCACTGGTTGGCCAAATGGGGAAAAATCTCAACCTCACTATCACTTATTGAGTCCATTGTTTATCATGGCAAATACTTTCACATTTAGCAGGAAAGAATAGGTGCCTTCTGATATGAAAATGGTCATTTATTGTCATGGTGAGTGTGGAGTAAAACAAGGACAAAAATAAATGTTTTCTATCAGCCTCAGGTCTACTTTTGCTCTTGAGAATTATGATCATCTATAAGATCAGTAAAACTTTTTGCTATGTCATAGGGTCATCCTTTCTATCCCTCGAAGTTGGTGACTGAGACTATGTGTGAGGGAAATTTGTCACTTTGGTGGATTGTTGATTTACATGACCACTGAACAGGAGGTTAGAACTGATTGTGTGCAATATTAGCTTGGCACTATGATGATCTTTAAGAAAGGTGATAGTGGACAGCGCTGTATCTCTTTCTGCCAACTGTAGGTTTCTTGTTGCTGTTATGGCATTAGAAAATGTGTGCTGAGCAGTTATTTAAAAAACACATGCCATTCAAGAAAAAGACTTCCACGCTTGTCATGTGGGATTCAAAATGGGTGTTAATAAAATGCTTTCAGCTTATTGTAAGATACTAAATCCGTCATATAACCCACTGACACAACATTCCATGTAAACTGTTGTGTGTATAACCCACTGAAACAACATTCTATGCAAACTGTTGTGTGTCATTAACAGATTTTCAGTCCATGTGTACTGAGTAGGATTCTGCCATCCCCAAAGCTGCATATCTCTGTTTACAACAGTAAACATCTATGGGTGTCCATGTGAAAACCTGCAATATATTGCTAAGTTGGAACAACATAATGAACATAAATTAGTTTTGTTTCCTTTCAAACCTTTAATTCTAAAGAATTCTATGCTTGTTATAGAAATTAAACATTTCCTGTCACAGTATAAAAAAACAATAAATGCAAAT
Organism: Potamilus streckersoni; assembly: GCA_016746295.1. Lineage (NCBI taxonomy): Eukaryota > Metazoa > Mollusca > Bivalvia > Unionida > Unionidae > Potamilus > Potamilus streckersoni. Next base: position 101,418 of record JAEAOA010001570.1, on the reverse strand, counting down.
AATTAGAATCTTGTCTTGTAATGAAAACAGTTTAACCCTGAATTTATTTGTGCCAATAAAATCCTAAGAAGATTTTTCAAACAGCCTAATCTCCTTAAGACTATCTGGTTAAAAATCCATCATCTAAAATAACATTTTCAAAAGGTTTGATTTTAATTTTAACAAAAGACCTTCAATATGATACACTGTTGCATACACAAGGACTGAACTTTCTGTAATTTGTTAAACCAGTCCCCAAAGCAACATTGATACAGGGGTTTATATTGTTTTTGAATATATAATACAAGGGATGACAATTTCTCATGTCAGCTCTGAGATTCGACAATTTGGACTACAAATTTGGCTTAAAACAAATAGCAGTCCATTTTCTAATTTATTTCCCCCAAATATTCCACCCCATTTTTCATATTTGACATTTATGTTTGTGTGTGTGGGTCATTGCAATTCATTATTTAAAAAAATTGAAATTTGTGATATATGGTAGTCACTTACCAGCGGACCTAGAAAATTTAAACTTGTGTTATATCAAATTATACCTATATGAAATCTATAGGAAAATTATTTTCTCAGAAATGACAAGTATTATAATCATTATGTCTTTAATCCTCTGACAGACTAGATGAAACTACAGCAGAGATGAAATGCATACCAGTACTCACCATTTGGATTTCTAATCACATGACTTCACAAATCTCAAATGATGACATCAGAAGTCCAATAGTCACATGATATCAACAACAAACTCCTTTTAAATGTTGTTGTATAGAAATTCAATACAATTAAAGTCAGATACATTATGTAAAACCAGCAATCTAAGCAGTCGGATTTATCAAGCAGAGAGCACATGTATCATGTGTTAATCATGTGATACAACAAAACTCCAGAAGTTGTTCGCAGAATATAAGAATATGGAAAATTTTGTGTTCTTTTTTTTATACTTAATACAACTTGTATATGGTTTTCATTTAATTTTTTTTCTCTACATTTGAAAATGTAGGCTGTTAGATTTGTGTACTCATGCAATTAGCAATGCAAATCATGAGTACCAGGTCACACTTCATCAATGCCATTGTTTTATCTTGTCTTACAGCAAATTAAAGACATAACAATTTTAATACTCACAATTTCTGAGAAAGTAAGTAATTTTCATATTGATTTCATGCATGTATTAATCGATCTAGCAATGTTTAAAGTTTGCTAAGCCATCTGGTAAGCGGCTATGCTTTGCTACCCCTATGTTGGCCTTGGCTTCTTATGATGCTAGACTGGTTTTCCTACCTTCCATGTAAGGAAGATAAGGATATTGAGCTGACTTTGAAACTAGATGTCTACTAGACAAAGGATCCAAAGACCACATAAGCATGTGAAAAGTGTACAAATATTCCATGAGCATCCACATTGTCCAAATACTCCATGAGCAAATAAAATTTGTCCAAATACTCTATGAGAATGTAAAAATTTGTCCAAAAAGTCAATGAGCATTTAAAATTTGTCCAAATACTCCATATTATTTTGAGATCAAGAGGAATCATGGAAAACTGTAGTTACTCATTCATTTCCATATTCTATGCATTTTCTTTGCTATCCAGTGGTTCTCCACAAGAACAAAAAGCGTCCAAATAGTACTTTTTTTTATTCATGTGCAATATTTCTCCAGATCTTGATGTTGTTGTTGGGCTTAACACCATTTTTCAGCACACGATTGGCTATTCATGGCAGCCAGTATTAATGGTGGAGGAAAAAACCGGGAAATCATCGGAAAGAACCACCGACCCACGAGAAGCTACTGGCAAGCTTTCTCACATATCCACATTCCCGGAATCCTAGACTAGAACACACGTGAGATGGCAGTGATCCATAACGGAGAGCGCTTTAGACCAATCGGCCCGGCCACTCGGGGACCCACTCTCCAGATCTTGAAGAAATCATTAAGTCATAGAAAACTGATTTTCATAAATAGCTATAACAAAGTCGTGCTGATAGATGTATGAAGAACAGAAAATCTCATAAGCTCTTATTGTAATAATAAAATTAGGCCAGATGGAAGGATAAATGGATAGACAGACATGAAAATTACTATATGCCACCAAACCTATTTAGGTAGGGATATACTTAAAGGAAATATATCACATACAGGCTACAGGACACATGTAAAAACTGAAAATATTCGTGAACCAACCTGCATGCAATGATCTATTTCCGATTCTGCTGTCAGATGTTTATTTTTTTCAAATTCAGCCCTAACTCTCTGCAAAAAGAAACTTTTATCTGTATACTGAAGTTGTCTCCTCTTCCTCAACAACTGCCGATAAAGGGTCAAGACCTGTTGCCGTCCAGTCATAGCAATGAGTTTTCTGAAATTCAAATTAAGAAAGTTTCTAGTAAACATTTCACATTTTAAGCAGCAAAACAGATCATTTTTCTAGCTGGTTTATATTATTTTTAAAACTGTCAAACCAGTTTTACCTTCAATGAATTTTGTCTCAATGTTAACATTTTTGAATTTCCTTTTATTTCAAAGCCAAATTATCATCCTCTTCTCAGATTTGGAATACTGCTCAGGAAATTACTTTTCATGCAGGTCACAGCTAGCGTCTTGTATTCATGAAAATGTGCCATTTGGACAGGTGCCAGAGTGATTGCTATGTCAAGGTGGTTTGACAATCAAATAATTTTTCACTAAAAATTTTAGTAAGACAGTCTTAATTTTTTGTTACCTGGAATTTGTGAAGGGTAAGTGGAATGGTCACAGGGATATCATTTTGATAATGAATTAGACCAAATAGGGAATTCTATATGAATCTGTGATTTTTTAATTGGGACAGGGACCTACTTTTGGCTCCTGAGGACCCCAAAACATTCTTGGTTACAAAGAAGAACTAGAATTCTGTGTGCATTATGTTATGTAACCATGTGTTTCATTGATTTGCTGAAGTTTGAGCCTCTTCAGTTGGTCCTTGAAAATAACAACAGCCCAAAGGCATATACCAGTTGGATATAGCCATTTATTTTCTTACCCCAAAAGAATATACAATGACAATACAATATACAATTAGAGTGTTGATGAACCATATGCCCAAGTCAGGTGCATGCTTGAATCTGTCTTGATGCTCAGTAAGTTTATATAATGTTGTAGGAGATCTCAATAGATTCCTTATTATGACACATGGGCTGAACCACTGGGGCAAAGGAAGGTCACAGGGTCAAAATTTTTCATGTATAAAAGTTATCTTTTCATGCCCTATTATACTGTATACTGATTTAGACTTCAATAGTTTCTAAACTGGAGGATAGATACTATGTACTTCTTACAGAGTCACAGGGGAATAATGAGGTTGTCTGCATTTGCAGCATACACAGTATATCAAATACTGCATACCTATATGACACTTTAATGTACTGTGGCTTAAATTTATATATACCCTGTATGTTGTATAACCATTATGAACCTGGGAGTAAGTCACATTGAGTAGGGATTAACCCTGAGAACAACATTAGTTGTATGTACAAGTCTGTCTTTTCATGCCATTTTTTAAGCATACAAGTATTTCAAATTTGAAGGTCTCAATAATGTACTAAGTTGTTACTCAGGGGCTAAATCCATGAGGTGGAAATAGACTCCATGGTTATTGTTTCCTTACTATATTATATTTACCTTTTCATGCCCAGTATGTGTATATAGAATTATAAGGTGAAGATCTCGGCAGTCTCTATTTTACAAGGCAGGATCAGATTCCTGTGGGTAGTTTATGACCCTGGAGTATTGCCCAGGGGGCTCCATTCTGACATGCAGACACTTGCAACCTAAGTCAAACATGCCAATTCTCATGCATGTGAAACATAAACTCAAGAGTTATTATATATATATATATATATATATATATATATATATATATAATCATCCTGACTCATCCATTCCATTCCAAGCTTGTGGTGATGCTGAGTGGTTGAAAGGTCATTACATATTTTAGACAAAGAAAGAGAGGTGACACAGTAATGTTGTCAGCAAATAACTCAACAGAGATGATAGTTACCTGATTTATTGCCTACTTATTTGTTTCGACCTCACTTATTATTTTATTATTTACTTTATGAGAAACTGAAATCAAAGCTGGGAACAGAACACAAAACGTGGTGTAATAATAAGAAATTTACATAAAAGATGAGAAAGAAATATTAGAACTACATATTTCATTTCTTCAGTCAATACAGTTTGGTTCTTCTTAAATGTTCAGGGTGGAAAGCTCCTTCTTCAAAGATACCAATTTGACAATCTCAGCAACTACAGCTGGTAAAGAATTCCAAATAGGAGTTGGCTTTAAGTTGGATGTAAAAGTGGGATTGAAAAAACATCAAGCGAAGTATTTACACTGCCCAGATTCTACAATGATTTGTTCTTATGATGTAGATGTGAGGTATTGTAGAACTTAGCTGTCTACAGTTAATTATACCAAATTCAAAAACATATTTGTCATCTTAAATTGTAAATACATCTAAAGTTAACTTTCGAAAATATGTGAAACATTCGAAATTATGCAAATTGCTTGAACGGTGGAACATCATGTATGTGCATTTAAAAAACAAAAGGTTTGAAAAAGATGCATATTAATAGAAACGTTAGCTACAGGATTTGATACATAAAAGAGCGTTCGAAAATATGAAACTTTTGTACCAACTTTCTACCTTCTATTTTATTTACAACGGAAGTCGAACATTTAATACTAATATAACTAATCAGGTTTTTATCCGGAATTCATCATCAAGCTACAATAATGACAGGGCAGTAAATGCCGTCTGCAACAAAAACGAGGGTTTATTCCAGCAGTAAATTACTATTAATTATTCCTTTTCTGTTCTATATTATTCAAATGTTTCAGTAAAGACCTTATATTCCTCCGATGTGTCAAAGGTATAGTCGATATGGATTTAAACTATAATATGATCGATTTAAACAGCTCAGTTGTACTTGTCACTAGACGAAATTATTCCAATTCAATTCAAAGTGATGTTGATCAAGATACCTTTTTAATAAAGCGAACAAAAAAGGCATATGCAAAAATTACACGCAAACATACACTAATTTTTTTATATATTTTTTTATAACGGTTGCATGCATGCATGTATGTATGTATGTATGTATGTATGTATGTATGTATGTATGTATGTATGTATGTATGTATGTATGTATGTATGTATGTATGTATGTATGTATGTTCAAGTTATATGTGAAAACTATCATTGAAGATTGAGATGAATATGAAACTATTTCAGCAACACAATCTACATACAGGATTAAAACAACCTGCAACTTTATATGCATGACTACGACATTTGACTTACCGTTGTACATACGCATAAAATAAATACTAGAATAATATGAAATACGTCTATAAGTGTGACTATTGTTAATTTTACTGGTGCATATTGGAAATAAAACAGTATAGATTTTTGTTTGTTGTTGTTTGTGCTTTTTGTGTGCTTTTCGTTTGTATTCTTTTCAAAATGATAATTAATATTTTTAAAATTGACATTAAATAACACTTCTTCTTCTTCTTCTTTTACTTCTTCTTCTTCTTCTTCTTCTTCTTCTTCTTCTTCTTCTTCTTCTTCTTCTTCTTCTTCTTCTTCTTCTTCTTCTTCTTCTCAGAGCAGAGGCGTAGCTATGATATTTTGCGCCCAGGGACGAACTATACAATTGGTGCTCTAGCCCCCTCCCCGTTTAATCACATTTTTCTATTTTACTTTTTATAATGTAACGTTGTAAGCCTCATTTTGGCGCCCTGTACCTTGGCGCCCGGGGACACATGTACCCCCTGCTCCACCCTAGCTACGCCTCTGTCTCAGAGTAATAAATATAATTACATTAAATGGGGCTCAAGTGAAGGTAACTTTCTTTTTCGTTCCGGATATTTTTAGACAATGCGTGCAGAGAGGTAGTGTACCAGCGTTTTCCTGAATACCGCGGGAAATACATTGTTGTGTTATGGCGGTGGAGTCGGATTTGAGTGCGTTCGAATAGGGACAAAGTTTTAAATATACATTTTTAATGGAGTCAGAGAGAGACGAAATCCAAGCGGAAGACGTTGAAGAATTTATGGAATTAGGTGGTAAATTTTGTATTTAGATTGCATTTCTTATTTATGAGGAAATGTGAATTATTATCATTTGACAAGTTGCTGCTTGTTGCTATGCAAGAGATATGGGGTGGGGGTGGCAAGTTCATTATCATTTAGTTTGTTTAAGAATGAACGGTTTCATCTGTGTGTAGTCTGTCTGTATGTCAACACTTTAAGGTTGATCATCGTCTGATTCGAGGTTATTCGCATTACAGCTGCCTTGTACCTAACTGTATATAAAAGACTTATGATGGCAATCGTATGAATAACTAAACCTATGACAGTCGCGTAATATGTATGATATTGGATGTTAAGTTTTCGCATTATAAATTGACATTGTCAGAAAATCATTCATATAGTTATTTCCGCCGTTATGTTTTTATTTTCGCTCATGATCGCCGGCCTAGGGGTTCGCCAAAAAGCATCGAGATAACCGATGATCGAGATAAACGAAAACCAATATGGTGTCAATATAATAACATGTGCTTGAAATTTCGTTATGTACATGATGTGCGTAAATAAATGAGAATATATATGCATGTATTTTTAAATGGTTGTTTACACAACAGCGTTGCGCGATTTGTTTGATGAAGCGATCTGAATACCATAAAAATATGCATACATGTTAGTTAATAAACAAAAGGCATATGTGCACAAACTAACAGCAGAGATTTACCAGTATAAAATACAAACCACCATTGATTCTCGATACAAGCCTTTATTATATTCTCCAACATTGCAAATGCAAAGATCGCTTACAAAATCACAAAAAAACGTGCAGGGTGTAGTTAGTTTTTCAAAAAGCTAACCAGTGTCAAAATGAAATTTGCAAGTCAATTCGCTCTGACAGCTCTGAAAAGTATTGTCAAGAGAATAGCTACATGCTATTTTTTAGACAAGATCAACAAGTGAACTGTCATTGGAGTGAACAACCATACGGACAGGTTGGCAAATAGAGTCAGAAAAATATATAGTATAATGAAAACAAAGTTTAAATATGTGGTAGGAGATTTAGCCTAAATATTTAATAATGTAGGTCAAAAACATGTGACAATCTCTGTTGTAGAATTCGAAACAATGCTGCAAGGTTGTTTGCCCTACCATAACTAATTTTCGCAATATTAAAAAGGAGATATATGGTAGTGAAGTAAATATTATTTAACTGATTTTTATCGTTAGATAGACAAATAATTTAACCATAAATATGTAGTTCTATTAATGAATTTGTTGTAACAAAGCTAGAAAGCAAATAGTTGTATTAAGAAAAACTCTCTAAAAATAGATGCACTGGCTTGGTGCAATACATTTTCTTGGATGTTTTGATTTTTGGGGGAAAAGGGTTTAGTTTAATTATTCATTTACTTTTAGATTAGTGCCTCTGTGTGTTGTCTATGAAAAGTTACAGTAATGATTTATTGGGAACAAGGAAATCAGGACAAAGACTATGTTTTGAAGTCTCTTGTGCATTTATTCCTATGTACATGAATTAGGTGTTGTTTCAAATAATGCGACAAATCTTTTTTGACTGCAATTTTACATAAAACTTGTACCAAATATAAAAAAAATTAAGTGGTAGTTTATTAGGCATATTTTCCAACTTGCAATTACAAGACTCTAATCTTGTAAATGATTTAGTAAAATTAATTATAATGTATAGCTTCTTCTGTGCACTTTAAGTCATATGGCCAACTTGCCTGTATCTCAATCCAAACACATATATGCTACAAGTATGAATAGAATGGGAATGAATATAATAATTTTATACATATACAAAATGGGTTAATAATAAATAAATGACATATATTTAAACTTGAAAATAAGGCATTGTTTAAAACTGTTAAAAGCATACTGAATAATGGAGCACATAAATAAGATAATGCTATTATATATATATATATATATATATATATATATATATATATATATATATATATATATATATATATATATACATACATACATACAGTCGAACATGGTTATGTCACCGGCCTAAGGGTTTGCCAAAAAGCATCGAGATAACCAATGATCAAGATAAACGAAAACCAATATGGCATCAATATAATAACGTGTGCTTGAAATTTTATTATGTACATGATGTGCATTAATAAATGAGAATGTACATGCACATATTTTTTGGATGTTTTTTTTTTAAAATGACAGCGTTGTCACGATCTTTTTGATGAAGTGATTGGCATGATATAAAAATATACATACATGTTTGTTATTAACAAAAGGCATATGTGCACCAATTAACAGCAGAGATTTACCAGTATACAATACAAACTACCGTCGATTCTCAATACAAACCTTTATTATATTCTCCAACATTGCAAACACAAAGATCGCTCAAAAAATTTTAAAAAAAAATGTGCAGGGTGTAATTCGTTTCTACAAAAAGCTAACCAGTGTCAAAGTTTTCATTCTGACAGCTCTGAAAAGTATCGTAAACAGAATAGCTACAGCATGTTATCCTTCAGACAAGATCAACAAGAGTGAGTGAACTGTCATTGGTGTGAACCACCATACAGACTGTCATACTTAAACTCAGCACATGTGCAGTTAACCAAGTATGATCATTTTATTGGCAAGTCATAAGCTAGCATAAACGTAACCAATCGCAAGAAGTACATGTAAATTAAAAAATCGAAAGACCATATTCTTGCAAAATAGTATCTCCATTCCCACGAATGAAACTTACACAAGTGAATACCTAGCAATATTGGATCGTATATATTACTGTAGCATAAGTTAACACCCAATATAGGGATTCTTTCACTCCTGTATTTTGAGAAATTAAAAATTAATTTTAATTATGCAAAAGTTATTTATTTGTTGTTTGCTATTTCTTATTGCTGACAACCAACAACCAACAAACAATGGGGCCCCGAGTGGCCGAGTGGTCTAAAGCGCTGTCCGTTACGGATCACTGCCATCTCACCTCTGTTTGCGTGTGTTCGAGTCTAGGATTCGGCTAATGTAGATATGTGAGAAAGCTTGCCAGTAGCTTCTCGTGGGTCGGTGGTTCTTTCCGGTGATTTCCTGGTTTCTTCCTCCACCATTAATACTGGCCGCCATGAATAGCCTATCGTGTGCTGAAAAATGGCGTTAAGCCCAACAACAAACAAACAAACAAACAAACAGATGGATTAGCCATTTCATTAATTTTATCTGTTCTATTTGAGTCTTAGAAGTTGGTCATTTGTAGGTAAAGTGTGGTAGCATAATTGACTATCAAAACATACCATATGTCAGCATAAGCAGATTTTGATGTAACAATGCACAGCTAAGATGGGGTTATTGATACAAACAAAGGATTATTTGTGAACTGATTGATTCCAATTCATTACTTAGCTAAGTTTGTAGCTTTCTTCCATTCTACCTTTTATTTATCCAGTTGAAAGCCATGATTGTTTGTACAAAATAAAAAACCAAAAAGTCTGTTGCCAGATGGGACATTTTTGTCACCAATAAGGTGATTGGTCATGGGGATCGAGAGATAACCGACGTTAATTGGCAAATTTAGCCCTCTTTTGTGCTGGAGATATTAGGGTTCGGTGACAGAAAAGATTTGACAAAACCAATGAGAAAATGCTAATACAAAGAGAGAATTTGGCAGTTCCACTTCAAAAACGTCGACTTAATAGGGTTGGCGAGGTAACCGAGGTCGAGATAAGTGGGTTTGACTGTGTGTGTATATATATATATATATATATATATATATATATATATATATATATATATATATATATATATATATATATATATATACGACGATGGTCCTGGTTTTTAAAAGTTGTTGCCCAAAAAATAGCCAACCACAATATTTTGTTGCCAATTTTCAAAAAGTGTCGCCAGAATAAATAGTGAATATTTTTCTAAGTCTGTTAATGTAATAGGCTATGAAAATTAAAAATTGAAAAACACAGGATAGTTATTGCTTTATTGACATTTGTCAGTACACCTATAACATTATAAAATTGATCATTACATAAAGATGACTACTTTAAATCTGAAAAAAGCATTATCAAATGTAAAAATACCAACTTTGCTGACATCTACAGCGTCTAGCTCATTCTTTTATTACCAACCAATTTTATGGATAGCTTCATAAAGTACATATCACTGAATGCTAAAGTTTTTTTTCTTGACACCAAACTTGGATCTCCATTCCCACCAATGAAATTTACAAGAGTCAACACCTGCCATAACTGTACTATATATATAGGCATTATTGACCTTCAAATCAATTAGGAAAACAAAATTGTTATTGACCGAGTCAACATTGTTATTTGCATATAATAGTTAAGGTGACCCAACAAAAGCACGCCAGGACAAAGCGCGTCGGCATGCATTCTGTTAAACATGTAAATAACAAAAAACATCATTTTTAAAATAGTTTTCTTAGTACTTAACCTATAGTTCTTCTATGTAAGACCAAATATTATGAATAACAAGAAATAATGATTGTAATTTTAACATGTTCAAATGGTGAAACTAACATTTACTGAGTTAATTATTCTAAATGCTAATGTTGTATGTGATCCCTTTGTCTTTGGAAAATAATCTGCAGTCAGTGAAATTTAATTTTAATTATTTCATCTGAAATCATGAAAGTAAATTATTTTGATTGCGGGTTACAGTTAATTAGAATTGGAATGAGAATAATGGTCTTGGCTTTGAATTATTGAATACCACACACATTGTTTAACTAAACTTTAATTTATACCTGCACGGTTTTGTCGTGCTTGCTTTTGTTGAGGTTGTTTGGCATTGCGCTCATATGTTGGCATGCTTTTGTCCATGAGCTTTTGTTATGGAGCCACTAGTTAACAAAAAGTTGTTATACGGTTTAATGCCATTTTCAGCACAAGATAGGCTATACATGGCAGCCAGTATTAATGGTAGAGGAAGAACCCTTGATGAATCCCTACCCACAAGAAGCTACTGGCAGGCTTTCTCACTTTAACAATAAGGAATTACAGTGGGATATAAAATGTGGAAAATAGTTTTCATATGTATGGTAGTTTGAGAAAAAATTTGAAAAATCAAATGCATACCCAATTTAGGCATTAGTTATCACAGAAAAGGGTTTATTTGTCAATTAATTACTAGTGCTTCACTCACTGTAACAGGCGGTGTCTTTGAAGAATGTCGCAGAAGCTCAAATATACCTTTAGCTGTTGTATAAAATATAAAAAGGTGGCATGTTGGAAGGGGGAGGCAAATAACGCACTCCACAGGGTGAAATGGCATGTCGTTTTTGAAAATTTCACGTGTATTTGACCTGTAAAGTCGGAGAATTTTAGTGAAAACGATTCTTAAATATAAAAACTTCCCGATAGCAGGTTCCAATCTGCGTATTTTCGGATTAAATCATTTTGAGAAATAAATTATTCAATTATGCAAAATTTGTTTGTGTTGATATTTCTTGTTGCATAGTTTAAGTCTCTGCAGACGTAACAGGATTGATGGCAAAAGTAAAAGATCAATGAGCAGGACTGCCAGGAATAACATCAGGATCAGCGACTGTGTTTGCTGAATTTGCATTAAATACAAATGCTGTTAGTTTTGTTAATTTACTTTTAGGCTGAGATGATAAACATGCAACATCTAACTTTTGTTTACCCACAATAATGTTGCACTGCTGACAGTATATAATTCTGATAGAGATTTTTTTCCATTTGCTTGGTATTTATGGACAGCAATTAGTACTTTAAAGGTAATCAATTTTTTTTCTTGAGTGTCAGCAAAACTATTTATTGGTATATTTTAAAAAGAAAACAGTGAAGGATTAGATGTTGTTCAATTACTTGTAGCTGTTTCCATTCGTGTCTTCATGAGTCGGTCGATTGTAGGTATCATCACATATATAGTGTATAAGTCTGAAATAAGTCTGTGACTTCCTTTCATGGTCCCATTTAATTTCTCCACTCCAAATCCATGTTAAACTGCCATAAAAAAAATTAAAAAATGAAATGAGTACATTTACATGTTATCTTACATTGCTCAAAGAAAGTGTTTTTAGACACAGGCCTTGGATGGTGACTCATAATCTCACAAGCCCTGAAATTAAACAAACCCGGACAGTTCATATCTGTCATTTCATAAGAAGGGAGACTAACCTTCCAATTTTGGAGGTATTTCCACACCTACCTCTTGATCTTATAATACCTGCTGATTTTTTTGCTGAGAACTCCTAATTATTACATTATATCAGGCAAACTATTTTCATTTTGACAAGTCTGATGGGCACCTTGCTTGCAATACAGGATGGGCTAGAAATAAAATGAATAGGGCATTGGTCTATCAGATGTTTTGAGCCCTGTCTTAAATTGTTGTAGTAGACATCAATAAATTTGGCTTTTTCTAAAAGGATAGTGATAATCAGTTTCTTTAATGATGTTGAAGAACAGTTATATCTGTTTTTAAGTATACAACCATCTAGTTTACAAAAAGAGTTCATCAAGTTCTTATTGTTTAAATGTATGCTTGTCAGACATCAGCAGTAACAGGTCAGTCTTATTGACTTCTGTTAGATATATATATATATATATATATATATATATATATATATATATATATATATATATATATATATATATAACTGTGCTAGTTTTGACTTGGTACCAAGCTAACTGCCAATTAAGCATCCCATCAATGTAATTATTTTGGTAACAGGACTTTATCTTTTATCCTTTCTAATTGCTTCTGCATGTATAGGTTTAATACTGATTCAATCTCTCTGTTGACATACCACATGGGACTAGTACACTTGTATATATTCATTTAAGAATAGCAAGTTCCATGTTAAATTATTGTTGTCTTGTGGTTACTTTAGTGTGTCTTTTGAAAACATATTGGTAAAAATGGTACACAAAGCTTAGATGGTGCAGCATTGTTTATAGTTAAGTCTGGCAGAGTACTGTATAAAACTTATTGTAAAAGATAGACACTCATTTTGGAGCTTTGGATTTGTATGGATTGTATAAGAATTTAGTTAAATCTTGAAAAAGTTTTCAAACCTTTCCATTACCATTCTGCAATGGTCTTTACATTTAGATGCTCCTTTTTATTTTTGGGTTGATGATGGTAGGACCTACTAGGTGGTAAAAATTGCTTTATAATAAAAACTAAACAGAAAATACAGTATACATTTGCATTGGCATGATTTCATACCTTTCTCCTACAGTTTTCTCTGTTCCTTTAATAGAAAATGTGGCAACAACTGTGAATTTATACATATTTTCAAGTGTGTTGCTTTTTATTGTAGTTATAAAGTTGTATGTTAGGTATAAGTAAGTACAGTATGTGTCTTGTGTTTCTGGAATTTAATGCTGCTTTAACAATTTTTCAGTTATATCACTACAATGTCTGCAGTGGGACAGTTTACAGTGATGTCTAGCAGTGGGGCATCATGTTACAAACATGTAGCATCATGTCCCACCCAGTCACATTATCCTGACATCGGGCCAATCAGTGTGAGTGTGTGTGATTTAGATTATTATTGTAGCTTTAAAAAAATTTCAATGATATCTCTATGATGTCTGCAGTATGACAGTTTATAGTGATGTCTAGCACTGGGGCATTGTGCCGCAGACATGCAGCATGATGTCCCACCCAATTACATTATCCTGCTACCAGGCCAATTAGTCCTTAACACTATCTTCTTAATGCTGAGTGGCAAGCGAGGCATCTGTTAGTGCCATTTGTTAAAAGTTCTTGGCATGACTCACCCAGGGTTCAAACCATTGACCTTCTTCATCCAAGACAGACCCTCTAACCACTGGGTCACTGGAGAGACATTAAAGTAGTAAATATTTAGTCAAGTCTCCGATCATCTGCATGGTTCTCTTGAAGGGTTCACATGAAATCTATATCAGAATGTCCACCATTTCGTACATTTATCCTTAGAATTTGAACATGTTCTTCTGTTTCTTTCCTCAAATAATTTCCCTGCATTTTTCAGGAGGAAGCTTAAATTACAAGAGGACAGCTTCTCCCCCAACAAGAATAGAAAGCCAAGCACCAGTTACATCCTTGCCCAGAATGGACCTGTTTAACTTTGAGGCACCTGAGTTTGAGGACAGCAAATATGTCTTAACCAGTCCTAGGTCACTCGAAGCTTGCTCAAGACTGTGTGTTAAAGTAAGGCATTCAAAAAGAATTGTGTTCCTTTTATGTCAAACTAAATCTTGCAGTACTTTTACAAGGTTGTAGATTTGAACATATTTTTTATTGCAAATATTGCTTTTAGGATTGGATTGAAAGCTCTAACAACTTACTAATGCCTTTCATTTCTTTCAAGAGATAATATTAATTATATCAAATATACTTACTCATCTGTTGACTCAAATTGCATGCTACTGATCTGTCGTGGCATAATATGCTTGCAGATCAGGGTATGTCTTTTTTGTTTGTTCTGCTGATTACTCCTGACATACTTCACAGACCCTGACCTGTCAGAGCATAAGGCAACAGCAGGTCTGGGTGTGTCCAGTTTGCAGTTGGAATCTTTTTATAAGCGAGTAGATACTGTATTAAAAAAAAGGACAGTAATAAGCAAAGTTTTGTGTCCTTTTTGTACTTTGGAGTTTGTTTTGTTTTCAATGCCAGTTTGGCATATTGTTATTTAAGTAGACACTGTTCATAGTGAACTTAGAAATTTGGCTTGTTGTTTTGATTCATGTTGCAGATTTTAAGATGACCAGGTGATAATTGTTAATAATATAAGCCATGAGATTTCTTTCAGATTTGGAACTATAAAGAATTCATCTATAATGAATTTACCACGAAGTGTGCTCATAAGCAGTGTTTTCATCTTTTTTTCCATGGTTGTTACAGAAGACTGAAGCATACTGTTTGGAAAATAATAAAATGGATCAAAATAAGTGCTCTCAAATCATGCTTAAACACTGGTTTATCAAATGTTGTTATGGTGCACATTACTGATTTTAAGGTAAATACTGGATGGATTAGTTAATATTTTACCCTTTGACCTTTGACCTTTATGAACCTCACCTGTTATATCCCTTTTCTAACTGTAAAATTTATTGTTGACATCTCAGGAATAAATATGGCTAGTTTCATGTTTCTGTCTATTAGCATAACACTGGTTGCTATGTTGACAAAATGCAATGCACATTTTTAAAATAGGTCACTTTTTATCATAAGGAGGGGCGGGGGCTGTACCTGTTTGAGACTCTGACTCTAAAAAATGCTGTTCTGAGGGGGGGGAAATACAGGACAATTATTACAAAAGACTGTTTTGATGTTTGCAACTTGAGTATTCCATCCATACAATCAAAATTAAATCATACAATAATAATACCTATATACTCTTTATGGTGGCGCTCACCAGTTTTTATGTACCTTTGAGAGAGTGATGTATGTAAGGTGAAGTTGTTTGCATTGTAAACATGCATAGTGGAGAGAATGTTGGCATACCTATATGCTAATTTCATGTAATGAGGCTGAAATTTCTCTGGATATTGTACTTTTGGAAATTTTAAATGATCTTAGGACACTGCTAACTAAAATGACTGCTCCCTTGTGCTCCAAAAATCAACCTGAATTTGTCTAAAGTACACTATTTTTGGCAGCTATTAAAATATGGAAAATGAATTTTGCCAAACTAGACAATACCAGTTTCTAAAAGTGTAATGAATGAATTACCAAATACATAAAATGTAAAAAAAAGTTATAGGTTCTAATTTTTACAATTTACCTCTAAAGTTTGAGAAATGAAAATGAGCAAGTAGAGGAAGCACTTTTTTGAAAGGTGCACATCTGGAGTAAGGCCAACCTGTATACTCTCTAACCCATATTACACCCATCAATCATACATCAAAATAAAGGGAATTAAAGGTTCTTTGAACAATACCTAAGATATACAAAGTCTCTTAAATAGCCAGTATAACTATTGAGGAAAACCGGGGAAACTCTTTTTCTTCAAAATTCTAACCCTATGCTAAATTCGAAACTGTAGAGCGCCAGCATTAGCCAGGAGATGCATCATGTCTAGATGATTCTTCTGTTGTTGTTGTTTTGTATTTGACTCCATTTTTCAGGACACATACCAATATAACTAGAAAGAATTCTTGAAAATCCTCTTAAGAGCTACCAACCCATGGGAAGCTACTGGTAGCTTACTCACATGCCCTCATTGGCTGATCAAGAGGCTTATTGTACCCATGCAGACAGCAGTGAGATGACAGTAAGTGCTAGCGATTTAGACCACTTGGCCATCTTGTTTCAGAAAGAGATATTGATATGTTCTGTTAATAAACTATTGTTGCAATTCTGTTTAATTCTATTTTTTTTAAAAGTATGTACATCTATATCAAAGAAGGCGTAGAACTAAAATTTTATTTATTGTTGGAAATTTATCTTTTTCAGCCAGTTGATCTGCTATACAAACCTTTAGCTGAATTTCAAGAGGAACTTTTGCCACAAGACGTTCCCCTCAGAACAATCTATAACATCTATGATGAAAAAGAACGGAATAGGGAAAGTAAGGATCACTTATATTTTTCAGTATTTTGCTAATATGCAGTATTTACTTACTTACTTTCAAATATGCATCTCTTTAATTTAAAATTTCTAAGACTGCTTTTTTTTAGAAGAATTGAATAAACACATTTTCAAAATTCACCATACATATACAGTTCATATTCCATTTATACTTGTTTAAGTTGAGAACAGATGTAAACTGCAGAGAACCAGTTCTCTGATTGTATCATGTTCTAAGAGATCTGGCTTTGTAAAGTTTGTTTGGAGTAATCATTAGAACAAACAACATAGAACCAGATCTGCTAACAATTTATGCAACAGCAGATCTGGGTCTATATGTTTTGCAGTGGGACTTAATTTATAGGCTAGTAGATACAGTAGGTACTCAAGAAAACGTAATATTCACAATTTATTTTAAATTTTTCATGAAGCTTTCTTGTCATTGTCTAGTGTTATATATATATATATATATATATATATATATATATATATATATATATATATATATATATATATATATATATATATATATATATATATATATATATATATATTTGATCTATATTGTATTTGATTTGTTGATTCCTTTTTCAGCTAATAGGTAAGAGAATTTCCTGGTGTCTTGTAGATTTTCCATCTATATATATATATATATATATATATATATATATATATATATATATATATATATATATATATATATATATATATATATATATATATATATTTGATCTATATTGTATTTGATTTGTTGATTCCTTTTTCAGCTAATAGGTAAGAGAATTTCCTGGTGTCTTGTAGATTTTCCATGTAGGACATGACACATGGTTCATTACTGAGATTGGTCAATGATTATTAGTCATGACCACCCTTTTGCTAGAGAATTTAAAATGTTAGTTATTTTATGACAGTGTGGTGCTCTTGTTGAATTTGTTTTGAAAGTTGTTTTAATTTGTTATAAAAAATTAAAAAATTGGGTGAGTCACTTTACCCAAACATAGTCGCTAAAAGATTAATCTTTGGAGCATATAAGCTGTTATTATATCCATTGACTATCATTTTATTGCAGAAAAGCTGGGATTGTGTCGAGAGGAAAGACAAAGAATTATTGAGGAACAGAATGAGAAACCCCAGCAGAGAGTCAAGATTGTGTCAAAATCAGTTCTACCATCCCGAGGGTTGGTTACTCTCAGTAAAAAGTCAACACTTAGGGAGAGAAAACACTTATCTCATTCAGGTTTGTTTTGAGAGAAACATCTTAAGAGATGTTGTCATTAATTATGTTATCAGTGTTTTTCTTTCATTCTTGTATATTTGCCCAGTTTAGAAACAAAATAAACAAAAACATACAAATTCAATTGAAATTAAAGGAAAGAACAACAGTTTTGTTTAGAAACTTCTTCCCCATCTCCAACAATTACCATTTTTTTTTTCATTTTCTTATTTTTTTGTTTGCTTTGCAAACTGGTGCTGCATGAACTTGCCAAGCAAAATGGATTCCATTTCAGAGTCATCAGTCTCCTGATCAATATATAATTTTGATTCATAGTCTTAGTGTTTTTTATTAATGACAAATTTTATTACAATATTTTGCTGTGTAACTGAGTCTGGGTGAAAATATTCATGTATCATATTTTGGCCTCTGTGTCTGAGAAAAGCAGGTACAACAAAGCAAAACTGGGGATTCAATGATCTTGCATATATAATATATATATATATATATATATATATATATATATATATATATATATATATATATATATATATATATATATATAACACAGAAATAAATAATTGCCATCAATAGAAAAATTCATTGCATTAAATTCTCTATGATTGCATTAATAATGAGTAACCCCAAGATATGTTAGAAAATATGTTAGAAAATATGTTAGAAAATATGTTAGTGTGTTAATGTTTCCTGCTTTGTCCAGGTGGCATTTTAAATACCAAGTTTACAGTGAATTAGATTTACATACTCTCTCAGGATAGTAAACCATGTTGAAGTTTTTGTAAGAACATAAGCAGATTGCTCTTTCTTTTCCAGATGAGGAGCTGGACAAAGGAAGTCTTCAAAGAAAGAGAACGGCCTGGACAACATCAGTTGGCCACAAAAGAATCACACATGATGAAATAAATGAAAGGTATTTTGGATTGCTTAATTTACCAGTGCAGAATTCAAGGCTCTCCCTGCGATGGGCTGGCATTGGTTTGCAAGAAAAATATAACAAATACATTCAGATTCATAAATGTTTGAATCAGGTCCCAATATTACAATGTTGAAATATAGAATTTTTATGCTCCATAGGCAATCAGATAAACTGATTTTGCATTGCTTTGTATAAATAAATGGCCCACCGCAATAGTCCACTAGTTTTCGGAGCTTGAAACATTTCAATTTATTATAGCTGCAAAGTGAAAATTCCATTCATTGTTATAGATCTTATTTGTAGATTGTTCAGTCCCATATCAACAGATGTACCTGGGATTGATATAAATTATCTTTTAATTTTCTACATGGCCTGTGCAGACTGAATATCATGATAAAATGTTTCAAGCATGTAAGAAGAGAATGAAACCTTGTTTGGAATCACTCAAAAAATATGCAAAAATGTAATTATCACTCTTCTGTTTCTTCAAACCATTCAATAATAAATGATTTATTTGTTAATAATATTTCATTCAAAAACACATTTCCCTAAAGTCAAACATAAAACTTTTTAAAAGTTTTAAACAGCTATAATGGAAGGAAACATGATTTTGTCTTCAATCAATCACAGAAATTGTGATAGATTATTTGGATGGTTCCATGAAAAAGACTAATGACTGGTGAAATCTGTTATTGACAGGAAAACACTAATTCCAGATGTAAACAGTTTTATAATTTTTGTATAACCAACAAGTTATCTTGCTTGATGTACATTATTAAGAGCTTGTTTGAGGGATAAAATAAAACATTGCCATGTTGATCTTAATCAACCCCTACACATTAGAAAATATACAAGTTACCGGACTTTAGTGTTAGTAAGTTTATCATTTTTGTAATACAGTTATTCCATTCTGAACATGATAGTGAAACAATATTGGAAGGAAGAAAATTAATCATAAAGCCAGGTTGTAAATAATTACTGATGACTTCTTGTTTCTAATCACAGGGTAAAAGAACTGCATGAGGAAAGCACAAAGCTGCGACAAGACTTGTTGTCCAGGAAAGAAGAAAGAGTTAAACTGAGGTTTGTAAATACAACTTTGTTTTCTCCTTTTAAGCTCAATTTGTGTTACTTAATGAAATCTGTTAATTGGAACTTCATAAACTCCAGGTTAGTTCACAGGGTCCTTAGATAACCTTGGAGATTTTCTGAAATGAATTATTACCTTGGAGCCTTGAAAACACTTTGAAAATTCAAAATATTTTTTTTATACTTTAAAAAGTGTTTATTTTCATGAAACCAAAAGGAATTAATAGATAATTTGTTGGGTTTTTTTTACAAAATTTAATAAAAAGAAAACAGGAAAAACCAAAAAAATTATCTTTCACTAAGTTTGTGCTGGAATGGAAATCTTTCCACAACTGGCTACTGCACATTTATACATTTTGAACTTCTGATAAAACCTAGATGTAACAGTGGTTTAAATTTGAATCATTTGTTTGACATGGCTGGCTGCTGATTTCAACTTCAATGGCTAGATGAAAAAAAATGATAAAATTTGGATTATGTTATATTTCTCAGAGAGCTTTGCATAATGCAAATTATGCCAGAAGGATATTAATTTGCATGCAATGGCAGAGAGTGCTTCACACTCCTCGGCAGCTGAAAAAACCCAAGTTTTTGTAGGCATAATGATGCTTAATACAGGCAAAACAAGAAGCCATCCGCGTGAAATCATTTTTGACGAAAGAGATATGTCTGTGAACACAGAGATTCAAGTTTTAAAATAGAAACTGTATAGTCTTAATTATGAAATTAGTTTTATCTGGTTCTATTTTAGGATTGAGTGGAAATAGGTCAGACTATAATTGCAATGAACACAATAAATATAAAAATATAGAACACAGCGAAGCTGAGAGAAATATTAATATATCTAATATGAAATAGTTTTAAATAATTGATAATATAAAAAAATAAATATCTTTACTTTTTTGTTTATGGGGATGAGTGAAGAAGAATGGAAGATACTGAAAAGGTCATTGAGACAATGACAGGTGCTGTTGCTGTCTATGCACTGAAAGCAAAGAGCCATAGGAAAATTTCCTTTATCACAACATCAAAATAATTTGAGGAAAAGTGAAAAGGACAAAATTGCTGAACTTGGAGCTTTTGAAAAAATTGCTTGATAACAGAGCTACAAAAAGTGAAAAATTCACTCTAAAATATTTTGACATTGTTGTTGTTGCTGTTATAGGGTTTAACACCATTTTTCAGCACAAGATAGGTTATACATGGCGGCCAGTATAATTGGTGTAGGAAGAACCCTGGAAAACCCCGGGAAGAACCACCAACCCATGAGAAACTACTGACAGGCTTTCTCACTTACCCACATTTGGACATTGTAAATATATATTGTGTAGACAGAGTAAATTGAACTTTGTTCAGTGACTACATTATTCTAATGCCCAGATGTAGGATGTTTTGTATTAATGGGAAAGATACCAATGATCATACTATTGACTTCTTATTTTACTTATATTGTTTAAAAATAAATTTGCAAGAAATGTTCCTCTTATGTTGAAATAGTATTAATTTGTGTTTACATATAATTTTATTAAGTATTCTTTTAAAATTAATGAAATAATGCACCTTGAAAAACTTGATTTTGAATCTGGAAAACCTTGAATAAACCTTGAAAGTTTTGAAAGAAATATGCTACTAACCCAGGTTCAAGTTTGTAAATATAATTCTGTTTGTTTTACCTGCTAAGCAGGCAGATGCCAAGATGTCAATATCGATTTTCTTTTCCAAAGCTATTAACAACTTGTATACTTTGTTTCCAAAGTTTTTAAAGTCATGATTACTTCATATTAATATGTTTTGCTGGCAGGACAAAATGGTCTTCTGAATTCATACATACTGGTGGGTGAATTTCTTGTAGCTAAAAGACATAAATGATTCCATAATATTCATATTTGCCATAAAATTTAAAGCTTATCAGTTATGAATTATTGTATAAATATTTTGACATAAATTCAGCTATGTAGCACCATGCAAGTTTTACATATATACTGCTGAAGTATAACAAACAGAATGTGAATTTTTAAAATTTGTTATTTTTGCTATTTGAATTTTTGTTAATAGTTTAAGATTGATAGTATTAGTGAATTTTTAAATAGGTTATATTTAAGCTACAAAAATTTTACTTCTGTTCCTTGGGTAACTCTTTTATTGCTAGATAGTAATTGGACTGTGCAGAATGCTGTTTACAATTTGAATAGGAACTTGTTTCTTGTTTACACTGTTCTTTTATTAGCTCTGAAAGCAGAATAAAATCTTTACATGCATTGTTGATTCATGGAAAAATTTTAACCAGGAATCAGAATTTTCCACTTGTGTTGTACACTGAAAAACAGTCATATTTCATAGGGATGTAAGTAAAAAAGCAAACATCTGTATTAAATATAACTGGCATATCAAATAATTGTGTAAAACTAGTGTTACATGTGTTTCCAATTAACTACCATTGGCACACATTATTTTACTTTTGCATGAACTGGTGGTGTGTTGATGTGTACATTTGGTTGCATATGTAAAACAAATATTTTATGGCATAATTAACTTTTGTACTTCGCTTGAAATCAATGTTAACCAACTTTTTATGCCATCCTTGGATAATAAATGTGTGGGAGAAATTAATTTACTGTGCGATTTCAAGTAGCCAATGTACTTGGAACAGTATTAAAGATGATGAATATTTACGCATTTTTCATTTGTAAAAATTGTCAGGATCTTAGAGAAATGTAATTAGACAAATCTCAGGATACAAGTGTGATTTAGATTTTTAATGAAGTTTTAAGGTTCAAACATCGCTACAATGCCTGCAGTGTGGCAGTGTATAGTGATGTCTAAAACGAGGGCATAATGCTGCAGACATGTATTATGATGTCCTACCCAGTCACATTATCCTGATACCAGGCCAACCAGTCCTAACACTGACCTCGTAATGATGAGAGCTAAGTGAGGCAGCTGTTCCTACCATTTATAAGCCATTGGTATGACTTGGCTGGAGTTTGAACCAGCAAGCTGAGGCAAATGCCCAAACCACTTAGTCCACCAGAGCAGTTCAGGAATAATATTATCAGCAATAATGCTGAGGAAGGTGCCTGTCAATAATAGTACTCTGGAAGATTCCTGGCAATAAAAGGTCTCGGGAAGATTCCTGTCAGTAATATTATTCAGGAAGATTCCTGTAAATAATAGTACTCAGGAAGATTCCTGTCAATAACAGGTCACAGGAAGATTCCTGTCAGTAATAGTATTTAGGAATATTCCTGTCAGTAATAGTGCTTAGGAAGATTCCTGTCAATAATAGTACTCAAGAAGAATCATGTCAATAACAGTACTCAGGAAGCTTCCTGTCAGTAATAGTACTCAAAAAGAATTCTGTCAATAACAGTACTCAGGAAGATTCCTGTCAGTAAATAATAGTGCTCAATAAGATTCCTGTCAATAATAGTACTCAGGAAGATTCCTGTCAGTTATAATGCATAGAAGGATAATACCAAAGGGTAGGAGGATTCTTATTTGTAATAAAGAACAGGAAGATTCCTGTCAGTAATAATGTTCAGGGAGGTTCTTGTAAATAATAGTGCTACAAAAGGTTTAAAATTTAGATAAACACTTGTTTCTAAGGGTGATAATTTAACTGGGACTGACATTTTTTTATACCTGGTTATTTCAGACAAAAGAAAGGTAAAAGCAGACTGAGAAGTAATAGCACAGGTAGTCTGACTCTAGCCGGAACTTCCCTTCTGAATAAGACTAATGTCACCAAAGCCATGCCCATCACCAGTGTCAAACTAAAAACAGCACTGAAGAATTCCACGGATGTCAAAAATATTCCAGTCACACCCAGGGTATAAAATAGTAGTTTTATTCAACAACTGAAAAACTTGTATCTTCATTTTAAAGACTCATTTCCTTGGCTTGATATAGTCAGTAAAGTGTTAAAAGTGATGATAAATCATCAATTAAAAAACTTCAAGTTATGTGAACATTTTAGGGAGAAGTCTAAGGAAGAAACATGAACTCACAGAAGAAAGTTGGTTTGGACTGGGAAATATCACATATGCACTATATATTTTTCTGTCTGTATGTCTGTCTGTATGTATGTATGTATGTATGTATGTATGTATGTATGTATGTATGTATGTATGTATGTATGTATGTATGTATGTATGTATGTATGTATGTATGTATGTATGTATGTATGTATGTTGATTACTGGTTGAATAAATTAATTACTGATAAAAATGAATGTGCAATGTATCTTGTTTTACCTTCAATTATTTTAGTGTGGTTTTTATGTGTCACTATGAATACAGAGCAAGTGTTTGCTAAATCTTTATAATTATGGTTATTAAGGATAGAAAGAAAAAAAGAACATGGAAATTAATTTAGGATAATAGTGTATATATTGGATAAATCCAAATAATGTTGTAAGAACTGTATGTTTTATTAATATATCCTTTACATAAACTGTATGTTTTATTAATATATCCTTTACATATTTATTGATAATGAGAATCATTTTTATTTTATATTTTTTGAATTTGTAAAAATATTCAGTGTAAATGTAACTGAAAGAAGTAATAATAGCATGAATACCATGATAATAGTAACCCCAAACTCATTTTGAATTATGGCTGTGATTAGTTGTCTTAGCAAACCTCTCATGTCCATATGCATAAGCCTTGATTTTACCAGCTTAAACAACCAGCTAAAATCCAGAATATACCAATTTAAAACCATTCTGAATTAATACTGTTGAATTTTTGGTTGTTCACTTTCCATTTTTTTAGAAACCTTTCATTTTGTAGCAACATATGGATGGGCTGAAGACAAAAACACCTAAACATGCTGCTATAAAAATTTGGACAGTCGTAATATTAATGTCAATTAACAAGCATTTCCTAAATCCCAGTTGTAATTTTGGCTAATAGCAGTCATACTTATACTATCAGATGATGAAAAGGAGTCTGTGTTTCAAACTTTAAAGTCTGAAAATTCAATATGCTGCAGGCATACATTTTTGATTTATATTTTTAGTGGTTACAAGTTTTGGGGTAATGCCTAAAGATTGGATACTGCAAGTAGCTAAAATATACTGTGCATTTGTGTGATTGATATTTGAGTTCCTGTAGTTTTTCTTAGACCATAATTTTGTATATTGTTATGAAATTAATTTAACCAGTCACAGATAAATGATTTCCATTTAGGACCAGAAGATTTTGGAGTTGATGATAGAAAAACGCCAGCTGGAGAAATTACAGCAGCAGGCCAGGCAAGAACGAGAGTTGGCATGGGAGGAACAGAAGAAACATGAGGAGAAACTCCGAATAGAAGCTGAAATGAGAAGGAGAAAACTCATTGCTGAAGAAAACAGAATTAAGGATATGAAAAAGGTCACACTTTTCCTTGATATTTTGTGTGTTGTAATTGATTTTCCTTTTTAGAGCTTTCTGGCCAAATTTGCAAGGTCAGTGTCACCAAACCTTTAAACTATATCAGTCATAGCTTCATGTCAGCTCATAGGCTGCCTATATAACTTCATGTCAGCTAATAATCTGTCTATATAGCTTCATGTCAGCTAATCTGTCTATACAGCTTAATATCAGCTCATTGTCTAAACACTTAATGTCAGCAAATAGTCTGTACAGCTTCATGTCAGAAAATAGTGTGTCTACACAGCTTCATGTCAGCTGATTGTCTAGACATCTTCATGTCATCGAATAGCTGTTTATACAGCCTCATATCAGCTAATATTTTGGCTATATTGCTTTATGTTAACTTATAGTCTGTCTATACATTTTATGTCAGCTATTAATCTGTCTATACAGCTTCATGTCAGCTTATAATCTGTTTATATACTTTAGTGTCAGCTAACAGGCTGTCTATACAGCTTCATGTCAGCTAATAGTCTGTCTATAAACTTTGTGTTAGCTAATAATCTGTCTATACACTTCATGTCAGCTAATAGCCTGTCTATAAACTTTGTGTCAGCTAATAGTCTGTCTGTACACTTCATGTCAGCTAATTGTCTGTACACTTCAGGACAGATAATAGTCTATCTATGCACTTTATGTCAGCTGATAATCTGGCTAAACACTTCATGTCAGCTAAGTGTCTGCCTATACACTTCATGTCAACTAATTGTCTGTACACTTCAGGTCAGATAATAGTCTGTCTATGCACTTCATGTCAGCTGATAGTCAGGCTATACACTTCATTTCAGCTAATAGTCTACATATCAACTAATAGTCTGTCTATACAGCTTCATGTCATCTAATAATCTGTTTATATACTTTATGTCAGCTAACAGTCTGTCTGTACACTTTAGGTTAGCTAATAGTCTCTATACAATTCAAGTTAGTCTGTCTCTACAGATACATATCAGCTAATAGTCTGTCTATACAGCTTCATGTCAGTTATTCGTCTTTCTATACACTTCATGTCAGATAATAATCTGTCTGTACACTTTAGGTCAGCTAATAGTCTGTCTCTACACTTTAGGTCAGCTAATAGTCTGTCTCTACACTTTAGGTCAGCTAATAGTCTGTCTCTACACTTTAGGTCAGCTAATAGTCTGTCTCTACACTTTAGGTCAGCTAATTGTCTATACTCAGAGCATTGTAATATTATGCATTGTATTATCTATTTATTTTGTCTAATATTGCAGCAAGAGAAGGAGAAAGAAAGAAGAAAGGAAGAAAAACAACTTTTTCAGAACCATGCAAAAGCCATAGAAAATAGAATGAAAAAATGGTCCTCCCTATCAGAGATACAGAGGCATGTTTCAGTAAGTTTTATTTGTACTAAAGCAAATTGTACCTATTCTAACATTTCCACTCCCAACCACACTTTAGGTGTTACTCACATCCTTCTGTCACATGGTATGTGATTCAATTTTTATAAATAATTTTTAAAGGATTTCTTAGACTGAAACAAAATTTTGTAGTAGGCTTTGATCAAATTAAGGCCCCTAGTAAACATCAATATTTGCTCATGGAGATGAAACCATGCATAATTACACTATATTAGCAGGGGTATCCATGACATATTTCTAGTTGATTGTCTAACCAGTAATGGTCTTCATACATCAAAACATAAAATGTAATTGGTTTTGTAATTAGTCAACAGTTAGTCTAAGATAAAAGCAAAATAATAGCTACATGCTAACTTCCAAGATGGTAATTTGTTCTCATAAAAATAATATAATTGGCGATTAAAAATATAGGGATATGTGCTGATAACCATTGACTTTGCCTTGAATTTACTGATTTCCACTGCAGTAATAGATTCTTAAATAGTGTAAATGATACAAAGGACACAAGTTATTAGCAAAAGGAATAGGCAGATATGCATAAATCAGCAGTAAATAAAAGTTTTTATTAAAAATGAAAATCAATATAACATAAAATTTTACTCAGAATCTACATATACAGTCGAACCCACTTATCTCGACCTCGGTTACCTCACCAAACCTATTAAGTCTACTTTTTTGAAGTGGAACCGCCAAATTCTCTCTTTGTCTTAGCATTTTCTCGTGGGTTATGTTGATTCTTTTATGTTGCTGAACCCTAATATCTGGAGCACAAAAGAGGGCCTGTGATGTGTCGAATTTTGAAAATCTTAGAAGCTTTGTTTAAAGGAATTGTATCAAGGTCAATTTAATTGAAGTAGAAAGGGCTAGAGATAGTTAGATGATTATTTTTCATTTCATCTCTGAACGTCAAAAGGGAATTTGTTCTGGCCGAAGTAACATGACCGAGTCAGATGCTATGGTACAAGAGAATGACATAAGACCTTTCCCCAAAATCGGCAGGGTTAAAGGCGGCATCTGGCTATAGATGATAGCTCAAAGAAAATGATTAATTACGGCATGATTAGTTGTTTAGTTTTCTTGTCACTCCAAAAATTCTATGAACAGGTTTAGGAAACTGTCTATTACGATTGGTTAATATGGATTTATGGGCCGTAACTATGTACGAAATTAAAGGTTTTCACTTTAGGCAAATTCTTTAGTCTTAGATCTTTCGCAAGGAAAGTTAGTACGACTCTGAAATTCGTAAAAAGTACGTTTTTCGTATTGAGTAAGGGGCCGGATAGTTCTCTCAGGAGACGGCCTATACATGAGGTTTGTGGAAACATAAAGAAACGGCAAAAAGGAAACAGTTTCCTGGATTTACATGAGATATCCCTGAACGATCATAGGACGAAAACACATTCTACGCAGAAATCTAGTCCAGAGACGTTTGTTAAGTCAGAGTTAGACGGACAAGAGTCCAAGACGAAAAGCTAGACAAAGATCGACAAGCAGGGCCGAACGGAAGTCTTGATGTCTGCATAAATTAGGTGATGAAGTCTCTCATCATTACACTCAAAGGTCACATCCCATTGGCAATGATGATAGCAATTTAACGTGAAAGTAATTTTATATTTAAAGAAATTTGTATTGTGTTTTATTTGAGTACATGTTAGTACCATTCTTTCCTTCTTTGTAGCTAAGTCATTGATTTCTTTCATTTTAAATTCTGTTTATAATCTGATTAAATTTTATATTTGTTCATTGAAAGGTGGCTCGTAGTGTTTATTTCCTCGATATACTTGTTCAGTGATCTGCTTCCTTCTTTCTATCTATCCACACTGGGTAAATCACACCACGGAGGTCATTCCCTAGCAACGAACCGTAGTGAAAGAGGTTGATGTGTTTTGCACGCCGCCAATCTGTCACATAAGTGGGAGCCTCGTTCCGGGATAGTTGAACAGTGGAAAAAAGCAGATCTGAACATATATTGAAAGAAATACAGCACAATATCATTGATAGATTTGTATATTTTTAAAAATAAGAAGCCACGAGTGTGAATTGAGTCAACACCTATTCTTATATGTTTGAAATTATGCATGATTTGTGAATTTCTTAAATGTTGCATGACATTGTAAGAAATTAAGATTCCGTACCTGAAATTGATGAAGCGTGGTTTGTTGTCCGTATCTAAGTAACCCATAAATATTTTGCCTTAGTACTCTTGCGAGAAGAGATCATTAAGGAACTATTCCCAGGGTAATTTGCACATGTGTTGCAGACGATACAAATTTAGGGAGAATTTATAATTTGGTACTGCCTTAAAGCCGTTTAAATTACTTGTGGAATTTGTAAGTAAGTCTGTAGGTAAGACTTGACTTGGTTAGAATATTCGTTGATATTCATAGGGAAGTTGTTTTCTTGAAGGCAGAAAACAGGTTAGTGATACTAATCTAGGTGAGTTAGCGACAAGACAGACAAGAATGGCAACATTACGGCAACTTGCGCGAGAATTCAAAGCTCTTGGATCCGAAGATCTAGGTTATGAAGGGACCCAATTAGCTGAATTTGTAGAACGAAGTCTCAAAGAGTACAAAGAACAGCAGGCAGCCGAGAAGGAAAGAGAAAAAGAACTTGAGGTAGCCAGACTGCAGGCTGAAAGAGAAAAAGAATTTGAGGTAGCCAGACTGCAGGCTGAAAGAGAAAAAGAACTTGAGTTAGCTAGACTGAAGGCCGAGGAAAGGAATAAAGAGAGAGAACATACGTTAGCCATGGAAAGACTAAGGATAGAAGAGGAGTCCAGGAGGGGCGAACAACTGAACGTACAGTTAGGAAGCTCGAGCAGAAGAACTGAGGATAGACGTACCGTCCAGATAACTATGCCTACGTTCAACAACATGGATGAACTTATTGATAACTTTTAACCCAGTTTGAAAAGTTAGCTTTAATACATCAAATACCCAAAGAACAGTGGGCTATTAATATTTCAGCATTTTTGCAAGGCGCTGCCAAGGAGGTTTATCATAATTTGGCACCCTCTGAAATAGATGATTATGAAGCTCTCAAGAAAGCATTACTTCGGCACTATGAGCTGACAGCTGAAAGTTTCCGTAAACTTTTCAGAGAGTCATCTATGAAAGCCACAGAGTCTCATGCGCAATTTCATAATCGTGTACGCGTACTTTTCGATAAGTGGATAAAAATGTCTGGAGCCGAACTTTCATACGAAGGCATACGAGAAGAAATTCTAAAGGAACATGTCCTCAGCACATACCGTAAAGACCTAATAGTATTTTTAGCGGAGCGTGATTTCGCGACCTTAGAAGATATTAGTGTAATGGCCGAGCGATATGAAGCTGCACACTCTCGTCCAACCACATGCAGTGGCAGGGATCGAACCAGCGTCCCAGAGTTCAGGAGAGGTAATGGTTTAACACCTATCAGGCGGAATGGTCAAAATGGTAGGAAGCCAGGGGCTGACAATCCCAGCCATGATCAGTCCCGGGGCTCAGGTAAGTCCCAAGGGATGGACAAGATAACCTCTGGTAAGAAAGAGGAAGTTGTGTGTTATGGCTGCAACAAACCCGGCCATATTCTTAAAAACTGTAGAAGATACCGTCCCACTGTAAATGTAGTAACCCCAAATACTAGTAAACAGAATAATCTATTGGAGTGGTAAAATACAGCAACAGCTACAGTAAATGGCGTAGAGGTTACTGTGTTGTACGACAGCGGCTGTAGTTATCCAGCTTTGGTGGACAGCAAGTTTGTTAAACCTGCTGATTATACAGGTGAGATTGTAGAGGTACAATTTGCAAATAAGAGTAGAGATTCCCTTCCAGTTGTTTATATCAATCTTGATTCGCCCTATGTGAAAGGACGAATTCAAGCAGCGTGCTTGTCAGGGTTGTCGCATGATGTTATTTTAGGATGTAGGTATGTATTGCCACAACCTAATCCTATGATGTGTACACCTGTACACGTGGGGTCTGTAGAGACTAGGTTTATGAGACGAAGGTCAGGGCCGAAACTGTTGAAACCCTTGACTTCGCCGATAGATAATTTGCTACCTGGCGAATTAAGAAGACTTCAAGAGGAAGATTCTACCCTTAATAAGATATGCAGGTATGCAAAGGACAAGTCAGTGCGGAACTTACCCGACGGTTATTTGGAGGTCGCACTGAAGCGAGGTATCTTGTACCGATACGCTCGAAAGGGGACCGAGAGGTATAAGCAGGTAATTGTACCACGGTCTAAGCGGGATGAAGTACTTAGGCTTGCACATGAAGGTTTACTTGGTAGTCACATGGGTGTGGCTAAGACGCGAGATAGGTTAGTTAGGGAGTTCTATTGGCCAGGTGTGTATGGTAATGTAAGGAGGTTTTGTCTGTCGTGTGACAAGTGTCAGCGAGTGGCACCTAAGACCTCACATCGCCCAGTACCACTAGGAACTACCCCTCTGATTGATGAACCTTTCTCACGGGTGGCTATGGATTTGATAGGTCCGATAAAGCCCGCAGCGGAAAGTGGCAATCGTTATGTGCTAACGATTGTCGATTATGCTACCCGATACCCGGAGGCCATTGCTTTAAGGAACATTGATTCAGTTACGGTAGCTGAAGCATTGTTAGGGGTCTGGTCTAGAATTGGTGTACCAGACGAAATATTAACTGAGCAAGGGACGCAGTTTGTTAGCCAGGTGATGGAGGAAGTAAACCGGTTACTTTCTATCAGGCACCTGACTACTACCCCTTATCACCCACAGTGTAATGGTCTAGTGGAGCGTTTCAATGGGACATTGAAACAAGCTCTAACAAAGTTATGCGAAAATCGACCTAGGGATTGGGATCGATACCTTTCCGCCATACTTTTTGTGTACTGCGAAGTACCCCAAGCTAGTCTTGGATTTTTGCCGTTCGAGCTAGTTTATGGGAGGACAGTGAGAGGACCCATGGCTGTTTTGAAGCAGTTGTGGACGGATGAGAAAGCATCCGAAGAGGTAAGAACAACATATCAGTACGTTGTTGACCTCCGTAATAAACTGGAGGAAGTTTGTAACCTGGCCCAAAAAAATCTCTGTGATGCAAGGGGACGTCAGGCCAAGTACTACAACAAGAAGGCGAAAGAACGTAAGTTTGAGGTATGCGACAAGGTGTTGTTGTTGTTGCCATTAGAACATAACAAACTCCAAGTGTCTTGGAGAAGAAAGTTCGTTGTAACGGAGAAGAAGGGTGGACAGAATTATCACATCAGGGTGGGCAATAAAGAAAAGCTGTACCACGTTAACCTACTTAAACGCTACTGAGAAAGAGAGTCACCTACTGAGTTCGTGGTTGCTACAGTGGTGACGGAAGACCCTGACGACAATGGAGGAGTGGCGGAAGTACTTCCTAGTTGTCTGTTGACGGGGAATGAAACTTACGTAGACGTCGTCCATGGCGTAATGTTAACATCAAACCAACATGGCGAGGTGGAGGAGATACTTCACGATTACGAAGACATTCTACCGGAGAAACCAGGTGTGAAGGATTTGGAGGAGTTTAGTATGAAGCTACTGGAGGAAAAGATGAAAGATAGACTGACGTCAGACACAATTGTTAAGCTACCAGACGTGACAAAAGACTTTGTGTTATGTACAGACGCTTCTGACAGAGGTCTTGGTGCAGTTCTACTGCAAGAACATGATGGGGACTTATTTCCTGTTGCATACGCAAGTAGGAAACTTAATACCGCTGAGCATTATTATTCAGTCACTGAGAAGGAATGCCTAGCTATTGTCTTTGGGATTCATAAATTTCAGCGTTATCTGTATGGGCGAAAGTTTATTCTAGAAACAGATCATCAACCTTTAGCGTATCTTGCACAGGCTAAATTGACTAATGGGCGTTTAATGAGGTGGTCATTGTTTCTACAACAATATCAAGTCCAGCTACGTTACATTCGTGGAAACTCAAATGTGGGCGCAGATTGCATGAGTTGATTACTTGAGTCTGAGGTGAAGGGGTAACTTCAGGACATGTAAACATTAAATTAAACTGTAACTTCAAAATTCGATGAGCAAAATCCCAGATTTTACTCTTAAAGGGGGGCCCATGTGATGTGTCAAATTTTGAAAATCTTAGAAGCTTTGTTTAAAGGAATTGTATCAAAGTCCATTTAATTGAAGTATAAAGGGCTAGAGATAGTTAGATGATTATTTTTCATTTCATCTCTGAACGTCAAAAGGGAATTTGTTCTGGCCGAAGTAACATGACCGAGTCAGATGCTATGGTACAAGAGAATGACATAAGACCTTTCCCCAAAATCGGCAGGGTTAAAGGCGGCATCTGGCTATAGATGATAGCTCAAAGAAAATGATTAATTACGGCATGATTAGTTGTTTAGTTTTCTTGTCACTCCAAAAATTCCACGAACAGGTTTAAGAAACTGTCTATTCCGATTGGTTAATATGGATTTATGGGCTGTAACTATGTACGATATTAAAGGTTTTCACTTTAGGCAAATTCTTTAGTCTTAGATCTTTCGCAAGGAAAGTTAGTACGACTCCGAAATTCGTAAAAAGTACATTTTTCGTATTGAGTAAGGGGCCGGATAGTTCTCTCAGGAGACGGCCTATATGTGAGGTTCGTGGAAACATAAAGAAACGGCAAAAAGGAAACAGTTTCCTGGATTTACATGAGATATCCCTGAACGATCATAGGACGAAAACACATTCTACGCAGAAATCTAGTCCAGAGACGTTTGTTAAGTCAGAGTTAGATGGACAAGAGTCCAAGACGAAAAGCTAGACAAAGATCGACAAGCAGGAACGAACGGAAGTCTTGATGTCTGCATAAATTAGGTGATGAAGTCTCTCATCGTTACCCTCAAAGGTCACATCCCATTGGCAATGATGATAGCAATTTAATGTGAAAGTAATTTTATATTTAAAGAAATTTGTATTGTGTTTTATTTGAGTACATGATAGTACCATTCTTTCCTTCTTTGTAGCTAAGTCATTGATTTCTTTTCATTTTAAATTCTGTTTATAATCTGATTAAATTTTATATTTGTTCATTGAAAGGGGGCTCGTAGTGTTTATTTCCTCAATATAATTGTTCTGTGATCTGCTTCCTTCTATCTATCTATCCACACTGGGTAAATCACACCGCGGAGGTCATTCCCTAGCAACGAACCGTAGTGAAAGAGGTTGGTGTGTTTTGCACGCCGCCAATCTGTCACAGGGCCAATTTGCCAATTAACATCAGTTATCTCGATCCCCATGACCAATCGCCGGCGATTTTTTCCCCTTAATGATGACAAAAATTTCCCATATGGCAACAGACTTTTTGGTTATTTAATTTGTACAAACAATCATGGCTTTCAACTGGATAAAAAAAAGGGAGAACGGAAGGAAGCTACAAACTTAACTAAGTAATGCATTGGAATCAATCAGTACACAAATCATTTGTTTGTATCAATAACCCCATCTTAGCTGTACATTGTTACATCATAATCTGCTTATGCTGACATATGGCAGAGTACTGTATGTTTTGATAGTCAATTATGCTACCGTACTATAGCAACAACTGACTGACTTCTGAAGATGCGAATAGAACAGATAAAATTAATGGAATGACTAATTCTTCTGTTTGTTGGTTGTTACAGACACTTAAACTCAGCAATAAGAAATAGCAAACAACAAATAAATAACTTTTGTTAATTAAAAATAATTATTTATTTCTCAAAATACAAGAGTGAAAGAATTCCTATATTGGGTATTAACTTATGTTACAGTAGTATATACGGTCCAATATTGCTAGGTGTTGACTCATGTAAGTTTCATTTGTGGGAATGGAGATACTATTTTGCAAGAATACGGTCTTTCGATCTTTTAATTTACATGTGCTTGGTTAACTTTGCATGTGCTGAGTTCACGTAGCATGTGATCACGGTCTGTATATTTGTTCACTCGAATGACAGTTCACTCACTCTTGTTGATCATATCAGAAGGATAACATGCTGTAGCTATTCTGTTTATGATACTTTTCAGAGCTGTCAGAGTGAAATGACTCGCGAATTTAAATTTGACATTGGTTAGCTTTTTGTAAAAACAAACTACACCCTGCAAGTTTTTTGTGATTTTGTGATCGATCTTTATGTTTGCAATGTTGGAGAATATAATAAAGGTTTGTATCGAGAATCAATGGTGGTTTGTATTGTATACTGGTAAATCTCTGCTGTTAGTCTGTACACATATGCCTTTTGTTGTTAACAAACATGTATTAATTTTTCTATAGCATGCCGATAGCTTCATTAAATAAATCGCAGAAACACTGTTGTGTAAAAAAAAAAGAAACATCCAAAAATATGTGCATGTACATTCTCATTTATTAACGCACATCATGTACATAATGAAATTTCAAGCACATGTTATTATATTGATGCCATATTGGTTTTCGTTTATCTTGATCATCTGTTATCTTGATGCTTTTTGGCAATCCCCTAGGTTGGCGACATAACTGGGTTCGACTGTACCACCTTTAATTTGATTGGTCAGAATATATTGAATTAAGATTTGGAGACAAGTAAAGTTCTACGATTGTGGAAAGGCTTTTAAAGTGTGAGTGTGAGTGTTATATCTTTTGCTTGGCCAGTTTAAACATGACAATGTGTCACTTTTCTGGCAGCTTTTGAAATACATCATTACAGTGGTTAAGCGACAAAATGCGGTCAATATTGCAATTTTACTCAATTTATTTTCTTCTATATCATAAATGTCAGAAGGAAAAAAAAAATATTTTCCTATCCTTCTGTCACTTTTCCAGGATTTGACAATGTTGGACAAAATGGAGAAAGATCTTGTTCGAAAGAGAAGCCAGGTATGATCTCTTAGTTGTAATGGATATAGACCATTGCATTTTGTAACTCCTGCAGTAGCAATTGGTGAGACATAAATAATAGGCATCATGTGACACTCAGGACAGCACTGGTTTTCACAGGGTTAAGACTCCATGTTTTACATTCCAATTTTTGCAGGTCAGATATGGTAGGTATGTGGAACACTACCTTCTGTTGCAAGAACCCTTGTTACTAAACATGCCTTGGCACAGTGATCACTCTGGTTTACACCCATTTGTCGATCTGTATGTGTGTATGTCTATTTACACCTTAGATTTTTTTTATGTAGTCAATTTCTCAAGTATAGTTGGTCACTCAGTGTTTTTTTATGTAGCCAGTTTTCTCAAGTATAGTTGGTCATTCGAGGTTTTTTATGTCATCAGTTTCTCAAGTATAGTTGGTCAATCAATGTTTTTTATGTGGCCAGTTTCTCAAGTATAGTTGGTCACTCAATGATTTTATGTGGTCAATTTCTCAAGTATAGTTGGTCACTCAATGTCTTTTATGTAATTAGTTTCTCAAGTATAGTTGGTCACTCAAGGTTTTTTTATGTCATCAGTTTCTCAAGTATAGTTGGTCAATCAATGTTTTTTATGTGGCCAGTTTCTCAAGTATAGTTGGTCACTCAGTGATTTTATGTGGTCAATTTCTCAAGTATAGTTGGTCACTCAATGTCTTTTATATAATTAGTTTCTCAGGTATATTTGGTCACTCAATATGATTTTATATGGTCAGTTTCTCAAGTATAGTTGGTCAATCAATGATTTTTATGTGGTCAATTTCTCAAGTATTGGTCACTCAGTGTGTTTTATGTAGCCAGTTTCTCAAGTATAGTTGGTCACTCAAGGTTTTTTATGTCATCAGTTTCTCAAGTATAGTTGG
Organism: Potamilus streckersoni; assembly: GCA_016746295.1. Lineage (NCBI taxonomy): Eukaryota > Metazoa > Mollusca > Bivalvia > Unionida > Unionidae > Potamilus > Potamilus streckersoni. The sequence continues at coordinate 65,014 of JAEAOA010001570.1, read as the reverse complement.
TCAATCAATGTTTTTTATGTAATCAGTTTCTCAGGTATAGTTGGTCACTCAATGTTTTTTATGTGGTTAGTTTCTTAGGTATATTTGGCCAGAGTCTTTTTACCTGGTAAATCTTTATGTGTACAAAGCCAGTTCATGCAAAATTTGGGCGATAACTTAGCTTGTAGACCATGATCATCCTCATGTATTTTTGTATGGTAATATTTGACTATTAGTCTGCACCATCAGCTAGAACCTAAAATGCCATGAAAATGGAGCCATACACTTTTACACCATTGTAATAATGATTCTTACAAGAAACATATTTTTTTTCCTTTTAGTCTGCAACTTCAAATATTTGTTTATTCCAAATATTTTTTTATATATGTTGAAATGCTGTTATCCTGCGTGGAAAAGGGCTACTTAATTTAAATTGACATTGGGACTGGAGTACACTTTTGGTATGGTTTCCACCAATTAAAACAAAATGCACATGTAAAACAGGAAATAAACATTTAATATGTATGTATTCATATGGCGCCAAGTAGAAGTGCAGTTCTAGAGGATGTTGATTTAAATGAAATAGCCCCAAATAATAGATAATCATTAAGAGCATTTCAACATTTTATGCCTTTTAAAAATGTGAAAATGGATTATAAGTATTTTTTAGAGTGGCTCTTATATTGAATTATTATAATCAAGCAAGATACCTAATTTGTTAATGTAGTGGTTATTTCATTCTGGTTTAGAATAACAGAAGTTGAAATCTGTGGATGTTGGTCATGCAGAGCCAAGTAAACAGTAATGATGTAAAAAATAAATAGTAATGATGTAAAAAATAAATAGTAGTAATGTGAAAAATAAATAGTAATGTGAAAAATAAATAGTAATAACATGAAAAGCAAATAGCAATAAAAATGTGAAAATAAATAGTTATATTGTGAAAAGTTACTAGTGGTTTTTTGAAAAGTATATAGCAAGGTGTGTTTGTGTGTGTATATATATATATATATATATATATATATATATATATATATATATATATATATATATATATATATATATATATATATATATATAATAACATGAAAAGTAAATATCTGTAATATGAAAAAGTTAATGGAAACAGTTTTATTCCCACATTAGGGGTATTAGTTGAATGCATTCTGTATTTCCTTTAAAAACAATTTATTATTATTAATGTTTATGTGAAAAAAATGTATGCTTGAAATATTGTTACATGCTGTAGTGTTATCAATTGTTTACACTTAATAATTGCAAGAGTTATTGCCCATGTATTTATCTTGTGATGTTGAAGGAGAAGAATCACAGAATGCAGGAGGAGGAGGAAGAAGAAATGAGGGCACTAATCAAGCAAAAGACTGAACAGGACCTTCAGACAGCAGCTCAGAGAAAACAGGCACAACTTCTTGAAGAGGCCATGGTAAGAAGAACAATAAAGTACAGCATTCAAATGATAGAACCTGAACATTAAATGAGTAAATAAAAAATTTGATTCCCTTTAATTGACATAAATTGTATGTGTTTCAAAGAGATTGAAAACAAATGTGCATTTTTGGCCATGACATTATATCATAACTGTGGTATTGAACATCTGATTCCTACATATAATTTCAACTTTTTTGTCCCAGTGCATGTTATGATCGTAGTGACAATGTTTGCTGTTTTTTGTATGCTTGTTTGAAAATTTCTGCATAGTCTTCGAGTCGGGAAACAACTTTAACTGATTTCAAAAAATGATCTGAAGTGAATGTTTGCTAAAAAATTTGCAAACAAATTCTTTGCAAATGACACTTTATCCACTTTCAAAGCTTTCAATGTTAAAGTTAAAGTTGGTGTGTTTGTTACAGAAGAATCACTGCTTATATGCAGTGATGTTTGCATATCCCTGGTGATATTTTTTGTTCCTCCATATATTATCGTAAAATCCACTTTGCATGAAATACAATGCAAACTCAGGACCATTGCTATTATCCTGAACTTGTAAATATATCATAGCTGGAGGTTTTTTTATGCATTGGGAGAAGTGTATGTTTTGGCATTTTCACATTAATTGATCTAAATAAAATGTGAACTGGTCTTAAATATTCATCTTAGAAATCAAAATAATTATGTTTCTGCCAAAATCATTTTTGGGACAGTCTCTCCATTTTATCTCACCTCTAGTGAAGGTCAGCTATTTTTAATCAAAGACTTAAAATCTATTATGGAGCCCCTTTCATCCCATTATTACTTACAACACCTCAGAAAAATGTGGCTTTTGGCTTTGAACTCTATAAATTACAACATTAGCATAATCCATTTACAGCTTGTTTTGTATGTATAATAGCTGTCATTTAACAGTTTATAGTTTGATTGATCATGAATCTTTGTAATGGTTAGAGGAAAAGCTCCAGACTCCTGAGACTGGTTCTGGATGGTTTTTGTAACATGTGGATAGAACATGTAAATATGCAGTAGACATTTTTGTCCTACCTTTGGTAAAATCACATGTATGACGTAGTCCATTGTTTTTAATTGGATGTCAGTTTATATGAGCATCTTTTTATTTTGCCACCTTTGTTTAAATTATTTCTTATATTTCAAGATAAAAGCTTTAATTATACCATATATAATCTATTTAAAGCCTGCAGACAACACAGACTTTTAATTTCTTTTGCATAATGTGCCAGCAGATTGGGGTGTGTGTTATTTGTTCTATTGATGACTCCTAACAAACTTCATAGACCCAGAAATGCGGGCTCATTATGGAATGATAAATTTGGGTCTATGTAGTTTGCAATTATAAGTTAGTACCTGTGGTATAATCAACTCCATTGATATAGAATTTATTAACTTTTGTACAAAATAACATCTGATTTTAAATTTTTTTGTTTTGTCTTTATTGAAGTTGCAGTGGATTTGTTGTATGGATGATGAGTCTGTGTTTCTGTCGTTTTTGATGATGGTGAGGATGATAATGATGCAAACAGCAAAGTAGCAACAACAGACCTTTTGAAACTTGCATATAACATTGATTTTCAAAATTTATTTGTTTGCATTTAAGTTGCAGTGGATTTGGAGTGTGTATGTATGTATGATGATGGTGGTGGTAGAGATTATAATATCAATAGCAACAACAATACTCAATTGTTTACACTTATACCTTAGTGTTGTTAAGGAAACATCTGTCTTAAGGTATGGACACCACATACTATTGCTATTTCAAATTTACTCATGTTTTGAGCTCAGTTTATATTGGATGGAAAGACAGGAAAGTGTGTTGGTTCAGTTTGCTTATAGTGGAACCACAAGCTGAGTTGGTACAGCATGAGGTCACATACTCCATTGATTCCCACCCAGGCTAGCCGAGGTTGAATGCTTCATTGTACATTTGGGAAAAAAACCATGTATATACACTAATTGCATATACTGGTTATATACTAATTACACACTGTATATACACTAATTAAGCTATATACTGTATAAGAATTGAAACCAAGTGGGTTTTCTCTGTTTGGACTAAATGAATAATAACAATAATAACAATGCTGCAAATTACCCTACACACACTCACGAAATGATAAAGAAAGAAAAAAAAAATACAAAAATATGATTCATTGGTATCTAGCCTAAAATGAGAGGCACAAATATACCATGTATCATGTAAAATGAGATTCATTTGATCTCCTATAACACATTAAGCTTTGAGATTCACGTAATTTCTTGAGATACAACAGACAAAGGAAAATGTGCAATACTCATATAATGTTATTACTATTGTTTCGACTAAACAATATTCAACTTAATACACTAACAGATGAACACACATCGCTGTAAACTGGAATAGTCCTTCACTTTACAGACTGTTACTCTACAGTTTATTCAGTATACAAATTGGAACTCTGCAGTTTCACTAAATTCTTTTTTTTTAATCAATCCACGTTCATATACTTTACAGATCCCTTATATGTATTCATTCACATATATACATGTATTCATACACATAGACGGCCTGCTGCAATATAGATAGCTTCATCCAACCATGGGTAGCTACAGTCAGCTCTTATCAGACACTGAATCTCCCATAAAACATCGTCAGCTCCAATAAGACACTGTTAGTCCCAATAAATCATCGTCAGCCCTAATAATGTCCAATAATATCCAATAGCTCCCATAATGGTCAATAATTAACATAATGTCTAATAGATCCCATAATGTCCAATAGCTCCATAATGTCTAATAGCTCCCATAATGGTCAATAACTACCATAATGTCCAATAGCTACCATAATGCTACCATAGCTCCCATAATGGTCAATAGGTTACAACAAAACCAAACTATTTATTACTAAAATGGTAATAAGAAAGCATGCAATCTAGCAAAGCTTCATCACCCGACATAACATAAAACAGAGAAAAGGTTTCACAAATCAAATGAAATGAAACTTTGACATTTACCCATATGGCCTGAGATGATAGTGGAGAGTACTTACACCACTGACAAAATCCAAATGACGTGTCTTACTTCAAAATATATCAAACTTAAATCCATAGGAGTGAATAATAGTTATGGTCAAATGCTTATGTATACCATGCTTTCATGACTTTTCACTGCATGTAAATTTCGAAATCACTTTACCTGGAGAAAAATTATTCAACCCAGGTAATGTTGTATGCCTGCACAATGAATAAAGGTGGAAAATAGATTCAAGACAAAACCAAGTTATTTATAGCCTTATTCTGTGACATATACACTATTTGAACAATATGTATTTACACTAGTTACACACTGTATAGGTTAATTATACACTATGTTAAGACACTAATTAAATACTATGATTATACACTAATTATACACTAAGTTCATACACTAAGTACACACTGTGGTTATACACTAATTAAACACTTTTATATTCACTAATTTAAACACTGTGTATACACTAATTACATACTATATGACTGTGCCTTTTTAAGACATAGGCATGCAAGGCATGTGCCTAGGACCCTGCACAGCAGGGGGCCCCACAGCAGCCCCAAAACAAAATTTCGGTGTTGGTGTGTTAGCTGTTTAGATCTATTTTAATAAATTTAACAAAATGACACACATGCACATGGAAATGCAATGCATTATTTTATATCTGACACTCAGAGATTAAGGCACAATTCTGGTGACTTTTAAAGTTAGATTTTGTGCCTAGAGACCTCAAACTTCTTAAAATGGCTCTACTGTGTGATATTCACTAATTTAAACACTATATACACTAATTACATACTATGTATATTCACCAATTTAAACACCATTTGTATACACTAATTACACACTGTATACACTGATTATAACTTTGTGATATTCACTAATTTAAACACACTGTATATACACAAATTAATACTATTTTTATTCACTAATTAAACGCTATGTTTATACACTAAATATGGCACAGTACTTAAGATCAAGGTTCACTGAATTTAAGTTAGAACCATTGAATAAACAACAAAATTGCAAAATTACAAAAGCCCAGTTTTTTCAAAGTCACAGATAATTAGAACCCATCTCACATTTTATTGAAAGGCATTTTCCTCCAATGCAAATCAAGATTGCCACCACCTAATGATTTCATTGAGTGAGACTGTTGGTTCGCATATGAAATGATGACATCTTCCACATAAAATGGTTGTCAAAATGGTGGTGCAACTTTATGGACAAGGGTTTAAGTAAAAGGTTATTATATAGACATGTTTCAGTTACTACTTGACACAGAGTTATGTGCTGCATCAGTTATTTTTGATCTTGAGCACTTGGATGGAAACATGCTATAAGGGATCAGTCTTGATGGACTTTTGATTTATACTTATATGTTCATGCTGTTATAATTTTTCTTTTAACAATTCAAGTCATAACCATTTCTAATTAATGTTTATTTTTTCATACTTGTTTTGGGGGTATTTATAGAGATTAATCAATGAAATAAAATACATATAAATACATTGACAGCAGCAAATCCACAGATTTAAGTATTCTTGAAAATGTCCTTTTTTTTCACAAAACCATAAAGAATGATGCCCACAAAAATAAATGATACCACAGTAGCCATCAATGTGTTTAAGGTGCCTTTAAAAACCAGTCAACCAATAGCAACCAGTCTATAGCAAATCTCAATGAAGAAAAAAAATTTTTCCATTGGATTTTTATAGCAGTGTGTGCAAATCATTAAACATCAAATTTAATTAGTATTTAATAACAGCATGTGCAATTCTTAGATAATATAATCAAATTTTAATTAGTAATTACTAATAACATGTGCAATTCATAGATAATATAATTGTATTTAATTTACTAACTATGCAATTTATAGATACTGGAGTTTTATGGGATTAATATTCATTTTATTATGTACCAAGTACACACTTCTTCCACAATTTTGCCTTTGTAGAAAAAAATGATGCTCAACAGAACTGAGAGAAGAAAATTTGAAGATAGATACAAAGTACTTGAAGATGATTACAAGTGAGTAATGAATTGTTAGTAATAAAGATAGCAAATTAATGTCATAAATTATTTTAGTACAAGTTCATACCAGTTGGAAAAACCTGATATATGAAAATTACTGGACTAGACATTGTTTAGAATTCAGTTTAAGACTTTTATGGATGGAAATTTGAAAGTCCCATTCCCAATATCTCGAAGTTCCATCAGTATACTTGCCTGAAATATTGTTTAAAAAATATTTTAAGAATATCCGCATTTTTTAAAATATCAGGAAGTATTTCATTAGTAAAGGGAAAACATTTGTATTGTCATGAGTTGCAAAGTCAAGAGTGAAAATGCAAAAATATATTTCCACTTTGTGAGTGAAATATTTAATTATATCTACTAAAAATGTACATTTTCGTATTGTTATATAGTTTTTAAAGCAACAACAGGTTCGCTTGCTTTTGGGGTTGGGTTTTTGTTCACATTATGATTAATGGCTGTATTACTACATAAATAAGATAAATTACAATAATTTTAGAACATTGACTTTTTACAAATTTATTGCATGTATATAATGCTTTAAATTATGTATTTTGTCAAATTAATGACTCTTTTCATACAAAAATGTAGAGTTTTTATTTTCATAAACTCATTTTTTTACACAGATCGATTCAGTGAATATTATCAGTGATGGGATATTGTAGAAGAATCCCAGTGTAGCTGTGTTCAGCAGACTTCATAATGTAACATTTTTAAATGGAAGATTTTAATCAATGTGAACTTATCTATAGGGATTTTAGTTCACTGTGTTTATTTCTGCATTCAAACATGAATTATGTGCCCTAGCAAACTTGCAGTCCAGTTTGGTAACAGATTCTGTACTCCAATTTTTTAGTCACTTCTATTCCCTTATTTTTCAGTTCATTTTCGAACATGGTTATTATTGTGATGAGAGTAAAATCACAACTTAAAACAATTACTATACTAAATTAAAGTTTTCCCTACACTTTTTCACCATTTGTCTGAGACTGAAACTGGTATAATACTGTATGGGTGACAGAATATTGAATAGAAAACAATTTTGTATTTTAACATCAGTCACTGACAGTTTGACATCATTCAAGTGAAAAGAATTATTTTAAGAAAATCATTTGTTGGGAGTCAAGGTTGGTAGGGAGCCTAAAAAAACATAAAATAACATAATATTTTATTTTAACCTAATAAAACTAAAAAAGAAACCTTCTTATAAATTGACAAACCCAGTAAAATCTTGAGCAGTTAAAAGGTAACTTAAAGTTTTTATGTGATACAGTTGGCATGCACCAAAAACAAATGTAAGCTGCACTGGAAATCAACTACAGCTCTCTTGCATCCAGGTTATAAGTAACTTATTCATCCATTTTATCCTGTCTTGCCATAATGGCGAGCAAGACACATTTCCAAACAATAGTACACTCCTTGGTTGGAAAAAGATGAAAATGTGTTTTCTGCTAGATGTAAATTGTGTAAAAATATTATTCAATATTATGAGATTGGGTAAAAGTGGTTTACGAATACATGTGAAAGGAATAAAACATCAAGCGAATGACATGAGCATATCCTCCACTTTCGACTTGAAGAAAGTCTTGACTGTGAGTATAAATATACTCTATTTGTCTATCTGTCTTTCTCTCTGTCTAAATTATAGCGTAAAAAATGATTTTGCAGAAATCACATTGAATTTGAAGCCAGTCAGACTAACTATTTACTGAAACAAAGGATAAGGCTGAGAACAAGAATAAAAATGAGTGAAAAAGTTTAAATGTCTATAAAACTCACTATTTTAGTATTTTTAAGGTATATATATATATATATATATATATATATATATATATATATATATATATATATATATATATATATATATATACTCTTTACTTTTGCAAAATTTTGCTTTATTATCATTATCTGAAACTTTAGTATTTATAAGGGTATTAAAGGTAAACAACTGTGTCATAACTGTAACAGTAAGCTTATGTTCCCAATTTTAAATTTACAGTTTTTATATAATTATTCAAGGTGTTTACCTTTTATTACTATTATGGTGGGCTCAATTGAAATTAATAATGATAAAACATAATTTAGAAAAGTAAATCAAATTTGTGTTGAATCTTTTCCGACAAGCATTTCATTGTGGTACATTGAATACATAGAAAGTATCAGCAGCATAAAAATTATGGCATGAAAAAGGCAGAATTAAATTACAGTAAAATAATATTTAATATATATAAATGTAAAACTTAAGTTGTTTTTTGTCTTTTTCTAGGTGCCAACAGCCTGATTAGGAAAAGTACTGTTACTACAAAATCCAAATCCTCAACCAACCTGTTCAGTAGTGTCTTCAACCTCAGCATCTATGCAAGACCATGTAGCAAAAGAAGACACATTAAAAGCAGAAATTATTTGGACATTGCATACAATAGATAAACACTGCAGCTTTTCATCAAATTCTGGAATAGCAAAAGCATTTCAGAGCATGTTTCCTAATAACGCAGTTGTTGCCAAAACGTCTTTTCAGACAGGAAAACATCATATTTGGCTTCATTTGGATTGGCTCCATATTTTACATCTCTTTTGGAGGATCTGATAACATGTGAAGAGTTTGTTTTGCTCTTTGATGAGAGATTAAATGATGTCCTTCAAATTAAACAAGAGATTTCCATGTTCATTTTTGGGATCAGGGCACAATCAGAACCAGGTATTTAACATCAAACTTCCTTGGTCATTGCACTGCCAACATATGATCTCGGCATTTGACTCTGTGACAGCAAACCTGAATTTGAACAATTTGATTCCATTATTTATAGATGGGCCAAATGTTAATTGGGATTTTTATAAGAAGATTTATTCTGTTCAGGCCACTGAACATGGCATCATTTTATTAAATGCAGGAAGTTATTCACTTCACAAGATCATGGAGCATGCAAGACATCAATGGATGCTGTTAACTGGAAATTAGACAAAATTCTGAGATCCATTTTCCAGCTTTTTCATGACACACCAGCAAGAAGAAAAGATTTTGTGAATGTTACTGGTACTTCCACCTTTCTACTTCAGTTCTGCAAACACAAGTGGTTAGAGAACACCATCGTTGCTCAGAGGGCTTTAAATCTGATGGAACCTTTAAGAAAATATGTTGGTGAGGTAATAAAATCAAGTGTTTCTGACCCGAAGACCGAGTCCTTTAAGATCGTGAAAGAAGCCCTTTTGAAGGATGAATTTTTGGCACCAAAGTTGGCATTCTGTATTTCACTTTCCAAGCATGTTGAGCCCTACCTTACAAAATACCAAACTGATGCACCGATGCTACATTTTGCTCATCATGATCTAAGTGCTATTGCCATAGGCCTTCTGAAGAGGTTTGTTGTCCCAGAAAAGATTGAGGAAATCAAAACAACAAAAGACAGTTATAATTCAAGTAACTGACCCATTAAATCATGTAACCAGACATGAGGTTGCCGTTGGCTTTGTATCAGAGTCTATAATTAATGAACTACAAAAGGCAAAAAAAGTGAGTGAGCTACAAATCTTAGAATTTAAGGATGCATGCAAAAGTGTTCTTGTTTATTTTGCTGACTAAATCTCCACTTCACTTTGGTTTAGTGAAAGACATGGCATGCCTTGACCCTGCTGCCATTTTAGAAAGTAAAGCACAAGCAGAGGCTAAATTGAAGAGAATCTTGCACTCATTAGTCAGCAAGAGAAAGTTCAATATCAGTTGTTGTGATGCTGTTCTTAATGAGTTTTCAGCATTTGTTGACTCGGCCATAGCAATGGATCACTTAGAGCTTTCTCAAGAAAGACCGAATATGTTGACACTTTCCTTTATGACAGGCTTGCTCATCAGCAGCAATATTCCAACCTTTGGCAAGTTGTGAAGACCTTACTTCTCTTGTCACATGGGCAAGCCACTGTTGAGAGGGGGTTCTCAATAAATAAAGAAGTTGAAGAGATAAATATAGCATAAAGAACTTTGATTGCCAAAAGGATCATTATTGATGCCTTTAGAGCTGCTGGTGTAATCAATAAAGTTGAAATCATCCAAAGCTGTTTATCAGTGCCAGCAGTGCATAATGAAGTGTTTCTTGAAGATGAGAGAAAAAGGAGACAGGTTGGTTGGTTGGTTGAATTTTTATGGCGCACCAGCAAAAAGAGGCCATTTAGCGCCATACAAAAGGTTATATCCTTCATTATATACAAATGGTAAAAAGGTTCTGTATCGGCCAGCGATACAAAACCAAATAGCTAAAGGTAAAACGATAAAAATGGTAACAGTGATAAAAAATAAAGTTTCCTGATCAACAGGAAAAAGGAGACAGACAACCAATAGGAAAAGAAAAGCACTGGATGAGGAAATCATGGATTTGAAACAGAAAAAATCAGCACTGGCTTATGCTATAGAAATAATGAATAATTTAGCTGATGACTATGCATTTAAAGCTGAACATCAGAGAACCTTACTTTCATCAGCACATCAAGTAGTTTAAGCATCTGTGGAAAAAACTGGAAAAACAGTTGAATCTGCACAAGCAGATTGATGATAAACTAGAAGCATTGAAATATGTCTAAATTTTATATGACATTTTGTGTTGTGCAATGTATATTGTTCTGTGTGTGTGTGTGTGTATGTATGTATGTATGTATGTATGTATGTATGTATGTATGTATGTATGTATGTATGTATGTATGTATGTATGTATGTATGTATGTATGTATGTATGTATGTATGTATGCATGCATGCATGCATGCATGCATGCATGTATGTATGTATGTATGTGATCTAACCATTCAATGCTTTGTTCATTTAGATCTTACCTTGCTTAGGTTGACAGTTGTGGAAGAAAGTTCAAGTCATATTATTAACAATAATGTAAAATTGATGAGTATGCTGTTATTTGTGTCCTTGACAGTCTGAACACTGCATTTGTTTGAACCTAAAAAATTTTTAAAAAAGCTTTAAAAAACACAAAAAAGTCTAAAATTTATAGAACTGAAATTGCTACTAACCCTGGGGAGTTTGTTTTTAAACATTTCTTGATGGCACCTTCTCATTGATAACTTAAATGTATATTAGATGATATCTCATCATCCAGATGGACAGAGATGGAGAGAAGAAGAAGAAAAAATTAAATGGGCCTAAGTATTGAAAGACTGAATTTAATAACATACATAAGGGCAGATATATTTCCAGATGCAAAAAGAAAGTAGTTCCAAAAGTTGTAATAAGTGTGGTTTTGCAAATATGGCAATATTAATTTTCTCTCACTGATATAGTTCAGTATCTTATTATAAAATAGTCTTTGTTATTTTTTTAAAAAGTAATATAGACAGCATTTCTGAAAACATTGTATTTTTAACAAAACACCAAACTAGATGTTAGTTGGTTAGTATCCTTTATTTTATTATTAGCTATTTAGACAGGATGGTATAAAATATGTATGCTCATTTCACATTGTGAATACTTAATAAAATTCCATAAGTTTTGCCATATACTGATTGTTATTGCTTTGAACATAAATGCTGGTTTGGGGACAGCTTGTCAATATCTTTTTGGTCTGTTCATTGTTTTTTTTTTAAATAATATTTAACATAGGAATGCCTCTTCAGTTATTGAAGTTTTTTACAATTGGCCAATGCCTTGTAAAATTAAGATATATTCATGTATACATGAGATTGTCTTGAAGGGTGTATAAGCCAGGATGAGCTAACCATCATTACCAGTGTTGAAAGTGACTAGTGCAGTCATTGCAGTCTGCCACCCATGTTTGGATGTGAAATGTACAACACTAGTTGCCGTTGCTTGGTCTCAGATATTTAAATGATTACAATTAAGATCTAAAAATTTACAAATATAAAGTATCAAGTTTTAAGATAAACATCCATTTATTCTTAATCACAAACTCATTTTCTATAGAAAATTCAATTTATATGCACAGATTATATTTGGTTAGACTTATGATATATTAAACATAATGCTGATGTTCTGTTACATTACTGTGGTATGTCCTTGAAAATAGCAAAAACAATTCATGTGATTGATGAGTGACTTATTTATCATGTTAAAGGTTGTTTATATACTCTACAAAACTATGTGTAACTATTTACTGGGTATGAAAGTTTAAGCTTTTAATATGAAGTTGGAGTTACTTGGGTTTTTAATATAATTAAACATGAATTAATGACTTAAACTTTGGCTTCAGTAGTACCCTGATCAACATCTACACTAGGTTCACATACAAACAGTAACTAGGCAAGAAATGGTATCTGAGATGGCATAGTTTTCCTTTGGGCATTATTATTCAATAAATAGGCACAAATTAACAGCTTTCATTTGTGGTGATAACTTGCATTTCTGAATGGTTCAATTCAAATTATTCTCGGCTAATAAAAAGCAAATGCTGTCCTATGTCAGTCTTTGCTGTGTCCATGTACTGTACAAAATAATATCACACATTTTAAGGAATTTGTTCTTTCTTGTTTAACAGTACTGCCTTAGAAGAAGTGCAAAATTCTATGAATGTTCGGCTTTCCCAGGCCAAGTCTAAACATGAACAGGTTTTGAAAAGGAGAGAACAAGAATTATTGCTTAGCAAGTAAGTTTCATGTCATACATATCATAATATACATATAATATCATAACATACATATCACAATATCATAACATATAACATCATATCATAACATACATATAACATCATAACAACATACATATCATAACATATACATATATAGCATACATAACATATCATAAGATACATATAACAACATACATATAAGATATAACATACATATTATACATATATATAACAACATACATAACAAACATCATAACATACATATCATAACATCTCAGTATTGTCTAAATCCAATTGAACAGATCACATATGGTACAAAGATTGTCATTTATTATTACATTGGTATTTCTAATTCAGTAGAACAGACTGCATATGGTAAAGAGATATTTATTATTTATCTGTATTTCTAATCCAGTGGATTAGATCACACATGGTGAAGTGATTGACATTTATGTAAATCTATAATTTTATTCATTGAAAAGTTCAAACTATTATACATTTTGGCATAGAAACACGATATGCTTTATACACAAAAACATCTAAATACTGATATTTTGCTTGCAGATTAAGCATGTATTTGTACATGTATTCAGAATATTGAATTTGAAATGTATTGATTTTATACTAAACACCTAATATAAGCAACTGTATAGGGATGTCAGATGATTTTGTATCTTATGTCAATGTTGTTGGGGTTTTTTAAGACAGTAAGATGAATTTTTTTATTTGAAAATAAATATAAAGTAATTGTTTAGGCCAGAAATAATTAAAAGTTAATTGGAGAAACTGACACCGATGAACATTATACCAATGAAGCATAGCAACTGCATATTATCTAGTTCCCTTGGCCTCTTGTTTAACCCTGCTTACCTGCAGATAGTTTAGTTACATGTTACTGAATAGGGATTACAGAAGTGCTATAGAGAGACTGCCATATAGTATTATATTGGGTTTAGAAATATATAAGTAAAAGTTTAATGGAAAGCAAACTTGCTAGATATAGATTTTGCTATGCATTGTGGATTTTTTTGAAGCCTAGAACAATGTAATATAAGTTCATTGTTAAATGACTTTCTACTTTTTATACCCTCACCATATCAATGGAGGTGACATGTTCATCCATTTCATCATGTTAAATCAAGTCAAGTCATGTCATGAATTTAATTTTCACTAATGTGCTTAGAAGGACAACATAGATTCAAGCCGAATTTGATATGAGACTTTACATTAGAAAGACAATGATCAAGTTTGATTTTCAACATTTTTTGAAGAAATGAATGGAGTCATGGCCCCTGTTTGACTCAGATTATTGCCATTAGATTTTTTATATTATGGTGGCTGGGAAGTTTGGTGGAGGCATCACTCTCTTGTGAAAAGTTTTCTAGTTGTATGAAAATGCATGAAGGCTTCTGAGTGTCATATATACTTAAAAGTCCAGACACAGATTTGCCATTGTATAATAAGCAGACAAACCTTGATCTGTGTAGTTTGTTAAGAATAATCAGTTAAATAAACAGCACAGACCCTGATTTGCATGTAGATTATACAACAACAGATCAGGATTTATGCTGTGTGGTGTTGGACTCAAAAGTGAGTATATATGGAATTTTTATGTAAAGAAGTTAAATTTGACAATAACTTGGATTGAAAATTTGTTTTGTTTCATGAATATTTTTCAATATGAATTTCAAATTAATATTCGTTATAACTTTATGACTGCACATGCAAGTCTTCTAGTATAAAGTTCTTTATTTTCTTATCATCACTACATATTTCCTCATTTTCATTTAGATTGGAAAGAGAAAAAAGGGCACTGCATGCAAAGTTGAGTCAGGAGAAATTAAATGCTGAAATGGAAGCTTGGAAAGACACAATTATTCAACACAGACAAATGGTTAGTAATCCTCTTTAATTAGTGATACACATTTATATGCCAAGAAGATTGGGATGTTCCTTAGGTGGGTTGGATTAATTGAATCTACCATATATACTCATGTATGAGTCAAGTCCGATTGCAAACAACAAAGATCCTGATCTGCTGTAGCATAATGTGTCTGCATATCAGGGTCTATTTTGTTTGTTCTACTGACTCCTTATAAACTGCACAGACCCAGATCTGCCAGTACAATATGACAGTAGATCTGGATATGTGCAGTTTAGAGTTGGAATAATAGGTGAGTATATATGGTATCACAAGTTTAGGGAAATCCAACCTAGGTGTGATAATTCATTGGCAGGAAGGAGGTTTCAAAATATTATTGCCCAAGAATGATGACACGTAATAATATTTCTTCCTACTCCATGCATTATGATATATACTTAGTTATTTTTCTTACATTACCTTGGTCACAAATGTAGATTTTTCACATAGTGGTACTCATATGGCATTGTAATGACAAAATATTGATTCAAAATGCTTTAATAATTTCAAAGTATATATGCAGTTTCATGTACACCAAATGATAAATTTGGAAATGTGTTTAAAGCACAGCAATATGATGTAAAATCTGAAACTGGTTTTACAAATATAGAAATGATTGTGACATTTTGGACATTGTGCTTGATGGCATTTGAAGTTGGATAATGGTCACATGAAGAGAGATGAAAAAATCATGCATTGGTGTTCCATGCTGGAAAACACAGTCCAACATATACATTAGCCCCCCTCTTATACGGCCACCCCTTCTGCACCACAAAAGTGGCATTATTAGGTGAGTGACCTTTCCAGAGGGGGACTCATTTTTTGTGTGAAATATATGTAATGTACATAGTAAGAAAGCTACATTTTTCAAATCATTTAATATCTTTATTTAAAAGTAACATTAATTTTTGAATGGTTCTTGTTGTTATAATAATTGACTTATTTCAACTGAATATTCATTAATAGTTTTTATTAATGGTTGATTGATTGATTGATTTAATTTAATGGCGCACCAGCAATTTTAGGCTATTTAGCGCCATACAGTAGGTCATATTTGTAAAAAGAAAGGTTCAATATCGACCAGCGATATAGTAAAAAATCCATAGTAGTTAAATATAAAATGGTAAATGTTGGTAACAGTTAAAGATATTGGTTCCCGATCAACGGGAAATGTAAATGATGTATCTTGATGAAAAGATGTAAATAATAGTTGGTATTTGCATTAGTTAAAAATTAGTTTGGGTAAGATCATACAGTTACAGTTTAAAATAAAGATTTACTTCCTTTAGGAAATCTAAAATACTAGTGATTTGAATAGTATCAAAAAGTTCCTGCATGTCGTGTACATTATAGTATTTATCATGCGTAGGTTGCAGGTCGGAACACGTGGTCATAAAGTGTTTAACAGTAAATGGTACATTGCAAGGAACGCACTCTGGTGGATCTTCACCTTTTAGTATGTGTGAGTGAGTAATGTGTGTATGACCGATTCTGATTCTTGCAATGACAACCTCCTCCCTACGAATAGTTCTGTAGGAAGGAGTCCATTCTCCCAAGATTGGTTTGATGGCATAAAGTTTGTTATTGATTGCATTATCCCATGATACCTGCCACTTTTGACGTAGATACTTTTTGATACAAGGTTTAAAATCAGAATATGGTAATTTAAAATCCGATGGTTCTAAAGATAGGGCCATCTTAGCAGCCCGGTCTGCTTCTTCGTTACCTCTAATGCCAATATGGCTAAGTAGCCAACAGTATACTATATTGCATGAGGCACTAAGCTCAGAGTTTTTGACCAGAACATTCACCAATAGTGGATTATCTAGTTTGATATTGTGTAGCGCCTGAAGCACTGATAATGAGTCACAGAAGATAATACTATTTAGAATGTGTTTAGATTTAATAAATGTCAGAGCAATGTCTATTGCTCTGATTTCCACTGAAAATATGGATGCATCATTTGGCAAACGCTCTTTGGTTATGTGTTTGCCACTGACGAAGGCTGCAGCCGCCTTATCAGCAACCTTTGATCCATTAGTATAAAATCTAGCATAATGTGTAAAGTCATTGAGAAGATCATGATAAGACTTCAAGAATAGGATAGGGTTTGTCTCAGATTTTTTCCAATCGTGTAACGTAAAATTCACTTGGGGTTGCTTAATGAGCCAAGGTGGTGTTTTTGAGACAAATGTTTTCTGGATTGAAGATAGATTACATTTGATTTGGTCAAAGCAGGATGATATTCTGAAACCAAATGAAGGTATAGCATTTGGTTTATTTACGTATAAAATTTTGTAATTTGGATGAAAAACGGCCGAAAAAGCAGGGTTCAGAGGGTTGGATCGTAACTTAAGAGCATAATGTGCAGAAAGCATTTCTCTGCGATGCGATAAAGGTGGTTCATTCGCTTCCATGATAAGGCTTTCACACGGAGATGTCTTAAATGCTCCTAGAGCCAGTCTTATTCCCTGATGATGAATTGGGTCAAGCATTTTCAAATTTGACTTTCTAGCTGAACCATAAACAATGCATCCATAGTCTAAGATGGTTTTATTAATGGTATAAGTGTGATATGTGAGCGGGTGTTGTCATGCACATTGCAAAACCATTCAAAAACATCATTTAAATCTTGGTATATACACAACCCTCTTTTCATTTGCCCCATTTTTCCACTGCTGCTGAATAACTTCCTTTTTGGTTATGATGTTTATTCAAGTCTTTAAAACATAAAATTGTTTGGCATGTCCATCCTTCCCACCTTACCCTGTGTCATAGACTAAAATAACAGTCTTTTCTGAAATAATCTTCTTCGTTTACATGATGACTTGTTAATGTTTGGTAATGATTTATTCCGATGTTGCTAACTGTATGTGATTTAATTATTTAGACAAAAATTTGTAGAGTGGAGGAAATGCCTGTATCATAAAGGAAGCGACAAGTGTGTTGTCACGTGATTATTTAGTCTTTACCTGGTACCCTCTTTTGTTCTCTTTTTAGCCAATGACAACCATGTGATCTTGACAATTATGTCTGGTTATAATCATCAATGTTGCCAACTACAAGACTGATAAAACAATTTTTTCTGCATTTAAACAAAATGCCATGTGTTTTTAAAGAGACCAATTGTCATGTGATTCATTTGTCGTAGTCTGGTACCCTATTTTTGCCTTCCTTACACTAAGTGAGAGAAGCCAAAATGGCTTTATGTACCTAGATTTGAACTGAACAATAGCACCTTAGGATTTGTAAACTTGACAATTATTGTCAATAGTAATAGTTGCTAATTATGGAATTAAACAAGCTCAACTTCTAAGGGAAGCCATAAAGGCTATTAAACCATTTTCCCAATGACTTGTGTATTGTACATCAGTGCTGCCACTTCTCAGTTGTTACTACTATTAATAAGTGTAATCTTACCAATTATTGGTGCTAAACCAGACACCTTTTGATAACACAGCAGTAAGAATAATCAGATTATGTGTACTTACCTTTTTGTGTGGATTAAAATTTGAGTATTTCTCAGCTTTATGGAATAAATGTGGCTTCTGGTGAGGTTTAAATGATATTAACCTTAAAAAGGTACTTTAGTCAACACTTCATTCAAGAACAAAAACCTAACATCTGGAAGGGGGGGAAATTGGATTACATAACACACACTATGAATAAAATTAGTTCTAGATACATATTACAAAATAAAAATGCTGCTTTTTGTGAGACGTAAATTTGATATTTTTGCACAAATATGCTGGCTGTTGGTCACGTTAGCTGAGTGGCTTTTCGTGAGGTGTAATTTTGAACACAAATTTGTCAGTGCCTTTCGAATTCTGGCCATAAGGAGCGGGTAGCCGCTGGTGAAGGATGCAGTTCAAGAAGGGGACTATTTTGGAATATTTTAATACTATAATCCATAACAAAGACTTATAAAAATGGTACTAATAGCTGCCTCATTTGGCGCACACCATCAGGAGGTTAGTGTTAGGACTGGTTGGCTTGGTGTCAGGATAACGTGACTGGGTGAGACATAATGCTATATGTCTGCAGCATGATGCCCCAGTGCTAGACATCACTATAAACTGCCACCCAGCAGGCATCATAGTGATATGACAGAAATTTTTTTTTAAGTTACATTAAAAATCAAGATCACACACACACAATACTATAATCTTTCCCATGAATGTGAATTATCAGGTATACTGTTATAAGTAAACTCTAACTACAAACAACATACACCCTGATCTGCCATTGCATAATGTACTATATGATAGCATATCTGTGTCTGTGCAGATGCATTTAGATTTAACTTTCAAGTGAATGTATAATGTATGATAAGGAGATATAAGTGAATAAGATAAGACTTGTGTAACATACAAAGGATGCAAAGCAACTTTTTTCTGTCTTAGACTGAAAATATCACCTTGGTAGCAGGCTGCAGTTGTGATATGCCTTAATCTGAGTGGATTGACAACTTAGACAGAAAAAGTGTAAACTTTATTTCAGCCATTATTGGCAAGCTTGTGCTATGTGTGGCATCTGTAAGTGGTCAAGGGAGTTGATTCTAACACTCAGATCATGTTGCAAGGTTCTTGTTGGTAAAGCTTAGCTCATGCTTTTACATTTGTCTTATTTAGCGAATCAAGAGAATCCAAGAATTACAAAATGGTGAATACTTTGGTCAGTGAAGGTGGTAACAACTGATGATTTGATATAAATGTAGTTATTATGTACTTTCTGACATTTGGAATAATAATGATAATGGTAATGGTATTGAGTTAACATCTGATTCAAATACTAGCAATAGCCTCGTCTCTTTCTGATTCAAATGAAATAAAATCTACTCTCTGTAAGAAACTTCAACATAATTGTTGCCATACATTCCAATTTGGTACATTTTTGGCATAATTTTAATTTTTATTGTTATTCTTGCACCTTTTTGTGAAAATTTAAGAAATCATTCCATTTCAATAACCTGAAAGTATTGCATATATAGCAGGGCTTGAAATTAGCGGTTGTCCGCTAGCCCGAGGCTTGTAGATTTCCAGTCGGACTAATAACTTTCATAATGTTAATAGTCTGATGGGCTAGTTAGTTTCGGTTATCAACAGTCAGTGTTTGTTTACGACATTCCCTAATAAAGACTTGACTTTGGCTGATGTCCTGTAGAATCAAAGCAGTAACCATTGTCAACACAGTCATTAAATATTAGCACAAGAAGATGAAGTCAATATCTGCCTCGGAAAGGTGCATTTCTCTAACAAGAAGCCATCCTATTTGTGCATTTCACTTAACAGCGCCTGTTATGGTACCGTCATTAACAACGGAAGTTTGGTAATTGATACAAATTAATCTGATAACTGATTTTTAAAAAAAATGATATGATATCACACTTTATTCACTTGCCCACAGTAATAAACTG
This sequence comes from Potamilus streckersoni, assembly GCA_016746295.1. NCBI lineage: Eukaryota > Metazoa > Mollusca > Bivalvia > Unionida > Unionidae > Potamilus > Potamilus streckersoni. Next base: position 44,609 of record JAEAOA010001570.1, on the reverse strand, counting down.
CAAAATGATATACCACACAAAAGAATACCTCATAAGATAATCAAAGAAATTAAAGTTTGCATGTTTGTTTGATTAAAGTTCGGGGTTGGTTGATTGCTAGCCAAACACTCCAACCATTACAAACGGGAAACTATATGTTTTACACTTGCATCAAAATAATTATAAAAATTAGATCAATTTATTATGATAACTTTATTGACACATCTTTTCCATACAACTACTTTCTATACGATGATTAGAATAGATTTTATATTTTTTTCCCTTACAAGACTGGACAAATAATTTAATACACGTGGAGATATCACGAAGAATGCTGTACATTTGTTGGGAATTAAAATCTCTCAGCATGGGCATCTAAGATTTGAAAATGTTCCGCCATATGATTAATTTCAACACTTCACAGAGGTCCAATTAATTAGGAACAATTACCAAACTTCTGCTATTAAAATTAAGACCATAATTGGAGTTATTATATAGAACATGCTGAATCAGATGGGTTCATTTGATGGGAACATACCTTTTCTAAGCTGAAACTAACATTATCTTCTGATGCTAATATTTTGTAACAGTGTTTGCAATAGTCACTGCATTGATCCTGTAGAACAACTGCTAAAGTCTTTATCAAAGAGGCCATTGGGGGGGGGGCAAAAACATGTGTTTTAAAATGGTGTTTCTTGCTCTGACTTTCTTGTATAAAGAACACTGTGAGATTCCTTTCCATATTTTAAATAATTCATGTCAGCTATACTGTAACATCTTGTATTTCAAAAGGAGACACAATTCGCTCCTTATTAAACAGGCAAAATGAATCATTTTATAGTATGTGTTCATCCACCGGAAAAAGCAAAGGTTGAATGAAAATGACATAAAACAGGAATAATTCTTGTGATAGGGAAAAAAGAATTAGAAACAGAAGACCTGGACAAATGACGGAATGGCTGAATTATGATGAAGAAAAGAATGTTACACTGTATAACTGGTGGAATTTGCAAAAACGAACACTGAGAAAACATAGTTTTGTTGCAGGTTGCTCTAACTTTAAATTTGAATCAGTAAATGTTCATGAAAGCTTAGGCATCACAAAAAGAGCAGAGAGACAAGCAGCTATGCAGATACCACCAAAAGAATCGACCACTGGCAAGATCTTGAAAAGTTTTAACGGAATGTGTTTGACCATAGGTGCTCGATGCAAGCTTGATGTGGAGAAAAAAAAACAATAATCTGAAGGAAAACAATCATACAGTGTGACAAAAATATCTCAGATTACCCCCCATGACCCGTTCTGTCATAGAACACTATCATACTATATAAGAGACAAGGTCAGTAACTTTTAAATACTTTGTTCTGCCCATAACTCTCAATTTCCTTCTGCATTTTTCATCTTTAAAGGCATATGACCATATGACTATATTCTATTGTGTTACTCTTTAGATATTTTTCTATTCATCAAGCCACAATTGACTTTTATATGTTGCACCAAACTGAAGTTATAGGTTCCAAAACGTGGGATTTCGCCTGCCAGGACAATGTTGCACTCAGGTGACAACCTGTGAAAAGAGCTATGGAAAAGAACTGAAGACCCTTCACTGATTTTGCATGGATGTGTTAGCTGGATGAGATGAAAGGAGTTGATGTTGGAAAGACTTTACAGGAATGATAAACAGGTTGTTACATTTACTCGCTACATCACTGGAACCTAAAGGCAGAAATTTGTTTTTGGTGGAGTATTTCCGGCCAGTGCTTGTGAGTGGAGGTGAGGATGCTGATGAGTGGAATTGGAATGGGATATATTAAAGAGTGTAGTCTACAGCAAGTAGGTGTAAATTCAAATATTTAAAAATAAATACATAAAACATCATTGATGCCAGATTTATTAAAATTCTTTATTTAGCATAGTATTTTTATTGCAAAAGGTAACTATTTAAACAAATCTTTCAAAAAACCTTAATATAAACATTATTTAAGTATTGACATTACATTTTTCTTGATGTAAATTTATTCAGTTTAATATATTCTGTTATCTTGCAATTATAAAGACATCTATGCTTTAACTTGGTCCACAGTTGTAAAATGATGTGCTGCTAACTGCATGCAAGAATATTCTGGCACTGATTGACCTTATCCTAACAATCCCAGCCCACTCTGCTGATGCAGAGAGGGCTTTCTCAGAGATGAAACTGGTGAAGATTGGCTGGAGATCATATTTGTGACCTTGGGTTCTGTCCAACCTACTCTATTATGTTCCTTACAAATGATATTCCAACAAATGATCCATCACCAGCAGTACATTTGTGGAATGTTTCAGGGAGATAGGTAAGGAGACCTGAACAAACCCCATATGGATCCAGAGTGCAGGTGGAGGACAAGACACCTGGATCCCTTTCTGGAATTGTATCCAGATATTCTTGAGAAACAAGAAATGTGAATTGACTGACTGATGATATGATGCAGGATTTAATTTATAATTCTGTAATTCTGCATTTCATATGATAATGCTATTTATGAATAATATTGTTGTTAATCTCAATACAAGTGCATGATTTTGTTTTTTTGGACAGGACTAGTAAAGATTTGTCAGGACTAGTAAATTTCTTAGCACACTAGTCCTTCTGGCTACAAAGAAATTTGTGTTAAATTCAAGCCCCTGTATAGCTGTTAATGTCATCTAGTCATGACTGAAGTTAAATATGACATTATAACAACTATGGACTTAAGGGTCATTCAAAATGGGCATTATTTGTATCAAAGTTTTATTTTTTTGTTCTTCTAGTATATGATGGAAAAGTCAGAGGATGTTCTAATCATAGTACCAGAAGTGGTAGCTTTTTTCAGGTTTAAAAAGTTTGTAAGAAAATGATGCTAATAAACACAAATAGAAGGCTGTGTCAAAACTGATTGCATTGCAAAAAAAACTTAATTTAATTTAAACTGTGCAGCAATTGCAAAATAACATTTCATTATGGACTTATAATAGATAATGATGTAGGCAGGGTCGCTTGGAAATGAGAAGGGCCACATAAAATCCACCCAGTGAGCCCTTCATTCCTTTTTGTGGAAAGCTGGAGAAACACTTTACCTATGAAAGAGTGTGAAGTAGAAGTTTGTATTTTTTTAAAAATACATATATAAAGGTACATTCTAAAGAAAATACAATATAGATGTTAGTATTTCTATTCTTTAGACTTTTATGTTGTGGATATATCTTTTTATGTAGATTTTACAGTGGAGGCTAACATTTTATATCAAGCACTCTGAATAACTCTAGTGGTGGGGCAAACTATCCGTTGAAGTGAAGGAAACCAATACCTTATTTAATCAGGCTCACACAAGGTTTTGTGAGATTCTTTCCATAATAGGAATTTTCTCATAATGCCAGAATGAGATTTTCCTAACATATGGAAAAGTGATTTAATTAGCTGATGAAATGAGGTGATGTCATTGAGATGATGAAAGGAGATCTGGATAACTGGATATTTTCATTGGCAGTTTAAAATATGCTTTCTGCACAGGAAATCCTGGAAAAGTTTTGGACTTTAAAAAATAAATTTCAAGAACCTTGAAAAGTTATGGAATTTGTCAAGAGCTTGCAAAGTTTTGGAAAATTCATGGAATTTCTGACAATGGAGTTAAAGAGATTGATTACTTCAAATTTCATAGAGTACCAAGCACTGATTAAATAAAACACTAAAATTACAATAGATAAATGGTTTCATTTCATATAACAAGATTAAGTTCCACTAATAGTAGTATCATGTGATTTCCATTGTTGTTGATTAAAAAAGATCAGGTAAATTGAAAGATAGGGACATGTTGGCTTTCCATCTTGATTGCAGGAAATTCCTTTTAGCTGCTGTCACAAAATTGCTGACAAAGTTATCAGTGACTTGCCCTTGTACAAAATATGACATGCTTGAACCCAAAGAAGATGATGAAGGATATAAAGATCAGCATTCAGTCATTCCACTCACTGGTCAAAATTCTAGTCAACAATGGAAGAATCCAAACGAATGTGATGCCCTGGTTAAAAACTACAGTCTTTTTGGAAAATTGTTTGAAATTGGAAGACTGAAATTTGCTCAGTTCTCCAGACAGAAAGACCACTTAGATTCATTTTTTTTCATTCCTGATGGCAAAACAAAACGGAAATTGCTGCATTGTGGCCAGTTGCAAAACATCTTCTAACTCAGTCTCATGGCCAGGCAGATGTTGAACAAAGATTCTCCATTAACAAAGATGCCATAAAGGATAAGCAAAAGCATATATCTTTCATTTAAAGAAGAATCATTATTGATAGTATAGGAGACATTGAAAATGTAAATATTAGTAAAGAGATGTTAAGTTATGCTTCAAATACTAGACACACATACAGACTATACTTGGATGAGGAGAAGAAAAAGAGGGAGGAATGTGAGAGGAACAGATAAAGAAAAGCAGATGTTGAACTGGGTGACATGTTAAATAAAAGAATATGGCTAATGGATGACAACCAGCAGTTGCTCAAATTGGCAGATGGAAATGCTGAACAAGCCAAAAAGGACAATAGCCTAAGCCTAACTGCATCCTATTCTCTCAAAAATACTGTAAAAGTGAAACAAGAGACTCTGAAGGACATTGAAAAGGAGATAGAGCAGAACAAGTTTGCTTCTCACTAAATACAAGAAAGCACATGGAAAGAAATTTTTTGTTAATGTTGTAAGTAGGAACACATACAAAAACTACATAGGATTGTTTCTTTTTTTTCTTTTGAATACAAAACATGGAACATTAGAATATGACATTAATTACTACATAAGTCACTGTGTGTAAGCCCATGTAAATTTAAAATGTACATATTAAAAATATTTGTTGTTAACTTATTTGTTATTTTTTATTGATAGATGTCGTTCTTTATATTCATTTACTTGACAATGCAAGATAGTGCAGTCCTCGAGTTTTGTGAAATGGTCCTGGAAAAGTTTTGGACAAGTGATGGAATTTGTTTTTGTTAAAACTGCAGTAGGGATGTGTTACCCTTTTACCATTTTAGTATTATTTTATCTTAAAAGATTGCAGAAAATAAATTAGCTTTGTTTAAATTGAGAGGTAGAGGGAGGTTTTCATAGTTTTGCTTCTACAAAGTTTTATTGAAGCATGTTCATTTAGTATCAGCAATCAGAGAAGCACTTCTTATGATGAAGGTTTCATGGAGCCACTCTGTTTGAATGAAACTACAGAACCCCAAAACTTTAATAAAAAAACACTGAACAACAACTAACCACAACCAGAAAATCCTAGACCTTTTTTGTTAAATGCTGTAATAAAAAGATCTTAGGTTTAAATAGTTGCCATTTTAATTGTCTTGGAATAAGTCCATTACTGATATTATGATGTCATAATGGCATCTCAGTGATTTGATGATGCAAAATAGCAGTAATTTTAAGGCTGCTATGAAAACTTAATCATTTCATATTTTTCCTTTCAAAATTTACAGGAATAACATTGCAAAATAAAAGCACAAGTATTCATTGATTGTTGAAATATGATCAAATGATAATTTATGTTATGTTCATCACATAAAGCTGGATATTCATTGAGCAAAATCTTGCTAATTTCTGAAGTATCCCTTGGATTACATTTGAGTCTTTTTGAGTCAGTTATTCCACTTGTGTTAGAAAAAGACAAAAATGTTCAGATTCCAAAAAGCCCTAACTCCAGCTGACATTTCAAATTGAACATGGGATAGCAGAGGTACCACTTGAGCATGCTGCCATCATGCCTGACATGTCCAGATATGAAAGAATCTGTTTATTGTTTGCAAGATAAGGTGACATTTGGAAGGTTGAATATTTGTGTTAAAAGCATAGTCAATTCTAAAAGAGACATTATTTGGTTATGCTGTGAATCCTTACAGCTGTCATTATTCATGGGCAGACAATATTAACCTTATAATGGATATCATATATACTCACTTATAAGTCATGTCCAACTTTATAATGGATATCATATATACTCACTTATAAGTCATGTCCAACCTTATAATGGATATCATATATACTCACTTATAAGTCATGTCCAACCTTATAATGGATATCATATATACTCACTTATAAGTCATGTCCAACCTTATAATGGAAATCATATATACTCACTTATAAGTCATGTCCAACTTTATAATGGATATCACAGAGGTACCACTTGAGCATGCTGCCATCATGCCTGACATGTCCAGATATGAAAGAATCTGTTTATTGTTTGCAAGATAAGGTGACATTTGGAAGGTTGAATATTTGTGTTAAAAGTATAGTCAATTCTAAGAGACATTATTTGGTTATGCTGTGAATACTCACTTATAAGTCATGTCCAACCTTATAATGGATATCATATATACTCACTTACTAGTCATGTCCAATGCAAACCAGATTGTCCCTGATCTACTGTTTTGTAAAGCACAGATAGACCAGGGTCTATGTCTTTTAATCAGTTGATTACTCTTATAGAATAGATTAAGATCTGCCAGTGCATCAATGGATGAAAGATCTGGGTCTGTGCAGTTTGCAGTTGGACTTGACTTATAAGCAAGTATGTTTGATGCATCATTCTTTTGGAGGAATTGTTATATGGTTTTATTGGTATTATTGTAAAGTGACATTTTATGCACTCAAATTTTGATGTTTTTAAAATAGAAATGGTAGTTTAATATGTAGCAAGGTATTTGACTGATCAGTCATCAACATTTGAAACAATTAAATATATGATGAATAAACAAATTCAAAGTATTCAAGACTACTAATGCGGACAATTGTACCCAGGTAGGTTTTGTCAGTATAAAACTTAATACTAATGTGGGTCCAACAGCAGCCATAACTTTGCTAAATGAGACATAAAAAGCTGATAATCCAATTCAGTGAAGTTATATGATTTTGAAATCCAGTAATAATAAAGGAAATTATTCTGTGGAACTAAACGTTAGTGGGTCATCTAAAAATCACTGCTAAATCATGATGAAGATTAGTTGCTAAATATGAACTATAGTCAAGTTGTCATGAACAAAAAGTTTTATACTGGATTTGATTAGAGTACAAAAGGAATGAAGGCAATTATTGTGTAGAATACAAATTGGGCAAATCTGTCATTAGGGGTATTCTGACTTGAAGAGAAAATGCTGAGCTGTACCTAAGTTACACTGACAGTCAAACTTGAATGAGGTTTCATTATTGTTAAGGTGCCTACTTAAATTTGAGTCATTGTGCATGTGTGTGTGTGTGTGAGTATGTGTGATTTGCATTTTTAATGTAGCTCTAGCAATTTTTCAGCCATATCGCTACAATGTCTGCAATGGGGCAGTTTATAGTGATGTCTAGCACTGGGCATATTGCTGCAGACATGTATCATGATGTCCCACCCAGACACATTATCTTGATACCAGGCCAACCAGTACTAACACTAACCTCTTAATGCAGAGAGCCTAGTGATGCAATTGTTACTATTAATTTTATAAGAATTGGTATTACAAGGCAGGGATTTAAACCCCTGACCTCCTGCATCCAAAGCAGACTCACTAGGAAACCAGAGCAGTCTCTTCTTTATATAGAAATGAAAGTGAATGAATCCAAAGACAATGGGTTATATTTCGGATAAATGATGACATGGATATCTGATAATTATACTGACCTATTTCATTATCAATATAAAGCAGCTCCAAATTTAGTTTAAATCCAGCTGAGTTGTATGGAAATGAAAGTGAACCAGTCCAGTGATCAGGGGAAATAATTCCACCTAAATAGGATGTCAAATATTGACAGTAAAATACAGCAGATGTTTCATCAAGATCATCTGTCAGCTAATTTTGGTTGGAAGATAATAAAAGTTATGGGCTTTATTATATGGAAAAGAAATTGGCAACCCTGTCAATCAAGATTTTTTGCTCCATAAATGATGTAGAATGTTGACAATCATGCTGATACATGGTATCATAAGTATAAAGAAGCATTCTGAAAATGAAATGGAATAACACCAAAGTCATTTTGCTGAAATGAAAATGGGCGGCTCTAACAGTTAAGACTTTAATTCATCTACAAGTCATACAGGTTATGTAATCATGTTATACTGACTGTTTCAACCATAGGTGTCACTGTTCAGAGCTTGATAACATACCTTTAAATGGTAGTTATTCTGATTATATTAGTAGCTTGTTGATGAATAATCCTTGCAAGATCTTTACACAAAAAACCCAGGAAATACCAGAGACAAAATCAGTGTTAAAGTATGTGGAGATAATTAGATGGGGCCAACCAGGAGGTTAATCCAGTTTATTCCAGAATGAATGTTACGTACTATTATGTCACAACAAAAGCATCCCATATTGGAAAAAGTTGTTACCACCTCTTGCAAATTTGGTTAAAATACAAAATAAATGTGAGGAATTATTGTACAGTAAAGAGAATTTGAAAGCACATACCACCCACCACCCATATAGGCCATGTATGTCTGTTTCCATTTCATTGCATTAGGAAGCATTAATACAGAGTAGCATATTTAACAGTATTGACTGTGACCTCAGTATAATTATATTTTGAGCAATGCATGTAAAATATAAAAAACAGCAGTAAACAGGAAGTTGTCACTGGGGGGAAAATGGAATTATTTTATATAGCAATACCAGGCTTGTCTTGAGCATACTTTATACTGTTATGTCAGAAATGGTGTAAACATTGTGATATTATTGTGATTTGAATTTTTAAAGAGTGGTGATATTGCAGATGTGACAAATTTGGATAAAAAATAACTAAGAGAGTTATAGTGCAGAAATGAAAGTAGATATGTTTGACAATTGGGGACTGCAGTCTGGAACAGTAATCTAGAATACTAACAGTTTGACTCTGCCAAGATCTGATAAAGTCAAGCTGCATTCCAAATTTCATTGAAATCCATAAATACTTAACAAGGTTATTTTGTGGAAATGAAAGTGGTTAGGTCTGACAGTCAGGGATCATAACTGTGCGAAATGATGGCATAAAATCCTGATGCTCAGACTTGGACAAATTTTATCTGTATTAGGCTGCATAACAAATTTAGTTGAAAACTAAAAAATGTTGTGGATGTATGGACCTACAGAAGACAAAAAGACATACAGGTCCAATTTAATATCCTCCATTTTCAATGAAAAAGTGGGCGACAGCAATAGACATTATTTATACAGACAATAAACATAGTCACAGCTCCGCACATATTACAGTTTTTCTTATTTTTGAATTAAGTTTCTTCATTTACATTAAAATTAGTATTATATTTCAAATGGTGATTTAGCCATACCAAATGTTTCTTTTACTGACAATATAATTTCGATTAGTAAAGTTTTCATTCCTACTTTTGCACATCCATTAAAATTTAAAAAAAGCCTTACAAAAGTACATCATAAGTCAGTAATTTTCAATCTTTATCCTGATAGGTTGATAAACAAGTCAAGAATTCTGTCTCAAGGAGTACAGTGATGAAGGCAAGAAAAGCACATGAGGACCGAATCCAGAAAGAGAAGAAACTGAAGACGAATATTAAAAAGTATTATATATTCCTTTCCTCAGATTTTTTTATAGATTATTTAGAAAACAAGTCATCTTCCTGCTTATTATTTTATTATGTAAAGCCTATCATGTGCTGAAAAATGGTGTTAAGCCCCAAAACAACAACAACTTATGCATGTACCTTATTGTTCAGAACTCTCAGTGTATACACTACATGTACTGATGATGGTATCAAACAGTCCAGAACTCTCAGTGTATACACTACATGAACATATGAAGGTATTATACTGTCCAGAACTCTCATTTTATACCCTACATATATTTATGCTTGCAGCTTAAAGTCCAGAACTCTCTGTGTATATACTCCATGTACTTAATGGTTGTATCTTGTAGTACAAACTGTCAGCTTATATATAAATATACATAGTGAGCTTATAGTGAGTTTAACAAAGGTTGGTACAGAAAAAACAAGATTTATTTGAGTTTTAAAGGGATTAAAAAATCCTTAGTTGGATAGTAACTGTGCCAATTAAATACCTTTCAAGACAGGAGGTGGGGTACAATTCATAATGGACTAGGTCCAGGTTATAGACTCCACTGTCAGCTCACTATGAACATTTATGTATACACTGTTCCAGAACTGTCAGTTAGATATTACTTCTGCTACACTTTCTTTCTGTGGTAACTAAAACCAAATATTGAATGCATTAGATTGTAATTGTCAAAATGAAGCTCTGTGCAACTTGCTTTACTTGTTTACCAAGTTTAGTTGCAATACTTTGAAAAGAGAGACATTATATCCATCAAATTCATAATCCATGGGTTGTAGATTGGATACCTGGACAGGCCAGCTTAGGTCAGTTTCCTTAAAGTGCCTTTGAGAAAGGTAGTCAGCTCTCTTTCCCAGGCATGCAATGGCTAATCATTTATTGAGATGACAATTAAGAGAAAACCAACTAACCTTACACAAAATTTTTATAAACAGGCAAAGAAATAATTGTTATGGACAGACAGAGATGGTGATAATAATAATAATAATAATAATAATAATAATAATAATAATAATAATAATAATAATAATAATAATAATAATAATAATAGCATTACTGTGAATGAGTAAGACTTAACATTCTGTGAAACCAAGAAATTTTTTAAAATTTTAGTTGTTTTACTTTAGGATTCAAGAAGAAGTTGAAGAATGGCAGAGGTATACAGAAAATAACCTGGGCAAAAAAGAAAAGAAGACAAATCTTATTCAGAAAGAAAAAGATCTTACTATAGAAAAGGTATGTTTTGCTGACATATTTCCTTTGGAGTCTATAACTTGGACCCAGTCCATTATGAATTGTAACCCACCTGTCTTGAAAGGTATTTAACTGGCAAAGTTTCTATCCAACTAAGGATTTTTTAATCCCTTTAAAACTTAAAAATTTCAAATAAATCTTGTTCTCTCTGCACCAGCCTTTGTTAATTTAAAAACTAAAGTCAATAAAATATTAAAGAAAAGCTGTTTTTACTGAAAATGCAGCATAATATATGACATGGTGCTTGGTCATGATGCAGATGCTCATGCAGGTAAAAATAAAAGTCAGTACTTAATATATACTGTTACATGCAAGATACCAACCACTGGAATGAGTAACAGTGACAAATTTCTCATTCAACAAACAATTTATAAGATTTGTGACATAAAATGTATTGCATACATATTCATTGAAAATATTATTACAAATTAATAGATCACTCCAGTGGCCTAATGGTTAAAGTGTCTGCCTCACATGCGGGAGATTGAGGGTATGAACCCTGGCCAAATCATACCAAAAACTTATAAAAAATGGTACTAACAGCTGCCTTGCTTGATCCTTATCATTAAGAGGTTAGTATTAGGACTGGGTGGGACATCATTCTGCATGTCTGTGGCATGATGCCACCAGTTCTAGGCATCACTATAAGCTGCCATACTGCAGACATAGCAATGATATGAGTAAAAACTTGTTAAAGCTTCATTAAAAATCCAACTTACACAAACACACAAATTTAATTAAGTTTCAAAAATGAATAAATCTAAATCATTACAATCATTTAAATATCCATCTTTTTTACCTTTCAGTCACGTCACATGGCATATGCCACTCAGCGGCTCAGAGATGAGATCAGAGAACGTTATGGCCATGAAAGTTTTGACCAGAAAGCTTTCAGAGCAGTGCTACATAATAGGATAGGAATGGGCATTGCTGCCTCCACAAAAAATGTTTCCACTGTCAGAATTTGAGTGCAGAAGCATTTAGGCTGTGATAAAAAAAAGTATTTTACTTCATTCTTATAGCATTGATTCCTAAATTATTTACCAAAAACATTATTTCTACAATTTTACAATGCCTATCAGCTGTAATGGTTGTTAGTTTATAGTGCATATTAGTTATACTCTGGTTATTAGCTTGTGGTAATTTTCAGTTATTTTGGTTATCTGTTTATAGTGTAAATTAGTAATAATGATAATCAGCTTATGGTACTTATCACCAATAATGATTTTATTCACTGACAAACTTAATATTTTTATTCCTATTTAAGAAATTTGTTTTGTTCCCATTGATGATGTCTTTGTTATAATTCAAAGAAGTAATTAATCAGGATTTTAGAAAAATTAATTTCTTTGAAAATTTTCTATGAAGAATGAAACAGCAGTCATTAACATTGCAGTAATATATGGAAATTTAAATTCTGTTTTAATGATAATTTGAAATAGTATTTGACCCAAGTTCTGTAGATTTTTGCTATGTTTTGCGTACTGTTATATTGTATACTTTGTTATCATCAGTGTCTGTTTCTACTGCTTTCACAACAGGAAAAATTGTAAAAGATGTTGTACATAGGAAAAAATACAAGCATATTGAAGACTATATCATTCTCAGGTATTTTCATGTGCTACTGAGTTTTACTAAATAAATATTTATGTATCTAGTTTTTTTAAAAATAAAAAAGCCATGTCAGCATTAGAATTCAGTAAATATAGTTTTACTTGGTGTGTATGTATGTATGTATGCATGCATGCATGTATTATAATATCGCCTTGTAATAGAATACTACTGCAGTAAAAAAAATTATAAAACATTTTCGATACATGAATCATTTGAATTACTGAAATAGTTTCCTTTTTATTATGAATATCTGTCTTCTGTTACGGTAGAGAAGGAATAAAAATCTTTTCAATGACGTGCAGGTAAAGATGGGGAAATAATAATGGATGAGAGAATGAATGGACTCTGTTTTTAGTGTATCATTAATCTCCCCTGATATATGTCATAAGTCTACAAAGCGTTTACAGGAATATTTGAAACAAACCTATGTACATTAAGCAATCATTTCAAAACTTTTTAAATGAAAAGTTAATATATATGTGAGAGAGAGAGAGAGAGAGAGAGCTCAATGTATTGTGTTTTTTGTTCCTCTTATCTCCTTTCTTTTATCCATTCTAATGTGTAAAGAAACTAATATGTAATGAAACATATATATATATATATATATATATATATATATATATATATATATATATATATATATATATATATATATATATATCAACACCACACACTAAATGGAAACCATTAGTATGTAGATATATAAACACAATACACTATGGAAAACCATTAGTTTTTATATAAACATCCCACTCTAAATGGAAACCATTAGTATATATATAAACACCACATGCTAAATAGAAAGCCATTAGTACATATATAAACATAACACACTATAGAAAAACATTAGTGTGTATGTTTGTATATATATATATATATATATATATATATATATATATATATATATATATATATATATATATATATATATACTGTGCATGTGTAAATCTTGGTACAAATGTACACTGTACACACATTGCTGGTCATCCCTTAATATATAAAAAATCTTGCCCATAAAACCCCCAAAACAAATCTCATTGCATTATGTAAAGACTTTTAAAGATGCCTGCAAATATCTTCCCTTTCAAGAGTATCTGAGGACACAATGGTGTAAATGTCTGGCACAAACTTTTCTATACAGTTTCTGTTCAAGAGTATCTGAGGACACAATGGTGTAAATGTCTGGCACAAACTTTTCTATACAGTTTCTGTTCAAGAGTATCTGAGGACACAATGGTGTAAATGTCTGGCACAAACTTTTCTATACAGTTTCTGTTCAAGAGTATCTGAGGACACAATGGTGTAAATGTCTGGCACAAACTTTTCTATACAGTTTCTGTTCAAGAGTATCTGAGGACACAATGGTGTAAATGTCTGGCAAACTTTCCTGTCAGTTTCTGTTCAAGAGTATTTGAGGACACAATGGTGTAAATGTCTGACACAAACTTTCCTATCAGTTTCTGTTCAAGAGTGTCAGCAGACAGAATGGTGGAAAGGCCTGGCTCAAACTTTACCATTTACTTTCTGTTCAAGAAACTTTAAAGGGATATGAATGTTTTTTTTTATATAATACTCTGCATTCTCAGGAAAAAGGATACAAAATGTTTATTGGATTTTTAAAATTGTAACCACAATAATACCTTTTTTACCATTATGCTTTTACTTCCACGGGCTTATTTGAAGAAATTACAGTAGGTTTTTAAGCACTTGTAAAACTCTCAGTATTGATAAAGAATTATGCCAGTCAGTGTTTTTTGGCTTTAAGGTTACACTGTTTAATCAGAATTTCATCTCCTGCTTAGGGAATAATATCTGAATGAAATTTTAATAACTATTTTAGATCAATGAGGATAATTGCCATTTAAAAATAAGTCCATAAATGCCTTCACCAACCTTAATTGACTTTAACAGTCAATCATTTCCTGATGTTGCACCTGCCTAATAATTGCTATCATCACAGGATTTGAAGAGGATACAATCCAGTCTTATTGAATGTTTAGTTTTAAAGAACAAAATATTTTGTCACATTGTTAAGCTTAAGTTCAAAATATCCTGCCATGTTTTCTTAATATTTGAATCCCAGAAAGGCACAAAATAATATGAATTTAAAAAAATCAAAATCACAAATTCTCACTTATTTTGTAATAACCAAACTGATTGCCTGGTTATAAAAAATCAGTTACATTGTAGAACTTAAAGGAAGAGAAGTGGACAAAAGTTGTGTAGAATTAGTGAGGAACAAAATTTATCGTTAAATAGGTGGAAATTAAAGTATACAAAGACTCTCCCATGTTCATGTGCCTTACATTGTTCTTTTGATTTCTTTAGCAATTAAAAATAGCTATGACAGTGATGATGCCTGGATGTGTCTAAAATTTTAATATTTTTTAAATTTTAATTAGCTCATCTCTGATAATGTAAAGACAAACTGTGTAGTACTCTCTGCATTCACACATATAAAAGTACATGAATATATACTTCATTTTTGACGATTTTGTTTTGTTCTTAGGTGTTAGACAAATTTTGGAATAGATTTCAAAAGCACCTGCTCATCAAGAAGAAGCTAAAGCTTTGAACTTTGTACATATATCTACATTATTGTACATTCCCAGTTTTTGCATTTAAGTCAGTATATGGCACCCTGTATGCATACAGTTATATGTAGAATTGTAAAATTTGGTGAGGCAATGTATCTTCATGAGTAATACACCATCATCACAAATGTAGGTCACTTTGATCCATTTTCTTTTTTTCAGGCTTGTGTTCAGTATTTTGTTGTATGTTTGTTCTCAAGTGTTGCAGATGCTTGAATTGTTAAAGTACTTAATTTATTTGCATTTCAGTTACCACACTTTTAGACAAAGGTGGGTCTCTATGACCTATTTTTCACCCTTTACCGATTTAAATTTAGTGATTAGCTTATGACCACAGTGTTTTGGATTCTGTATTCATCCTGTTATACCTAGAATCATGAAACTTTTGAGTTTTAACTGTTCATGTTAGAGTCATTAAACATAATGATTGTATGTCTTTATTAATACCTCACCCTTACAAAAAGGTCAATATGACCTACATTTCACATTTTGCTGGCTTAGGTTGCTATTTTGCTCATGACCACATAGGTTTATTTGCATACTATATAGTTTTATCTTATGTAGAATCATGAAACTTGGTAAGGGCATACATCTTATTTATTAGGTCATTATAACCCATATTTTAAACTTCATTGATTTGGTTTACATTTTTTATTTAATTTTCCTTTCTCTGCTAGAATTGTGATATGCATCTCTGTTAGTTCATTAGTACCATTACAACAAAAGAAGTACACCATGACCTATATTTCATCTTTTTCTGGCATCAGCTTTTAAATTTACTTATCACACTTTTGTTTTCCACATGTTATGTGCATGCTATTTTGATGTGACTCTTGCAAAAAGATGTCTCAGTGGCAAATATTTCATACTTCTATGACCTTCTTGAAACCTTTATGTTAAATGCTATTTAATTGGTTGTGTTTATGTTCAAGAGATTACTTCAGTCATACAACCAAAATGGACACTGCACTAGACACCGTCCAGTCATCATAGAAGGCCATTTCTGATTGGTGCTGTTGGAAGTAGGAATAAAATTATATTTATTGAGCGATAAAAGTTTTGTATCTTCAATTTGCATGTTTTTTATGGCTTCCCTCCACAGGTATACTCTTGTGTTGTACATGTGAATTAGTATAGGAATTAGAGAGACTCCATGCAACTGCTAATTGTAAGTTCTAAGTCATAAAGATTTAAAGTTGTAAAGATAAAAAGAAAATTGAAAAAGAAATTAGTTGAAAAATAAATTAGAAAAGGGGTCCACATCTTGCTGTCAAGATCGCTTTATAGTCTAAAGTTATTTTTTAGTATATAACTAATTTTTACAAAGGCTGCTTCATAGTGGCAAGATATGTAATGGTTTTGACTGCTGTCATTCATCGTGGGACTCAGGTGGGGGAGGTGCAGTTGGTGCTTAAAGTCAATAAAACATCATTCAGTTCACTTTTTTCTGCTGTTTAAAAATGCTAGATTTGGGTGTGGTCATTAAGTACATCTTGAGATGGCACAAAAACAATGAGGTTCCAGCAATAAACCATTTTGGCATGACAGTAACCAATAAAATATATGTATGTGATACTTGGAACAAATATTGGAAGGTCTATTGGTGAAGACGAACGATGCATGACAAGATCATTTTGATTTTTATAAAATTTCCTGGATAATGTATGGTGTGTGATCCACAAGCTTTTTTTTAGTGGAAACAGTGATTCTCTTTGGTTAGATTTGTTTTGGTTTTGTGTTTTGTAATGTACCTTTCAATGTTATGACCATTTTGACAGCGATAAGGTAGCAGCTAACAGAATCTTGGCCTTCCTGAAGTATATGGACTTTCTCCATGCTTGTAATATTATACTCTTTGAAACAAATATTCATTGCAAATAATACTTGATTAGACTAATATGGTTGTATCAGCCAGTCTATTTACTCATTAATAATCCCATGCAACATGTATGAATGAAGTATATATTTATTCAAAATGTAAATCCACAATGAAGTTTCTTGTTGCTAGCCATGGAATTAAAGAAATAAATATAGATAACAGCTTGTGTTTTGTTTTATTTTTATAAAAATTTACTATTCTGTCATCAACTCAACAAAGCAAAACTAGGGTGTCACTTTACAGTTTTCTTTCTCAGTTAATTTTTATGTTGTATACTATTTGTTTGTAATTTTTGGACAAACCCAGTGTAGCTGATAAATATACACAGAGCAGCATCAATGGTTTCTAGAAGAGTTATTTACTCAATTATTTGTATCATAAGCAAATAGAAAAATATATATAGTAATACGTAAAAGAATAAAAGAAAGAAAAAAAAATAAAGATCACAAAATGACTGATTCTTCAGATTATATTTATATCTGGGAACTTACATGAGTCTAGGATAATTTGGTCTTTTACAGAGTTCATTTCAATGGCTTATGATTTTTTAAAGATATAAATCGAGGCCGCAAGTAGCTGAGTGGTCTAAAGCACTCACCGTTATGGATCACTGCCATCTCACATCTGCATGGGTTCAAATCTCGGGCTTGGCCAATGTGGGTATGTGAGAAAGTTTGCTGGTAGCTTCTCTTGGTTTGGCGGTTCTTTCCAGGGGTTTTCCGGGTTCTTCCTCCACCATTTATACTGGCTGCCGTGTATAGCCTATCTTGTGCTGCAAATTGGCATTAAACCCTATAATAACAACAGCAACAAATATAGAAATCAGCATTAGTATTGTGAGTATGAGTGTTCTACCATTTTGGAATTATCAGTATTTATATTGGTGAAAGCCATCTATTGCTCCATGATTTGTGTTCATATGCAAGTGAGCTTATATGTGTAAAGTTGCCTACAGGGGCCCAAGCAAGAGGATAGAAGACTTTGATCTCAATCAAACCACTATTATCATACTATGCAGTAGACATATGCTTCAAACAGACAACTATTGTATAACACACACAACCTATGTATAGAAGCAAAGTTTTCAGTATGGCCAGTATTATTCATTGTGGCTGTTCTACACTTTTCTAGGCAGCCAAATAATACTGCATTATGGATAGCGTTACACTTATTTTTTTCTGGCAGCATATTTTACATTGAATGTGGCAGATTGCATGGATATATATGAACCAATTGCGAAATTTCACTGATTTATGCATGTATGTCACATTTTGTGAGAAAATTGGCTAAAATTTCCTGCCTCATGTTTACAAATGTCTTCTAATAGAATTAATAATTTAAAGTACTTTGGGTAATGTCAATATGCGTTATATAATATTACGACTTTAGACCGATTCTAAAACAATAAAAACTACCTGTTTGTGCCTTAGCCATTGTGTTACGGTCAAGTTCATTTTTTTGATTCAAAGATAAGCTTGTTGCTGTGGTGAAACACTGTTTCTTTTGCAGTCAGCCAGTGATGCAAATGGTTGGCTTAGGCTTAGAGACTGGAAACTCTTGACATTGTAGCATGTCAGCACTACTACCTAAGGCAGTTTTCAAAGAGACTACCAGTATCCAATCAGATCTAAGATAATAAATTTTGGGCAGGTTTCTCTTGCAAACAGACATTATCCTGTTACATTCATTTCTGAAGAATCAGTAAATGTTTTTACATGACTAAAGAAACATCATGGCACTCTGAGAGCAAATTGTGTACTCATAAAAGAGGGGGATAAAGGAATTCTTGAAAATTGGGATGAGATTTGGAAGAAAGGCTTCAGAGGTAAAAAAATAAAGTCTTTGCCCAAATCTGTCTTATTTTCCTTACTTGGTGTTGTAAGATTTGTACATTATTATAGCATTTAATTTAGTAAATATGTAATCTTTTATGTGTATCTGAATTATCAACATGTAATCTAGCATATAGTGAATTATTAATATTTAAGATATATGTAGTTGTTATGATATAATCAAAGTGGATGGTGTAATATGCAATGATGTTGCATTGTGATGCATAACTGAATTTAATAGTGAGCAGTGTTAGAACTTAGAACTTGTACTTGTTTGTATTTTAATATATAGTTGTGTATTATACAGAATTAAACATTGTTGGCCTTTTGCATGTATAATTCGGCATTTTAATATTTTTATGTGTCTTTTATAATTTGTAAAGTAGGAAATGCATAGGAATATTGTAGATGTTGATAGTCTACTATACTGAGCATAGGGATATGTATGTATGTATCAGACCTTGTGATGTTGTTGTCGTTGTTATAGCCTTTATTATAGAACAAGTGTGTATGGAATAGATGGGAGTGTATGAGTTGACCTAGTGATGTAATTGCCATTATGCTGATGAATGGTCTGTGAGAGTTAATTCTTGTGGGATTGAGCAAATAGACAAAATTGTACATCCTGTCTAATCCACAGGGAGTTTTCTGGGTGGGATAGGATTAGGATGCCCCGCCCCAGGAAAGAGTGAAAAGACATGAATAGCAGATGAGAATAGGCAGTTGTGCAAAGGTGCAGAACTGGAAAATGGAAACAAGGGTACTGAAGTACTGACAAGACGGACGTTACAGGTGAATAATATAGAAAGAACATGGGAAGGAAACACAATTAATTTTGCATGATGACAAATAACTGGCAATTTGAATAGACCCTTGTGTTGATTAAGAGAAATTACATAAAATAAACTCTCCTGTAATTGTTGAATACCGTGATATAGTTTATTAAATTGTTATACCTTTCACCTTATTTTTATTATGTTTTATACACCTAGACCGCCAGCCTTGCTGACTGGGGTCTCGAAGCTATTTAATATCATAATAGTTCATCCTTCATCAGTGTTAGTAATACTGTAGGGAGCATGTGACATAGTATTTGGAAAGAATTTTATGAGTGGCTCAAATTCTAGCATCAAACTAGCAGAGAAGTAGAGTGTGTAATGTCAAAGAAAAATTTATATTGGTGTGTGAACATTTTCAGTACATACAGATTTGTAAAAGAGATTAAAATATGTATGATTTTTCAAACAGATACATTTAACCAATTTGAGAATTGTCTTGTTAGCAATGGTGTAAACTTGGTTAATTCTGTGGAAAAAAGCATGAATAGTAATTTTTTGATAGTGTGCAGGAAAAAAATGAAGTTGCTGGCATTGGCAAGACCACTTAGTACAGATAATGAAACAAGTTATGAATACTTTAATGATTATTAGGATAACAATGATGATAATGATGTAATTAATGAATATAGTAGTACCAAGGATCACCAGCAATAAATCAATTAGAGAGATATTCCTTTAGCATTAATATAACAATGGCATGGGGGATTGTTAAAGAGGTAAATAGCTAGAAAATCAAGAGTAGGAATTGCTGTGTCAGGAGTTATGCATGAAATATTTACATGTAAAGACAGAAACTGGAGTCAATCTATAAGCAATGCAAGACAATTAGGACATTAGGTATCATTGCATTTACAACTTCGTATAGTATTTTATACTGATCATCTTACCCAAGGCTTACAAGGCTGCAGCCATTGTACAGGTATACAAATGAAAAGGCAACATACAATCCTGCGACAATCATCTGGGTATCTCATTGATGACAATAGCCAGCAAACCACTTGCCACAATTCTGGTGGAGTTGCCTAGTCCATCATTTCGATCAAAAGCTACCTCAGGACCAGTGTGGTGGTTTCATAAAATAACGAGGGATCAGATACTTGGTGCATGAATCTCGTCAGCTCCAAGAAAAATGCCAAAAACAGATTTTTTATATAACATTGTCTGACAAAAACCCATGGCATAGTCACTCATGGAGGCCATTCGTTGCCCAGAGAAATTCATCGCGATGGTTCGGTAATTTCATTGTCAGCATCTTCTGTCAGAGAATAAATTGGTTTGATCGCATTCTCACGCACTCAAAGAAACCAAACCAACTCATATTGCGAATTACTACTTCACACGCCTGGTCGTCCATTCTACATGACATTACTGAAGTGTTCGAGTACAATAGTCACGGCTAAAGTGAAGAAGATGTATTGGGGTTGTATTGCAGGGAATACATTATATACTTGAAATGACAGTACGACTAATATTTCTGCTTCTGTTGTAGAAAGCATTATTCCAGGAGAGAAAGACTTCAGTACGATTTCCTGTCGTCTTTGCCATATATTTTACCACTACCACCCTTACTTCATTCTCCTTCAGTGCCAGCTTTTGATGAGTTTAAAATGAAATTATACATCCTCATTATACTCATGTTAGTACGTCGTATTTTGATAGTGTCAGTGTCAGTAATAGCATTAAGAGATTTTAGACAACATATTATATTCACTAAAGGAAAGGTGAAACTACATTTTCGTAAACGATTCTCCAGTGAATTTTAATAGATGTATTCTGTGAACCGAGAATTCGCTAAACATCGAATACTTGA
This sequence comes from Potamilus streckersoni, assembly GCA_016746295.1. NCBI lineage: Eukaryota > Metazoa > Mollusca > Bivalvia > Unionida > Unionidae > Potamilus > Potamilus streckersoni. Next base: position 23,237 of record JAEAOA010001570.1, on the reverse strand, counting down.
TTTAAAAGAATTGTTAAAATGAGCCTTTCATACGGTTGCAGCCATCTTAAAACAGAACATTGCAAGTATTGCATGCTTTAACGAATGCTGCTTTGTAGGAAGGAAAATAATTTCTCCCCATCGCGCTTATCGACCAACAAAGTCCCAAAGAAGCTTTGACAAGAGCAGAGGTTACATGTTCATTCAGACGGGAAAAGATCACCTAGGTGCCATTATAATCCCAAAAAATCGCATCACGCTTTCGGTGAAGTTTTTAGGTCTTTTTCGACAACACATCAAAGACAAGGCAGAAAGACTCGTCGAAAGCTCTTCTGCTCCCCAAGAACGAAAAAGGAAAGAAGAACAGAGAGGTGGGCGTATTTCTGTTATAAACATAATGCACCGAGAATCTTGCGATTTCGAAATTCTGTCTGTTTGCCATGCCATCGATGACGACGATGATGATAATGACGATGACGACGTTGAGGTAAGAATCTGTGAGTAGACTTCATCTTGTGTCGTCTTTGACTACGTCAGCACATAGCGAGTTTGAGATAAAATTGCAAACTGAAATTTAAATCGACCTGAATAAAGTGAAAGTTGGCAACCTTGACAACAGTAATTCAGGCATTAATGTCAGAAAGCCTCCTGTCATCAATCTCATCCATCAGTTATTTAGCAAATCGGATTTGTACTTGAATATCAAAACTGGTGAGCAGCAGAATGGATATCTTCTGATCGTACCTGACAAATTTCTTGACGTTCAAATGAATGAACATCTGGATGCATTATGTTAACTTGACATTTTGGACATTTTCAACCAAATAATTTTGCTTGCAACTGTTGAGGCAAACCACACTGCTGTATTTAAGACCGTCAGAAGAAAACCAAACAAACACGTACGTTAGAATGATGGATCTTTCACACTTCACACTTGGACATGTGATTGCAAGCGAAATTTTTTTTTAAAGGGGTGGATGAACGTCTAAAATAGAATCAAAGTAGTACCGTGTTCCATTACATATCTTTGTTGTTGTAGCGTTTATCGCCATTTTTCAGCATATATAGGCTATATACATGGCGGCTAGTATAAATGCTGGAGGAAGAACCCTGTAAAAGACTTTATATAGGCTTAATACTGGTGCACCAATCTCGCCATATATCTTCTATATACATGGCGGCCAGTATAAATGGTGGAGGAAGAACCCTTGAAAACTCCGGGAAGAACTACCGACCCTCGAGAAGCTACTGGCAATCTTTCTCATGTACCCACACTAGCCAAGCCTGAGACACTAACCTACGCAGACGGAGATGAGACGACAGTGATCTGGAACGGTAATTGCTTTAGACCACTCGGTCACTCGGGACCTTATTACATGGTTAATACCAAAGGAAACAAAACAAACTTGGAGTAGTCAGACTTTACGTACAACATGTAGACGTCCTACGTAAACAACATCAATCTAAGTTTGAACAGAACGTCAGTCAAATATCCTCCTCTCCTTCACCATTGCCTCTAGACTCCATTTCAAGAAAGAAGATTATATCTTCACAGGTTAACAAAGAAATCGTTGTGTTCATTAGTATTATTTACAACGTAGATATCGATCAAAATTCTTTCAAGTTCCAATACATAAATGATTCAGACATTAAAGTCGCAAGGAATTGCAAGACGTTGTGTAACAGGCCATTTGAATAGAACTTTGCCCGAAAAAATTACATATAAGATCAGTTTAACTTTGTGAGGATCATCAGTCTGCTTAGCTTTAGAGTAAACAATGAAAGTGGTCTTTGATGCAGAATTTGACGATAGTCTGAAATTCAAGTTTGTAAAAAGGGATCCTAATACAACCTGATGAAGATAGAACCTGTGAAGATGAGAATGTTTTCTATCCGAAACGAAAAAAAACGACCACGAGCGAAGAGAAAAGATAGTCATGATGTCAAGATGACCAGAACAAGAACAACATTCAGCCATCTGTTTTGCTTGCCACTTGGTCGAAAGAATCACACAACTGATCAGATTACAATGTCACAGTTGTCAAATTCATCATCTTAGTAAGATGCTTTGATGATGAGTGAAGAACAAAATTTGGGGACTATCTGGAAGTTGCATCGACTCTATTATCTGAAGAGAAGATTTTGAAAGAGTGGTATAAAGGACTATAAAAACCATTTCTTACCTACACTGACTTCTTTGGAGTCGAAACTTTCTTGCAACACAGTACAGAGACTTCCTGCTGGTCGATTTACTTGACAAAGATTAAAGTAATAAAGTCAAGTCCTGACATATCGATGCCTGAGAAGAATGAATACCAGTAAATTTTGTTATCTTCTGACTTAGAATTCTTACACATCTTCTTGTAACTCTGTGTGTGTGTGTGTGTGTGTGTGTGTGTGTGTGTGTGTGTGTGTGTGTGTGTGTTATGAACATCTTCAGTGAAAATATATTGGCATTCAATCCTGTTATTAGCGCAGACGAAAGTCATAGCCCAGGAACTCGGTGGGTGGCCGTCTATTTTCACATCGATCACAATGTGGATTATTTTGATTCTTATGGCTTACCTCCTCTGGCAGTCAACATCATCGATTTTTTTAGACGAAATGCTATATCTACTCAATTCAATAATGTTTGAGTACAGGGATAAGATCGGATGGTGTGTGGAAAGCATTTGTATATTTTCTTCACCGATGCATTCCTGGATTTCCCGTAGACCTTGTATTGGCGTTTTAAATGTGATTCCTCTATAAATCATGATAAAATAGAAAGGTTTATTTTTAATTATGGATATATATTTCCTCAAAGCAGAAGCATTGGGTGTATCGATGGAACAATTACGCTGTATTAGGGCATTTGACGTCTAGTCTGTCTCCAAAACATTCTCAGTCTTGTAAATGTATTCATGTTTAACGTTTGGAATTGGTATATGATGCAGTAGTGGCTTACGCAAATGATCCATCTTAATTGATTTTATTAATGTTTTAGTGCGTGGGTCCATTACCAATGCTAATATAGAATAAATATGATTAGCGTGTTGTTTTTCTTGACAAAAGAAAAAAAACATTTCGTTTCTTACATGCTCTTTCACATTTTTATGTCTTTTTTTGAATTTATAAACTGATGTTTTCTTTCATTTCTTTGTGCAGAGTTTGTGGAATGCTTTCCTTCAAGTCCATGCTTCTCACACATAAAGTGGTAGGAACCCCAATCAATAAAACCTTCACCTCCAAGAAAACAACATGATCCACATCTTCAAATACTGAAGCCGGGACACGATCCACCTTGCGACCGAAATCACTTACAACTCAAAAGGGTTCAGAAAAGTGTGTTAGGATGAGAGAGGAAAAACAAAATAAACAAGGACAAAGAGGCCCAAAAGGCAACCAGAAGGCAAGGAAAAGAGAGGAGACAAACTTTATCAATGTCACCTACAACACACCACAGCCTGGAAAGAAAACTCAGGGCACAGCATCTGCACATCAGGAAAAATAAAGCTGCAACAAATAAACCCAGAGAGATGCATCTGTGTGTTAATAGTATGCCTATAAAGAATACTACACTTGTGTATGACAGTATGTTTGTATGCCCTAATCCTCCTCACATGCTTTTAGATCATGTCCGTTTCGTTGGATAGTATGTGTGGGGTGTCGGTCACTGCACAAGGCGTGTTGGATAATATATGAAAATGGGTGTAGTGTAGTAATCAAAGCGTGCGATGTGATAAAAATACAATAGTGTTGTATCGGATACTACTAGGGATGTTAGATTGCACTGAAAAGTGGGTTTGGGATAGTAATCAAAAAGTGGATGGTAGATGATGGTGTAATATTAACTTTCTATTTGTGCTCTGATATACATATATGTCCTTAGATTTCTACGACAATCATGGAACAAACGGAAAACCTTATGTTAAATTCTGTAATTTTAAAGTCCCGTTGTTCCCAGATGGACCCATAAAGGTAAAACTACGGCATAATGTAAATTCGTGTTTGTTGTATAAGTACCCCATAATACTACTGTAGATCTTTCGGCGAATTTATAACTCACCTGGTCGTAAGGTTCAGCTTGTTCCCATTCTGGAAACCATATTTTTTTTATCTGGTTTTGATATACACAGGCTATTTTCAACATTTTCTTAAAAACAACATGACCGTTTTGGCAAAATTTGGCAAGAAGCACTCTGACATAAAGGACTTTTAAACTTTATGCGAACGATGATTCAAATTCTACAACTGATTCCTATCCGCCATTAATTATGGCGATTGTTGCCAGAGAAAAAAACTTTAAACAACCTCATTTTTTTAAATTACTGAATACAGTGTGACTAGACCTGACAGGAAACATATTGGTGTGAAGACGTTTCTTATTGATATGATATAAAATATGGACAATGTTACTAAAAATAGAAAATGCATGAACAAATAAAAAAACCACTCCATTTTTAAGGGCTTTCATGTATATGATGTAGGCAAATATTCACATTCAGATTTGGCCACTGTTAAAAAATGAAATCTATTAAAATACATCTTCTCAAATGTTTTCCAAAAACTTCGAGCAAATTTTATTTCCACTGCTAATATGATGTAGCAAAGAAAATGCTAGCGCAGGAAATGTAATAGGTCTGTGCAACTTCGGGTTCGCAATCCAAATCATGATTATTATTTTTTTTTTTTTAAGATGGAAAAACTTTACCAAAATGTGAAAAAGGAGTAGGTAGTGAGGCGCAAAAAGACTAAATTTTAGATTCGCTTCCCAACACGGTTGGGAACCACTGAATTAAAAACAGAGAAAAAGTTGTTTTATACAAATTCATACACTGTTAAGAAGAGAAGACCCCATAAACAGTTCAGCCAGAAAATCATCAAAGTATCGAAACACTTTGCCATATTCAGAGTACGTCTATGAACCTAAAGTATACCGAATATCGAAACTTAAAACCTCAAGTTCGAGAGCTGTAACAAATTTCCGTTATTTGAATTGTACATGTGTAATTAAAACACACGAATACACTGACTGATCTTTAGAACAATACTGTACATTACATGTTTTTGCTCACTGACGTGGAAAGTCTCTGCTTGTCTTACATTGTAATTATATGACCATCAATCCCAACTCTACCTGTGGCAAACACTTTCCGTCTGTCATTTCTCATCTGCATGATATATGTTAGAAACAATCCAGCCAATTGAGGACAGACGATTGCGTTTATAAGGGATACATAATAATGTTGAAGGTAAGTTAAGATATAAATTGTACATATCGGTTGTTGCATTAAGTCTTTGCAGTTTACATTAGTCTTTAATAAGTACCAGAGTGCTAAATAACACCATATACGCAATTGTCATAACCACGTGCTAAGGCCTATGGAACCAAATATATTTACGCTAGGATATGTGTAAGACTTAACCATGGGTCGAAATACTGGGTTGAAGTTTTAAGTATTGGTCCAGGAATGTGTTAAGAAAGGCATATAAAGACACACACAAACACACACACACAAACACACACACACAAACACACACACACACACGTAAATATAATAGTTGTCTTCTCTCCCCATTGAAGTAGATGGTTATCCTTTCTGTTGTCATTTTTATTAATTATAATTTGCATCATCTAAGCAAATAACATCAACAATATGAGAAAGAACAATATAAGCTAGGATGTATATGATATGTAATGGTAGATTTTCAAGCACCATATTATTAATTTTAGTAACAAAATTTTGTCGCGATTTTACGCAAACTACTGATTGGTCGGAAGTATTATCTGCTGCACATTCATGACGTAATAACAAAGTATTAGCACGGAAGCCTTCAAAGAATGTAGTCTTCTTTTTCAAACGGAAAAGCGGTGACAATTATATGAAAAATATCGAATATATTTAAGAATAAGCTGACAAGCAAAAATTCCTTTCTTAAAACCACAAACCAACATTGGACGATTACACAAATGAGACAAGAACCCCCCCCCCAAAGAGTAATTATTAGCAGAACAATATGATGCTTGGCTATAGATAAGTACAAAAACGATACAACAAAAATGTAAATAAAATGAATAAGATTGAGCAAGACTTGAGAGAGTGAGTACGAGTGACGGAAATCAATTATGAATAAATGTGGCTGCGAGCGTATGTATGTATGTATGTATGTATGTATGTATGTATGTATGTATGTATGTATGTATGTCTCTCTCTCTCTCTCTCTCTCTCTCTCTCTCTCTCTCTCTCTCTCTCCAAAATACACAAAAATTTGCACACAATCAAACCAGGGAGAAGGTCGTCCATTCTCTGTATCATAATCTCTAGCTTACTAATTAACAGGTTATGCTTCGAATACATTCTACATTTTAAAATATCATAAGAGAAACAAATTGCTGAAGAGTCGTTCCTATTATCATATTATTATGTCAATAGACACCATGAAAAACAACATGGGTATAATGATAACTTCCTATGACACTACTGGTGGAATTAAACTTTTCCTCCATAACCTAATTATCTTCGCAGATCCAACATAATTAACATCTTCGTCTTATTATTCTCATCTATACTATCAATGCATATATTTCCAAATTCATGTTGAAATTTTCTTCAAAATGTATCTAGTTTTCCTTTTTTATGATAAATTTAATTTTACGAATAAGCTGAAACTGTGGCTCTAATCTGATTAAAATCAGATCTCCATTGTTTTACATGAAGATCTTACAGCGACCGCTTATAGTGTCATATTCTGGTAACGTATGTTATTACCACAATCCTTAGTTTTACCAGCCAATCATATGAAGTCTTATATAATCGCGTTTGGAGACTGAGTGTGGACGAAGAGCATGAATGTGTACCACATCATGTGATTCACTTTCAGATTTTTAAAAGCTGCATTTCTATTGGCTAATTCAAAGGTAACGAGAACATGTCTCCATAGCGGTCATGTCAGATCTTGACGTGGGACAGCGGAGATCTGATTTTAATCAGATTGTTGTGACTTACTCAGACAAACCAAATATATATCTTATGACATGCACAAGACTTCAACAACTTTTGCTCTGATAATTTGCACTTTTTCCGTGTGTTGTTTACGTGTTTGTTACAAATAACAATTTTTCCTAACATCAATTAGTAGCTTGAGCATTTTGTTACGATTTACACTTTTTGAAGGGCATTATTGAATCAAAGTCAAATCTTAGACTAGGTCATTTGTGCGGAAACGAAACTTTTAGGGTTGACATCTCATGGATGATGTGTTTCGTACAAATAATCAGAAAACATCTTGTCTGCATCGTTTGTAATGTTGACTTTGACTGCTTATTGCTTATATCAAAATCTAAAATATGAAGATAGCTGTCATATGATTTTTTATATGACTTATAGGCTTTGGTTTCGTCCGTTTTTATCATCCGAAAATTCACAAGTCTCAACTGGGACTTGTATTATGATTACAGCCGTTTTGCATTTAGCAATTATGTAGGATTTTGCAACTGAGCACATTGATTTGTGTTATAGTTCGGAATTAGGTGTAATAAAGTTTTTAATATTTTTCATTCTAACATTCATTCACATAACAACATTTATTATCCATGTCTTGAAAGTTTTAATTTTGTTTTCTTTTATCGGATCAATAATTTAAATCATATCATTAAAACATTTTGACCATTTTCATGATGTGATTAAATGCGATTTTTTAAAAAATATACTGTAATAACTGCGGACCTAAAGCAGTATCCAGTAGAAGAGCAACATACACTTTTGCAAATTGAGCATTCACAAACGCACGACTGAAAAGACCAGAAGGGTCACCTGCAAATATTCCAGTAGGAAATCTCGTGAGTAGCGAATACCTAAAACCAGATTGAGCAATCAGTCATGCTGATCATGTAACGCTGTTGTGTTCAGTGAGCAGCAGTTTGCAAAGAAGCAAACTGAGCTCATTATATGGTTCGAAATTCCTTCTGCGTTGTATGTCGTCCATATATAGCCGCTCGTCGTCAATCTATCTATCTATCTATCTATCTATCTATCTATCTATCTATCTATCTATCTATCTATCTATCTATATATATATATATATATATATATATATATATATATATATATATATATATATATATATATATATATATATATATATATATATATATATCCTGCTATCTCAATGGTAGATCGTCATTATTCTGCAGTAGAGATATTTATGTGAAAGAAATTATTTCGGACATGGACAAAAATGTTTTCAGTTTTGATTAAATTTATCCCCAGTGACCAATATCACATTTGATTTTTTACGGTACTGGCTTCGATCCTCTGAGCTGATGTACTAATCAGGATAACGTGGCTGTCAAATAGTTCCGTGTGCGAATTTGTTTTGCTTTGGTATAAGTGACCTACAAAGAATACTTGGCAGAGAATATCTTGTCCAGGCTCAGCCAATATCATCTTACTAAACCCTGTTACATTTCTTTCAATTTATAACCGACTATATAATACTGTCTGTTTTTAACTGAAATCTGAGACATAAGAGACCGACCATTTTATTTGCAGAGGGTTCAGGACAAATCTCACAAAATTCCACATATATATATATATATATATATATATATATATATATATATATATATATATATATATATATATATATATATATATATATATATATATATATATATATATATATATATATATATATATATATATATATATATTAGTTTAAACATTATCTTCAGGTAAGACATTATCTTCAGGTAAGTGTATCTTAAGACCGCCCCCCTCCTCTCCACCGAAAATGAATGGTCGATACCTAACAGAGCTCTGACAGGCTCATGTCCTGCTGACATTTGGAATTCCCGTTCTACTTATTTTTATTAGCCTATCAGGTAAAGCGTCTAATTTTACGCTATGGAGATTTACTGTTAGTAACGACATTCTCCAATTTATATTTTTCACCTTCATTCAAAAGATGGCTGTAATTTGATTGGTGAATCAAAATGTTAACATAACACGACAATACTATTGATTGTTATATGTTATATACAATCAGTCTAAAAGAATGAAAGTTAATTTTTAAATCTCATCGTTGCAGATGGCATTTCTATACAAGTGGAACATCTTCCTGATTGCCCAATTGGTCCAATGGTCAAACTGCCAGGTCAGTTGCCCTGATGAATGCTGGTGTACTGAGACATTTATAGAATGCCAGACTCTAATGGAACTACCAAAGATATTTCCCCACAGCGAAACTGTGCAAAAGATCAAACTTCAGGATCTCAACATCAATAATGTACCTGGTCAATCCTTCGCGAAGATGACGAAGCTTAACAGTCTTATAATCACCGTATCAAACATTGCTTTTATAGATTCATGTGCTTTCTACGGCGTGCCGAACTTAATGGAGCTTACAATTGAAAAAAGCGCTATTGGATCCATCTTTGAATATGCTTTCAGTAATATATCTGGGATAGAAACTTTCACACTAGAGAGGAACAAGATTGGCTATATAGCTCCTTTTGCCTTCAGTCATCTGAAGAACGTAAAGAAAATGGACATAACAAGCTCGGGAATTACTGTCCTGTCGGGACAATCCTTTTATTCACTGTACAACATAAGCAGTCTGCGCTTTCTGGACAATACCATCGGTAAGTACAGTAGCGGGGCTTTTCAAAACCTCGCCTCTGTAGAGAGGTTTGAGGAGCGTGGGAACAATATCAGTAACTTTGAATGTGGAAATGCTTATTTCGATTCAAGCTCTGTGGGACAATACTTGTTCGCTGGAAACGTAATAAAGTGCAACTGCACACTGATGTGGCTAATGAATACTCGTCATGGCGGAACATTCGAGTCGATTTTGAAAGACAACCGATGTTGGGGAAGTATGAAAATACAAGACGGCACAAGCCTTGCAAACGTGACATTAGGAGAATTGGGATGCCCCGAACAGAATTTGGATCACCTCTGCACAGCTTCTACGGCACACTCACACCCAAAATGCTCATCAAGGACACAAAAGCCTCCCACACCACGAGAACATTGGCTACAGACACACAATGAGGAAGCTAATAAGGACGTCAAGAGGGGCATAGCTGTAGTACCAATTGCTTCATATGAGCTATTGAGTCTTCTAACGACTGTCTATATACTTCTGGTTTTCACTCTTATTCAGCGTTAACAGAACATAAAAAACAAACGATTTTTATCTTATATCGACAAGAATTAAGACGGAACTATTAAGAACTCTCTTCTTTGTCTTCTGCGATAAATCGAAGTTGGGGCGTTCTTTAGCACTACATCAGAATGTACATGCGTTGCTTGTTGAACGGTTTACACATTGTATTCATGGCTGAGGCTCCTTATAATAGGATACAAAATAAACCTTTTTGGCAATACTGTTTTATTGTACAGAAAGGCTTAGTAGATGAAAATTGTGACCACCTTCTTTGAAACATTTGTCAAAATTAATGCAGAGAGTTATTCAGAATACTTACAGGATTTTTAAGATGTTTCATGTTAGTCAATTTTTTTTTTGGAAAAGTTTAAAAATCTTTGTTACATCAATCTTTTGATTACATGTTAAAATTGCCTTCAGATTTTATGTATTTTTATTCATTTGATTCAGTTTTTGGAAAAGTTTACGAAAAAGAGACGTATTGTAATTACAAAGAATTTCAGATTTCCCTTCGTTGGCATTTGCTTATGTAGGTTAAGCTTTGCAATGCATTCTGCTACGTATCAACGTTTCATCAGCCCTATATTCCACAATGAATACACAAAAGGCACATTTATTTTCTCTATTCCTTCTTGGTGCACCTGTGAAGCATAGGCGTGAATAATAGAATCCATCATATACAATGGGATCTTGTCATGGTTTTGCATTTGGCTACGTTTCTTTCTCACGGTTGTACACATAAGGGAAAGTGAGATACGCCTGTCTCACATGCATTGATTGGCACAATGGACGTTGTTAATGTCTACAATGTATCAAGGGCTTTTAACATTGAAAACACACATTTCTTGAGTATGGAGTTTTGCTGTATACTGAAACTATTAATCTCCATCAAGTGACGCAAACAGTTGCAGCAAATACTATGTCTTCTTATTCCTTACCACTACCGTATATCCACCATCTTTATGGCATTTTTTTCTCATTAGAAATGAATGAAAAAGTTTATCATATGAATTGGTGTAGGATGGGAAAATTCTATCAAGATCATAATTTGAGGTCAGAATTTTTTAAAATAAAAAGCCTCGTTCCTCCCGACAAAATGTGGATCTCGGTTTGAGTATCGACCACCATTGTATGACAGATTATGTTAATCCTACTGACTTTGTATCTATGAAATCCCGGTCAGAAACATCTGTTTTCAAAAAATCAAAACAAGCAACTTCAACGTGTAGGAAAACGAAAACAACGAGTGGAACTTCTTGAAAATGCGACTAGTAATTCACCATTATATCAATGTGTAGAATTTGCACAAAATACGAACAGTGTATGGTTCATCCATAAGTAAGATGTATATACAAGTGATTTTCCTCGAACGCCAATAATGATTTCTTTGATTTCACCCATATTGTGATATTGAAGAATATCAATTCAAAACATCAACATGTGCATCTCGTGGCGTCAAGTCGACCATGGCTTAGTCCTACAATGTAAGACATAGCATATGTTGTTTTTATTTTAGTGCTATGTCTTAAAACCATAATAACGGCCTTACATAGCCCAGTTCCGATGTCAGTGACATCGGAACGAGTAGTCAAAGTTTCTAGAATATCTCACACATTTGACAGCATATATCGACACTCGTCCACTAGTTATTGTGTAATTAATATACTTACTATAATGTCTTTATCCTAGTAAAGTCAAATTATGACATTAGCAAATGGACGCATTTTCATGTTATGTTGACATATATTTGAATGTGTTGCAATGCAACGGTAATCGATGTATGCCGAAGTATGTTCCAGTAAGTTAATGTGGGAGATATGTTTCTTCGTCGAAACGAAACGTTGATTACTGTTCAAATAGGCAATGGGCAACGCTGAATGCGAAAATAAAACCAGATTACATTTTCGTTCAAATATAATGAGTAAACAATTTACTACACACATTTCCGCGACAATGTACATTAATGAAACTTAAAGCGTTTTCATTCTAGAGGGTACTGCCAAAACTGAAACTTTCAAATAGTTTCCGCGACAATGTACATTAATGAAACTTAAAGCGTTTTCATTCTGGAGGGTACAGCCAAAACTGAAACTTTCAAATAGTTTCCGCGACAATGTACATTAATGAAACTTAAAGCGTTTTCATTCTAGAGGGTACTGCCAAAAGGATTTATCAATGAACTATTTTAAAGCTCCATTGATTGCATCATTTTTGTTTGCATTGAATGCCATTTCGCTGACAATATTGTTCAAACATGAAACTTGATAAAGCATTAATCTTGACTTGGAAGACTCATTGCAGGTTACAGTGACTTAGCCAGTAATTTTCAAGCTCCAATTATATAATCCACCAAATTACATTTCTCGGACACTTTTGCTTGGATTGCCCTCATCATGAAACTCGATAAAGTAAACATTTTGAAATAAAAATAATATCCACTAAAGCGTGAATGGTGAAGTTACAGTAACTTACTTTGTGTCCAGCCGATTTTAACATAATCTCCATAAAGCAATTATTTTGAACATGTCTGCATGTGTGTGTCTGTGTATGCCAGCGTCCGTCAGCCCACATATTCCATTAACTTCAATGATAAATTTTATATACTTTAGTAATATGGCTAAATTCTCATACAGAGCTGACAGCGAAGTCTAGTTCCTTACCACGTGGATATCTATTGATTACAAAACCAATTTACCAAATCCTGGGGAAGTGGCGAGCTTGACACAAGGGCCATGGCATGGTTTATGTCTTACTCTAGTGACTTTTGTTAGGTATTAAAAATATGTCCTGGCTGAGTAGGTGAAACATATCGTTAAGTGGATATTCGTATATGCAACTTACTGATTTACGTTGTAACGTGTAGGCTAGTACAAATGTAACAAAAGAATAAAGTAAAGGCACCAAGCTATTAAAGTTTTAAAAAAATATTTCATTTTCATAGCAAACAATGTAAAAGTAGAAAAAAGACTTTCTGTTTGTGCAAGTGATTTAAAATTGATCTTAGAATTAAAAACTATACGTTCTTATTGAATCCAGGTTGAATCTCGATGTAATTCTAATATGTAGGCGATGACTTCGGATGATTTCTTTACTGATGGTAACAGATCCTCGATTGAATCAGTTTTTTTTCCGTGTAGAGTTCCAGAATAAATTTCCACTGAATTTCTTTTTCCCAGAAGCTTTTATAAGAAAGTATACTTTTTAGTCTTCTAGAGAACAAATGATCAAATTCCAAAAAGCAGACGAACTTCAAAAACAAACTAACAACAACAATAGAAGCACCTTGTTCCCTCAAGGTGTTAAGAACGACTCCCTAGATTTCACTAAGACAAAAGTATTAAACCCAACTAAAATCGTCATCCCATTCCCGCTCGATGGGTCACGTTGTCTCTTAACAACGGAATAAAAAAGGGAATTTATCACGTAGCAAAATCAGCCCGATCTAAGCAATCAGATTCTAACACTATAAATGAATAATACAATATGAGTAACACGTAGGTAGAAAATGACCTAGAAAATAGACAATCGTTATCACGAGATGTTTACATACTCTATGAACCAGAGTCAGCTAAAAATAATGCTAATGTAATACCTTTTGCGTTCTATACAAACAGAATTTACTTAAAAAATATCGAATTCCGTGAAAGAATCATTACAATGAAATATAATGAAACAAAAATAAATTTAAAAAAGGAATTTAAAACTAACACAAAGGTAATTGAATTACATATACGTAACACTTCCCCCATAACGAAAAAGAAAGATTTATGAAATAAAGCTTTATTTTTATTATATGTCAATTATACACGAGGCAAAATAAAATCACATAAGAAAAGTCTTTTGAATGATGCAAAGTATACATGTAATAATATTTCTGTACACGGAAAAGTGTATGCAATCAAATTGTCTGATATCAATATCACTTGCATCAATAAATAATTTAAAAGATTTATTTAAATTTGTAGCTGTAATTACTGGCGCACTACTGGGTATTGCCTTTAACCGATCGAAAGCCTTTTAACACTTTTCAGTCCAAAGAAACTTGTTTTTCTTACTTAACATGTTTGTCAGGGGATCAGTAATATTAGAAAAATTCGAACAAAAATGTCCGATAGTACACTGCCATACCCCCAAAAGTCATCAGTTCATTTTTACTGACAGGCACAGGAAAATCAGAGGTAGCCTTCACCTTAGCATCAATAGGTTTAACTTATCCGTGTCCCATAATATATCCTAGAAACGTTACACAAGCATGGCAGAACTTACTTTTAGAAAAATTTATTGTCTAACTTGCACCAGTGAGTCTGTGGAAAAAAAATTCCGAATCATTGCAATATGTTCTTTTCAGGTGGCGTTGTAGATAACGACATAATCAATATAAGCGTCACAATTATCTAGACCAGAGGTTAAGCGTTGAAAAGTATTTGTGGAATCCTTCATCCCGAACGGCATTACTTTATATTGATAGAGTCCATCTGAAGTCACAAATGCCGAAATTTATTTTGTCCTTTCAGTGGAATTTGCCACAATCCATTCAGAAGGTTAAATTTGGTGACGTACTTGGCGTTTCCAATTTTATCAATACAGTCATCAATTCTTGGTAATGGAAATTAATCTTTTTTGTCACACTGTTAACCTTCGTATAATCAGTGCACGTACGGAAAGTTTTATCCAGTTACGGAACAAGTATACATGGTGAACTCCAATTACTTTTACGGGGCTCTATTAAATCGTTCTCGAGCAAATACTGAATTTCATTTTTCAAGTATTTTTATTTGAGAGGATACATCCGGTATGGGTGTTGTTTACAGGTTTTGAATCTACAACTTCGACGTCATGACAAAATTTTGTTTGTCCTCGTAGGAATATCTGGAAACAATTGCTCATAATCTAATAATAACAGTTTAAGTTAATTCCTTTCTTCTTGATGTAAACGCACAAGTTTCTGTTCCACATTTTTCATAATTTCTGAATTCCGAAGATCAAGTGTCAGATTGAGTTTCTTCACTAAAATCCTCAGCTTTTTTGGACAGGTACAACTAAATGAATTTCATGATTTACTTGGCTATCTCTTTCAACATACTAGTGCTCCATTAATTTGTTTAGATCAGAGTATTATTATAATAATTTAACTCATTCATTTTTTATTTACTTTGTAAGGGCCATACAATCGAATTTGAAGACAATTTTGAAGAAAGAGCAAGAAAGAATGAACTTTTTTTTATAAGACTCAAACGTTCTCTCCATTAAAGTTTTGTTAAACCATAATTTCACTTTTGACTTGAATTGCTAAGTGCCAAATTCAAACATAACTAGCTGGAAAATTTCAGACATAAAATTTGATCCTTGATCAGACTGGACAGATTTGAGTAAGCTAAATTGAGTAAAGAACTTTATCAAAGTTTGTCTGTTTTGCTATCTTTTTCTTCGTTTACTGCTTGAATTCAAATAAGGATATAGGTCAACAAGTTTCGGATGATGCAACATTTACAAAAACATGGATTAGAAATAAATTATTTTTTGTCAAAAGAGAACTTGGACTGATATAACAAATATTCAGTCCTACATTATTCATTTGATAGTCATAAAGAAGTACGTACTAAATACGTATGCGAACATAGATATGAGACATTTACATTCTAAATAAGTCTAATATATACATAGGACATTTACACACTAAATAACTATAATAACATAGACCTGGAGCATTTACACACTAAATAAGCATAATAACATAGACCTGGAGCATTTACACACTAAATAAGCATAATAACATAGACCTGGAGGATTTACACACTAATTAAGCATAATAACATAGACATGGGACATAGCTTTTACATCCGGTTTTATAAGATTTGGTGGCAGACCTGGGTGGTTTCCCCCGCCAGTTGCCAATTAATAAAAATTGTTTTACTATGATTTATCGCTGATCCAGAGACTTACCCAAACTTTATGAATTCGTCCTGTATGTGTTTAAAGCAAAATTCGTCTGCATGTAGCATAGTTTTGAATTCATCTTTTATATTGTGCCATATTGGGTATTTTATTTCCGTGACTATTAGTGTTCTTTTTAAAGTTTATGTTACAGGATTCTATGGTTATAACATATAAGATCATGTATTAGGGAAAACCCTGTCTGACTGAGTGTTGGAGCTTAAATTTTCCCGACAAGGCCACGTTTATAGTTATTTTTGATGTTATGTTGCTATATATTGCTTTTACCCAATTAATTATCCAAATCCACATTTCCCTAACGCTTGGACTATAAATTCACGTTCAATCCTATCGAATGTATTTTCTTGGTCGAAAATCGCTTTATCATTTCTTTTTTACTGGATCTATAACAGCTGCTATAGGTAATGTTATTCAGAACTCTTATAAAAATCTATTATTTTATTTAAACATTTCCTAATTCTATTGGTTATAATTTACCCCCCCCCAAATTATAATCTACCTTAAGTAAGGTAATTGGTCTCCAGTTTATTTATTTTGTTTCTCTTTCTTTCCATATATATATATATATATATATATATATATATATATATATATATATATATATATATATATATATATATATATATATATATATATATATATATATATAAGAGTAGTAATTCCTTCTTTTAAGATTTTGGGCATTTCCCCTCTGAATAAAGTATTATTATATAAAATATCTAATAATTCATGAAATTCGTCTTTAAACTTTATATAAAATTCAGTTGTTAGTCCATCGAACCCTGGGGCCGACCCCTTATTAAGGCTATTTATCGCACGTTTTATTTCTTGCATCGTGGTAAATTTATCACAATATTCTTTATCTTCTGACGATGTCTGTTTATACTTTGTCACTACTAAATATTGTTTTATAGTATTTGCTTCTATATTTTGGATTTAAAAATATTTTGGAAGTAGTCTTTAATTCCATTTAAAATGTTTGTTTTGTCTCTCTCTCTCTCTCTCTCTCTCTCTCTCTCTCTCTCTCTCTCTCTCTCTCTCTATATATATATATATATATATATATATATATATATATATATATATATATATATATATATATATATATATATATATATATATATATATATATACTATCCCTCCCAAATTCATCTCTTCTATTTTGTTTTATGTTCCCCTCTCTTTAGTTCCATTCGCATGTATAGCCCTTCCATTTAATATAAATATTATCGAATTTTCTTGCTCTTGTTTTGGCTTATTGAAGTTTTTTTTCTTCTATTTCTTCCCATTGTTTAACTATTAAAGTGTCTTGCTCAGTTAGAAGTTTTTCTTTTAGTTGAAGTTCGAAAATAATTTATGGAGCCATTGTTTTTTTTTTTTGTTTTTTTTACTTTGCTAGTTAGTTCTTTTTTTAAAATTCCCGTTTCTGTATTTTGCAGTCTTTTATTATATTACCTTTTTCAATTGACTTAAGTCCATTTATGTAAGTCTGAATTGTCTGCATGCAGTTTTTATCTTTAAGATGCGTGTTATTCAATTTTAATTTCCCATAACCACATTTAGTTTTATTTATGATTTTAAATTCAAGTTCTACGGCGTTGTGATTTTCTATTCTGTCTTCAAGGATATTACATGTTTTAACTGTCGCAATATACATCTCTGAGATGTAGACTGTATCTAGTCTACTTCCTTTAGTTCGGTCATAAACATATGTATATTCCCTGTCTTCCTTAATGTTCCATCTGTATGTATCTAGTAGGATGTTTGTCTTTATATTTATTTTTATCCATTTTCGCAAAGCCCAGTCTGAAGCTGAAAGTTGTTTTTTTTTTCTTCACTTTTATCTTCTTCGTACTATACCCAGTTAAAATCTTCCCCTGTATGCTCTTATAAATCTGGGACATTTATATACAAAACAAGTCTAATAACACAAACATGGGACATTTACATACTAAATTAGTCTAAAAATATAGACATGGGATATTTACATACTAAACAGAGGGGCCCCGAGTGGCCGAGTGGTCTAAAGCGCTGTCCGTTACGGATCACTGCCATCTCAACTCTGTCTGCGTGTGTTCGAGTCTAGGATTCGGCGAATGTGGATATGTGAGAAAGCTTGCCAGTAGCTTCTCGTGGGTCGGTGTTTCTTTCCGGTGATTTCCCGGTTTCTTCCTCCACCATTAATACTGGCCGCCATGAATAGCCTATCGTGTGCTGAAAAATGGCGTTAAGCCCAACAACAACAACAACATACTAAACAAGTCTAATAATATAGACATGGGGCATTTACATGCTAAATAAATCTAATAAGATAAACATGGGACATTTACATACTAAATAAGTCTAATTACATAGACATGGGACATTTAAATACAAAGCAAGTCTAATAACATAGACATGGGGCATATACATGCTAAATAAGTCTAATAACATAGACATGGGACATTTACATACTAAATAAGTATAACAACATAGACATGAGAAATGTACATACTGAATCAGAATGCTTACAAAGATATGGCATATTTACATGCTAAATAAGTACACTAACATACACATGGGAATAAATAAGCATTAAATAAGAATAAAATTTCCCTCATTAAATAAGTACACTAAATCAGCACAATAACATAGACAAGGAAAATTAATATACCAAATAAGTATGCTAACAAAGACATGGCACTTTTACGTACCAAATAAACATAATAATATAGACATGGGATAGGTACGTACTAAATAATTATAATAACATAAATACACTACATTTACACAACTCTATGTTGAATACTTCTTTTTACATCCATATGCAGTGTAGATGGCATTTGTTACACGAGCATTAAACCAGTCCACTCATATTTTGAACTATTCCATGTCATGTTCATATAATAAATATATACGCTCTGACAGAACTCGTATATGCAATTAGATATATACTTAGAGTAAACAAAAGCAAACAACACATAAGTGGTAAATGTATAACTCGACCAAAATGACACGCAGGTTTAGTCTTTCATCAAAATGTTAATTTGGACTACGCCCTCCTGACGAAAAGGTAATCTGATACAAACGCAAAATGTTAATGTCAGTACTCTTGACGGAAACGACATAATAAACAGCAATAACTTATTTTCGAGTTGACTACATGAATATGCATTTGAAAGATTAGACTAGCAGGTCAATTTCGTTGGCAACAGAGAAAATTTAATTACAGTCTATTTACCTTTTAATGATGAGAAACGTGAGCATATTGACACACATTTACGGTCTTTACCAGTAAGCTAACCATTTACCAATCTTACGGTTTGGCCGCACGAGTTTATGACGGAACACATCACTCCTTGTACAGCGAATCTTACCTGTAAAGACCACAATTTATGGAAAATCCTCGTATCTCAATATCTTTCCGTATGTACTCCATTATAAGTCGAATCAAAGTGCAAGCAACCAAGATCTTGATATTCTTTATCATAATCAGACGGCAGATAAGGGTCTACGCTGTTTGTTCTACTTATTATAATTAACAAACTGCACAGACCCAGAACTGCCAGCACATTACGCATTAACGTTAGCTTTACACAAATTTTAGTCATATCGCTACTATGTCTGCTACGATGTTTCAGTTTATAGTGATGTTTAGAACTGGGGCATCATGTCGCATTCACATTATCCTGACACCAGGCCGACCATTCCTAACACTAACCTGTTAATATTGAGCACCTAGCATGGCTGCTGTTAGTACATTTTTATAAATCTTCGGTAGGACTCGGTTGGAGTTTGAACCCGTTACCTCCAGTATCAGAGGCAGACGCTCTAACTACTTGGGCACCGGAGCGGTCGTATAGTGATTAGAGAAAGCCATACCTATCTCCTTCGGAGATCATTAAGTTTTACCGAGGGAATTACCGTTCAGTCATTGTGGTGACGAAGAAAGCCTACAATAAACCCAAATTTGTACTGCATTAATGATGTATAAATTATTTAAAAGTACGACAATCAATATAAATGTATTACTTGTCATGACATTTTAATTTTCACAAAGTATTATTGAACAGATAATTAAGTGGGTTTTCTTAATTTCAAAAAATACAGATTCAGATCATGTTCTCATTTGTATTTACGTGAATATAATGAGAGAGAGAGAGAGAGAGAGAGAGAGAGAGAGAGAGAGAGAGAGAGAGAGAGAGAGAGAGAGAGTACTTTATGCTTTAAGAAATTTAATTTTTAATATAAAAATACATATACAATGATGTTTATTTATGTTTTTGTTCGTTTTAACGGCACTTGTAAAATGTCTTTGTCATTACCTTGCCAATCTATGATGGATAAGGTTTTCTCGATTTCGTGTGCTGTCATAAATAATCAAGGAATTAAACTGTCTAGTTAATCGGGACAGAGAAGGTTAGTATGTGCTGCTTGAAATGAGTACAACCCACATGGACACAAACATAAAGGCAGATGATGGATGAAACAGCTATGTTATTAAATAATCGTGTTAAAGGATTATGAGAGAGAGAGAGAGAGAGAGAGAGAGAGAGAGAGAGAGAGAGAGAGAGAGAGAGAGAGAGAGAGAGAGATGTTGTAGGGTTTAACGCCATTTTTCATGTTGTTGTAGGGTTTAACGCTATTTTTCAGCACAAGCTAGGTTATATTTAGCGGCCAATATAAATGGTGGAGGATGAACCCGGGCAAACCCCAGAAAGAACC
Source organism: Potamilus streckersoni (assembly GCA_016746295.1). Taxonomy (NCBI): domain Eukaryota; kingdom Metazoa; phylum Mollusca; class Bivalvia; order Unionida; family Unionidae; genus Potamilus; species Potamilus streckersoni. The sequence continues at coordinate 2,447 of JAEAOA010001570.1, read as the reverse complement.
AAAGAACCACCGATCCACAAAAAGCTACTGGCAAGCTTTATCACATACCCACATTGGCCGGATCCGAGACTCGAACCCAGGCAGACGGAGATGAGATTGCATTGATCCTTAACGGTGAGAGCTTTAGACAACTTGGCCACTCGGGGCTCCCGATATGGGTATTAAAAGACCCACTAGATAATATATTATTGGATCAATTTAAAACAGACGAGTGGATGACACACAAATGACATCATGATAATAAAAAGCAAAACAAAAAAATCCAGATTCTTTATAAAATACTTAAGTGCAGAAATATATGCTTCAATTTGCATTTTTTTTTCAATACACTGATGCAATTTCATGTATTGACTTGCTTTACATATTGCATCAATGTTGCGATGGCCGTTAACAACAAATTATACTGGAACGGTGGATTGGCATCTTCAAGGTCAATCCCACAAATCAAACCTCGTATGTATATATGTGCTGATAGCTACCATTCGGACTAACTTTGCTTTTGACAGAACAAGACCTGACCGAGAAGCTACGAATGTATCGAGCTTTTTTGTTTTAATTAGCAACTTCTCGGACAACTTTAAGTTACCCCAATCGCAGAAATAACCAATGTGATTCGAATAGATTGCGGTTTCTTTTTGTGACGAAATTTCTGGCAAACAAAATGCATGATTTTTCGGTAAATTTGTGCAGCGACATACATCCAACGTATCTTTATGTATTGCAAATAAGGGATTGTGTGAAACGGATTTCCATTTTGGTTTGGTGTTTTACGTCACAGCACCAGTGTTGAGTCAATTGGAGTAGAACGCCTTGTCCAACTACACACCACGGTTGGCAATTCGGTTGACAGTTAGAAACGCTAATTACTAATTGATTTGATAGAAGTTTATGCTGATTCTACAGCAACTTTTTTTTAATGCTTTCCAATTTCTTTGCTTTCTGACTTAAGTGTATAACTCATGTCTATGCCAGTTTTGAAAATGTTTTAGTGCATATGTGTTGTACAAGGATTTGAAGAAGTTGTTAATATCTTACCTTATCAACGATAGTTAGAAATCACAAGATATTAAACAGAATTATTACCATAATGGCAAAGAGCTGGAGTAAGAATGGACAGTAGTGAATGGGGACGATTTGGCGTCAATGGGAGTTATCATTAATAACCAGCGTGGGACGATATAGCGTCAAGATTTTTGGCGACAAATGCCAACCCCTGGGACGATATAGCGTCAAGGGAAATTTTGTATTAGCACACTCTGGGACTGTATAGCGTCAAGAGGAATGGTCCCAGGTAACATGACATCACGGTACTGGACACTTGTCAACAGTGTAGCAATGTATAAGTACTGTGACGTCAAGCATTCGTCAAGTACTGTGACATCAAGCGTTCGTCGTGTTAGTGAATGTAGTGATATGTATGTTTTATAACTTATACAGGCAATTTGTTATGGAAAAGTATAATCTTTTCGAGGCATGGAAAGTGGCCCTGAAAAGGGCCTTTGTTTTCGTCTTCTTCTTTTTATTGTCTGCATTTCTTCCACCATTGTCTAAATTTCTCTAAAATTCCTCTCTTTTTCTTTTTTACTTCTTCTTCGTATGGCATCCAGTCTGGATGTCCCATATCTCTAAACTTTTTTTGTATCTTCATCCAATTTTCATTCAGTTTTTCAAAGTCTTTTTTCTTCTTTTGGTTTTCTTTCTCTTTTCTTTCTTTTGCCCAGGTTTCCTTAATTTTCTTGACCTCTTCTTCCAGTATTTGTTTGATATTGTCTTCGCATTTCTTCATGTGATCTGCACCTTTTTTCACAAAATCCCATTCTGTTAAATGGAAGATGTCTTCCATATAGCATCTCACTTGGATAACATCATCCAGAATCTGTTTCAAGGTTCCCACTTTGAAGTATTTGGAATTGACGATTCCTCGTATTTTGTCTGCTTCTTCTATGGTTATCAATTGTAACTTGAAACTGGTTACTCTTAGTTTGTGTATCAAGTCCTCAGTAATTGTTAACTTCCATTCTTGGTTAAGTTTGTCCAGTTCGTGCACTCCATCCACGAACCAATACCAAGTATCTCTTAACTGAGTAAATAGCTCTAGACTTCCAGTCATTTTGTATTCTGTGTAGAATGGCACGAATGTTGAACACTGGGGTTTTATATACGTAAAGCACGGACGTGAATGAAAACATCCCTTAAACTCACTTCACATATGATATTCCATCTCATCAACGAAAGAGAAGCACAAAAACACACCCTATACCATCTCATCAACGAAAGAGAAGCATAAAACCCAAAATATACCATTTCAATAAAGAAAGAGAAGCACAAAAAACACACCCTATACCATTTCATCAACGAAAGAGAAGCATAAAACCCAAAATAGACCATCTCATCAACGAAAGAAAAGCACAAAAACACACCCTATACTATCTCATCAACGAAAGAGA